>OZ023274.1:51087677-51425936 GCA_964007475.1 Hybos culiciformis | reverse complement strand
CATAATATAAATTTAGGTTGAGTCACTTACAAAATTTAGTTTACGACACTTTCAGGAAGAGACAAACATCAATTTATCAAACACGCGGAGATATTGATTGATTATCTTCTGATAAATCTTCTGATAATATTTATAGAAGTTTCTATGTTTTATAAGTTTGGATGCTAAACGGATAATTTTTTTACACAAAAACAAGTATTTAAAAAAAAGTTTTTTGAACAACATCCTTTTGGAAAACGCCTAAAATCAACAACACCTTTTCCAAAAGAACAATTACATATTAAATTAAAGTATTTTTTATTTAACTCAATTTGACTTTATGACTCTTTGGGTTTTTTCAGAATGAGACATAAAATCAACTGACTTTAAGTCCCTTAAAAAATTGACTTTATGTCCCTTTTGAATGAAAGTCAGTTGACTTTATGTCTCAAAAATTGAGACATAAAGTCAACTGACTTTATGTCCTGTTGATGTTGTGACACCCCACCATTAATTTTATTGTAAAAACGATATGAATATAAAATAAATTTTTAGATATATTTTATTTGAATTTGAAACTTACTTTTCTTTTGTTTTTTTTCTTTCTTATATCCAATTCACAATGACTTCGCATTATTTCACTTGTTTTTAGTAATGCTCAAATAGCAAAACACAATTGCATACAAAACATATATAAAATTTGAATAAAGTCGGCGTTATAATAAAATTGTGAATTTCTACCAATTTTAACTTTCTAATAATAATATTGTCTACTAGAGGGCGACACCATCACATACAATTGTGAATTAGTTTTGACTTTTATATTAATTTTAAAAACATCTGTTCCCGGTCCCTGGGATTACTTATTAGAAATTTCGCTTAAGTTTAATATTAAATTAATTTTTTTATATATTTTATTTTATTAAATTAGAAAAAAAAAAGAAGATAAATTAGAATTTAAAATTATTTTTTTTAACTAAATGTAGCGATAAAAAACTTTTCTAAAATACCTAGCTATTGTTATTTTTTTTTTTTACTGTGCGGTTAATTTTTTTTGTCACAGAAAATGGTAAGAAAAATTTTTATAAAAAAAAAAAATTGGAAAAAAAATATAGGCCAAATTAATTTATTTTAGAATTTTTAAAATTATGATTTATTTTAGGGTTTTTTTTTTCTTTCTTTCAATAAAAATTTATCCATTGGATAATATTTTTCATTTCCAATTTTGGTTAAAAAAAAACTTTAACGATTTTTCTAATTGCATTTGCCATTAATTGGTTAAAAAAGGAAAATTTTGGTTTTTCATTATCCTGTGAATCCTGAAAATTTGTCTGTACCTACCCACATAATATTTTGCAAAAGACTAAGCATTATTATTTGAAATTAATTGAATTTATTTGGTTATTCTCGTTACGATTTCACTAAAAAATTGTCCTTCCAATGTAAATTCTGGTAGGTAGTAGGTATGCGGGATAAGGTAAAAGCTATATTACGGTTTCGGTTTATATCAAGATACCTGTATCGGAAAACAAATCTGTCGATTCTGTGGATTTGAAGATTTTAAAAGTTTGATGGAATCCAAAAACGGGCTGACCTTTCGAAAATTGATATTAAACAAGTAAATAATACTTAATTTGACTCCCTGGTAGATAGGTTAAAATTTCTGTTAACTACCTACCTACACTTTACCTAAATAACTAAAACTAAAATTTTATTTATTTTTTTAGGCTCTTTTAGGCCCACAATTAGTGTTAACATTAATTATGGTTAGTATAATTCAAAAATTAAGCTCGTATTTTTCATTTGCTAAATGGCTATTATGTTCAACTGGTTTAAAACGTTATTTACATCCAACTGACGATGAATTGAGACAGCTGGCCTCCATACCAAAAGCGAAAGGAAATAAAAATCATAATTATAATAATCATAGTAAGACGAATTCAACAACAAGTTTTCATGTTCCAAGAAATTTAAATCTTAATTTAGAATCAACGCAAATAAGTTCATTAGATATTGTACATTTACGATATTTCACCGAATACCAATGGTTGGTAGATTTTAGTATTTACACTGCAATATTGTACACATTGTCGGAGGTAAATATCTATTTGTAATAAATAATAATTTACAATAAATAAAAAAGTTTATTTTATTTCCTGCTATTTTCAGATATATCATTATTATTATCCACTAAAAGAAGAGACAAATTTAAGTTTAGTTTGGTGTTTATTGTCCATATTTTTTGCTCTGTAAGTTATTGTCAAGTTTATTAAAATATTGATTTGATTTAAATTAAAATTGACTTAAAGGAAAGACTGAAATTAAAAAATTTCTATGTCTTATACATTTAGGGTGACCAGATCAAAAATATATTTTTGGGGTAGTATTTTATTGATGGTTTTTTTTTTCGTTTTTCACTATATAAAAATAAAACAAACTTTTTAATTCTCTGTAATATTTAATAACTAACAAAAAAAAAGTTTAAATCAAAAACGAAAAACAAAAAACTTACATCGAACTACAACACAATTGAATTTTTTTTATTTTCGAATCTTATATCTAAATTATATTTTTCAGTTTTCAGTTTCCTTTCAGTTTTCTTCCAAATAATAAATATATATATTTTTTTTTTTTGAATATTTTATATATTTTTAATAATTTATTAAATTAATTTATAATGATAACGACATATCAGCAGAGTTCGAATTTTAAAAATCAATCCTATCCCAAAGAAAAAGAAAAATAAAAAATCATTTGAAAAGAAAAGATTACTGAGTTTATGAAAGATTTTTTAAGTGATAAGAAAAACAGTGGAATAAGTGATAATTTTTTATCTTTCTTTACATTATTTGTTCAATTGATAACAATAAAAGTTGACCTCATAATGCTGAAATTTACTAGATATAAAAAAAAAATATTTTAGGTGTTTTTGGGGTATTTTTTCCTACCCCATTACAGATTTTGGAAATGGGGTATTTCAGGAAAATTCAATCAAAAGGTAGCCTACCCCAGAATGGGGTATGTCTGGTCACCCTATATACATTAAACATACCATTCGGTATTATATATATTAGAAAAATTGATTTATCATTAGAATTTTAGTTTAATAAATTTCTCTTTTAGAAAATTAATGATAAATCTAACGATTTTATACTTTAAAAATGAAGAGTCTATTGGTGAACGATCAATGTGTATTGTTGCATTTTTATTATATATGCTGATTTCAATGATAACATTAATTATAAATGAGAATACTCTTGAAACTGGCTTAGCACAAGCTTACATTAGTTTTAATCACAGTGCCTCAGTATTTTTAACTGAACAAGGACTTTCAAGCAGGTAGGTTTATAAAATCTATAGAATATATTTTAATTATTTACCATTTAATTATGTTTACTAATTGTTTCAGTGGACCAGCTTCTAAGATTGTCATTCATTTTTTCATAGCAATATCATGTGGTCTATTGGGTTCAATTTTTACGTTTCCTGGATTGAGAATGGCAAAAATGCACTGGGATTCTTTAAAGTAAATATATAGTGTTTAGTTTAAGGTTTTTCTTATTAATAAGTTGTATCTATTTACAAAAAAACTAATATTTTTAATTTTGATGTGATCTAGATTTTTTATGACATTAGTATTGCTTGTTTTTTTTTTCAGATACACCGAAGGAAGGAGATATTTGCAAATAATTTTGAATATCAGTTTTATTCTGCCATTGTTATTAGTGATTTTATGGATTCGACCAATAAGTAGAGATTATTTAACAGTTCGAGTATTTTCAGGAATGGAAAAACCATTGTAAGTTTGATTTCTTGTAATATTAACTGACTTAAATAAAAGTTTAACACTAATTAAGATTGAAAGAAATACGGAAATTTTTGTTTTGGCGTAACATTCTAATTTTGAAAATTTTGAAATGTGATATTTTAATGGTTTTGGTTCAAGAAATAAACCTTGTTTGTTTTTAAATATTCGAGAAATAAGCATAGATCTAATTCATGATGCCACTGAATGTATAACGGAAGCAATCATTGATAGGAATCAGCCTATTACGATTCAGGAACCATAGCGGTTGACGTTAAGGAAAGTGTTTTCACTAAAAGATACTTATTTTTTTTGAATTATAATTCATAACACTAAATAAAATTCATAATCCATATACCTAGAACGTGATTTCTTTTTGGTTGATTAAACTAATATTTAATATTTTTTTGTAATAGGGTAACCTCAGAGCTATTTGAAGCGGCTCGAATTTTGCTAATTGTTTTTATTGTTGTCTTAAGATTATTTTTAATGCCAATTTATTTACAATCGTATTTAAATATTGCATACGATCGTATACAAACTATGAAACAAGAAGCTGGTAGAATCACGAACACGGACCTACAGCGAATGGTAATCAACGGCTTGTTCGAAGTTAAATGTTAAATAATTTCTAAACTCTATATACTTTATTCTAGATTTCGTCGATTTTTTATTATTTATGTGTAGTGACTTTACAATTTGTGGCACCATTGATACTTTGCTTGTATTTAACAATTCTGTATAAAAATTTAAGTGATCTTAGCTGGACAGCAACTATATTAGACAATAATGAATGTCTCGAAAAAGAAGATCTGCTTACCACGATCCAACCATCCGAAGAGGCTAGTCCAAGTGCAGCTGAAGAAATAATTCAGTCCGCTCATTATATTCACGATTCATGGAAAAACTTAAAAAATGTAAGTTTTACAGTTTTTTTTGAATGCACATAAGAATATTTTAAGGTTTTGTTTTGCAGGTTTTTTCGAGAGATGTTTGCAAAGGATTTCTTGGATTTGCAACATGGTGGAGTTATTTCACTTTATTTACATCTTCTGCATTCGGAATGTTTTATCAGTCATATTTTAAATCATGATATTTTAAAATTAATTTAGATAAAGAAATAAAATTAAAGTATTTTATTTAAAATGAATATATAATAATTTTTTTCCATTATTGGATTATGACATTCACAGATTAACGCTATTGTAAAAATAGTTTTCATGGCAAAAAAAAATTCAATTATACATTTAGGTATGAAGATGATTAATAGAACAAAAAAGAAAATTAGGTTTTTGAGGAAGTTGATCATAACTGATGGTTTTATGTAATTTTATATATAAGTATGTAATTCTACATAAAAGTTAACCTTTTTATCCCTGAGTTATTTAAATATTAAGTACTTTAATCTTTAAATAAAATTTTTTTTAGACCTTTCAGACATGTAATTGTTAATACCTTTTTAAAAGATTACTTAAAAAAGACAAAAGTCTTATACAAATAAATTTCTTATAACCTTGGGGGTGCTTAAGTCCATTTTGTTTTTTTTTTCAATTACTTTTTTGAAATAGAAAACTTTTTATTTTTTTCTTTTTTTTGTAATCTTGTGGGTGCTTAAGGTTCATTTCTTTTTTTCAAGTACTTTCAGAGTTTATAGAATTCAAGAGTAGTGCTTATTTAGAGTATAATTAGTTATTTAACGGCGTTTTATTTAACATTCATTAAAATGTGTGTTATTGCTAAAAATTATACATTATTAAATTAAAAATGTACTCAATAATTAAGATTATTGAAGAAATAGGATCATTAAATTTGTACACGAAAAGTGTTTACACTATATAATCATCTGAAGAGAGATAATTATGTAATACTTTTATAGTGATCAACAGAACCTGAAAAAAAATTAAGCTCTAAGTTAGGTTATTTAATAAAAAACAACAAAAAGTAAACTAAAAAATATGGTGTCTGTTAAATACTCCATTAAATACATCTCAAACAGAAATTCTAACGAACTTAGAAACACGATTATTATTTCCGGGATCAGAAATTAACTCCATAAAAATACCAAATCCTATTATGAAAGTTCAAATTAATAAATCGTTTATTTTAGAGTTTTAATTTATTTTCACAAATAATACATCAATCTGTAACGTTTGAAAATCTCCTGTTTAACGAATCACTTATTTAAAGATACATAACGAATTTGAAAATTGAAATCATAAATAAAAAAAAAAAAATGTATACTTCTGACATATTGTCCAAGTCAATCTTTATTCATTCCATTTCACTTGTTTTTATATATTTTTTTTAATATAATAATAATTTGATAACATAAGATCAATGCGTATAAATAAATTGCAAAAACGCAACTCTATATAATTTATTTCTTAATAAATATTTTTAATTGTAAATTGTTCTAAATTTATTTATTTTTTTAATTTATTAATCAATATCACTTTTAATATTTAAACATATTGGAGTAGAAGTTATTGAATTAACGTCACCATCCATTATATCACTGGTTGGAGAAGTTGGAGCAGATGTGAATACCCTTGGTTCTAAATTGGGTGCAACGAATGTTTGTGATGTGGATGGCTCCCTTTGTTTTTTAATTGAATGTATGTGTTGCAATCTATTAAGACGTTCTCTCATCTCTTGTCGTATTTCTTTTTGTTGTATTTCTTTTTCGAATCTTAATGCACTATAACTTCGTACAGATGCAGAATTTTGACTATAAACAGAGGTTAAGCTTGGCCTTCGAGAACCTAAAAGATGATTACACGTTAGAATTTTGTATTAACGGAAAAAACTAAAGATTATTGCTATTATCTTCATAGGCCGCATCGCATGGCATTTCCCGCCGACATTTATTTCTATTTTTATATGCTTTTACCTATATTACCAAATGATGTAACCAATATATCTCGCGAATCATATCTATCGTATCTGGCATGAGGTGCACTCGATGATCTTCTATTCCGAGATGATTTCGAGCTATTGTTCGAATAAAAACTTTGCCGGGACGTTGGCCTACCAGTTTGTACAGCCAATGGTATATCTTAAAAAAGGAAAAAAAATAATTATTAATTTTATTTATGTTGGACTGACCTCTACATAAATCACATTCATAACAATATTTCCATTTTACAAAAAAAAAAAAAAAAAATAGAGGAACCCAAAACATTTATATATAAAATTATAGGTATAAATGTAATGAAATTGCTAGGAAAAAGTAAGGCTACGATCATACTAGGTTTATAAATTGATTAAATCAGATTCTTTTGCTTTCTAAATAGTTTAGAAAGTAAATTAAAGTCTATTAGCCAAAATACTCTTATTAACTTGCGCTTTCGAAGGAATTTTAGTAATTCTTTAATTTGTTAAATATAGTTTCATCATTCATCTGCACTCAATCTGAACTTTAAGTCTACATAATCGCATTTAAAAGTACTTTTTATCTTGCAATTTCATCTTATTTAGATTAAAATTAAATCATATTTTAAATATAGGAAAAATAAAATGCAAATTATAAAGTTTTTTTTTTTTTCATTACTATAAAAGCATTTTAAATGACTTTTAATAGTTTACAACAAAAAAAAAAAAGGAAATTATGTAATTACTTCTTCAGATGATCGAAGCTATTTTTTATTTTAAATAACTTCTTAAGCTGATAAAGTGATATTTTTGTCTTTATCCTAAAAAACTAAAATATGATACTTAAAAAAATTGAAAATTGAAACCAGCCAATGTCGTTCAAACTTTCTAATATTTTCAAATATTATTATTTTTTTTTTAATTTTGGCTTACATAAATCCAAATACCTTTAATAATTTACCTTAAATAGTAAACTTACATTAATCAATATAAACAATAAATTAATAATTATTTCAACAATTTTGAATTTCGAAAAGAAGAAGAAACAAAAAATGTATGTACATATATATTTATAGTGTATAAAGAAAAATATAAAAAAAGAATTTTGTAAATAGTTAAATCATTTTTCTTCACATAAATTCGATTCGAGATAATAGTCGTTCAAACCAAATATTGGTTTTTAATAATTCATATTCGAATTGCAAATAAGGTTCTTAAATCTTATAACATTTGAATTTAATCACATTGAAAAGTATTTAGATATTTGACAATACAGCATATTTTGTTATATAATTTGAATTGGACTTTGTGGGGGGAATATTTAAAATATGCATTGAATCATCACCGTCATCGAGATAAACGCCAAACCGTCTTCAAGACAAAAAAAAACAAAATCAAAGCACCTACGAAAATATCTTGAAAAATTGAAAATAGATTTTAAAAAGGGATTTAATCAATTTTTTATCAACGCGGTAAATTTTTTTCTTCAAAATGAATATCAATTATAAAATAAATTGAATTTAATAATTAATTAAATTATGATTTTTTTGTTTGTTTTAATCCAATTTTACAGAACAATCCTTTAGTTTTCTATAGGAATTTTCATGCAAAGTTTCATACATTCATAATGATTTTTATGATAACGAGATGGCATGGAATTAATGATGGAGCGTTGATTGAATCGACATGAATATTTTCACATCATACATAATATTATTATATTTAGTTCAACCATTTCTGAAAACTAAAATAAATATGCAAAGAAAAATATATCTTTTATTTACTATTTCTATGTTTTTTTTTTTATGCACTGAATTATAGAATTAAGTTACATTAAAATGTCTTAACAATATCAAAACAAAAATTGACAACATCATCGACATTTATAACATTTTGACACAATATATTATTTAAATTCCTCTCTAAAGGAAGTAGATCTGTATTTAGTACGTATTCAAATATTTTTGGTTCATAAAGTTAAAAAAAACAGCTTGTAAAACTGAGGTAATAATTAAATAATAATTTTTTTTATTCAGTCAGTTATCCAAAAACTTAAGAATTCAACCATTTCTGTAATATAAAAACTAATAATTATAATTTTTTAAGTTAAGTGTTAAGCAAAAATTATTATTTAAAATATTTTGAATACAATATATGTAAGTGAATATTCAAAATAATAAAAAAAAAAAAATGTAGTAATTAAAATTAAAATTGAATTTTTTAGGAACCATAACTAGATAATAATGATGAACAAATTATCTCCTATTCAAATCCAATATTGCTTAAGCTACTTCAGTGCATTAAAAAAATTAATAAAAATTAAAAAAGTTCTTGGTCTTAGTACATTAAATTTAGTACATAATTTTTCATAAAAGCACAATAAATAGCTTCTTTTTTTTTTTTTTTTAAATAAAACTATGATGTCAATTATTGTAGTAATATTCTTGACTTATTTTTAAGCGTTAAACGGCTGCGTATTACAAAAAAAAAAATGAAAAAAAGGGAAAATAAAATTATTTTTTTAAAATATTATAAAAAAAAATTTTTTTTGTTAAATGTTATACCTGTAGTACTTGAATACATCACTGGTGGAGTACTATTAATACCGTGACCATTAAAACGTCTATGTCGCGGATATTTTGTTTTACTGAATAAATGTAGAACCATACAAATTAGGCCAGCTAATACTGCAATACCAGCTCCAACACCGAAAACTGTTGGTAAGTCATTAGAAATTTTGCTTATATCTAAAATACAAAAAAACAAATTATTATTTGTCATGTATACGTATATGTATGTTAAGTCAATTTTAATTTTTTTTCGGAACCACCTTTTTATATCCTTTTTTAAAAGGGAAATTTTTGATTATGTAGAAGAAAAACTTATATAAGAAATGAAAACATTTCGAGCTTAAATGTAGAATATTATATTATATTAATGCTATTTTATTCTTCTTCATACCAGAAATCACTATTTAAAACACACGTTTCGATTTAACTTGCCTATATTTAGATGAAATAAAGCATTGTGAGAATATAATAAATTTTAAATTTAATCTTCTTACCGTGAGTGCAGAAACTTCCTTTTCTTGAATAACTAACACTATGGAAACCTTCTATACATTGGCAAACTGCTTTATATTTAACTTGTGCACAAAATGAATTATCGTCATTAAATTGGCAGGATACGTGATAATTACATTGTTCGCCTAATTGTTTTGCCTGAGTGCATCCTTCGGTTGGACTTATCTCAGCTGGGTATTTTTTTTTACATTTACATCTTTTTTCAATTGGATCACAAGTAACATGCTTCAATTGATGATTACAAGTGGTGTTACATGTTGCTCCAACAAAATTTGCATGTCCTAAAAATATAATACTTCTATGCTTTACCTTTTTTGAGAAAAATATCGTAAAAATAATGAAATGAAATTAAGAGTGTAGCAAAATTTAAATTTTCTTTCATTATCGTTGCAAAAGCTTTTTTGAGAAGTGTAAGCAAGCTCGAAACTATAAATAAACGTTAAAATATAATTTCATATTGTTTTTAAGCCTCTTTATTAATGTCATTTTAAATTTCATGAATTAAACAAATATTTGATGACCATAAACACTGGCCTACACTCATTTTGGTGCCTAAGATTTTAGACCTGATTTTGGGTATATTTTGTGAGCTGATACAAGAAAACTAGTCACATTTTTCATATCAGCTCTTTATCTTGATTGCCAATTTCAATACCAAAGTATACAGAATACAAGCGAATTACCGTGTCATTAATTGGTTTCCGTTGATCTTTCATTATATACTCATCGCATATGTAACAAAACATATCAGGATCGTTAATGCAACTTCTTGACTTACTTGCCATCATAAATTTATACGATTAATGTCATAAAAGTAGTTATAACATGGACTGATTTTGAATAAAACCGTAAAAAATTTGAAATAAGAATTGTAGGTACACCAGAGCTGTCAGCTGACATCTAGTAGCAGCAATGTAGTTCGAACTAACTACTTTACCGACTACAGATGCGAACAGAGCTGCACCAATACAAAAAATTTTTTTTTGTAGGCCAGTGAAATCGATTGAATTTTCACATGAAATCTTTTGCGTTAATTTCTTAAAATGAATTTTTCAAATATGTACTATCTGTTTAATTAATAAAAATAATTTCTTTATTAACAAAAAACTGAAATTAATTTATTTGATTGATGCTATCGTCTTAAGAAACAGAAAAAAATTGAAATAAAATGGAAAAGGTAAAAATAAGTTTTTCTTTAGGAAAAATAAAAGTTCAAAGCCATTTCTATCAAACATAAGTGCAGACCATATACAAAATTAAAGCTTAACAGACTTGAATTGAATTAGATAAATTTGATTTTAGTTGAAATAGAAATTAAATAAATTCGACTTTCTTTATTATAATTAGTGGGATGTTTTTGTTCGATTCAATTTTCGAAATTTCCCATGAAAAAATAAAAACATAATAACTTAATAACTATGGTGTACGCTGTGTATATCTTCCTTCAACCACTTACATATTCTAAAATTAAATAAATTTCAATCTAAAAATATTTACTTTTCTACTTTTGATTTTATTTTTAATCTCATTCTATGTTAATCTTATTTTTTATTTAAAATATAACATTCCCTTCCCCTGTTGTATAAAAATCTAAATTATTATGTTATGTTATAATGTTGTATTTGTCTTCTTTTTTTGTAACTAGGTTCTACTTTTATTTTCCATATAGATTTTTTTTTTAAATATAAATTAGAAAAATACATTTTAAAAATTTCCAAAGTTTTTACATTTTTTATACATAAATTACAGGAATTTTGAAATGTATAATATGTGTATGTGTGAATGTTCCTTATTGCTTTTCAATTTTTGAGATCTATGCCTTTTATGTTTTATATCTTTCACTTAATCTGTCATTTAAATTTTGAATTTTTTGAATTGTCTTATTTGATTTTGACAATATTTCACCCTTACGATGATTTCCTAAAAAATCATTCGCAGATGTATTTTTTTTCCAACAGAGAAATAATAATATACTATACCTACTAGTGAATGAATGAATACTAATAGTTCTAATAAAGTGTTCAATATTAATATATTCTTAATATATTCTAATAAAATGTTACTAAAAATAAACTATTGGAATGGCAAAATATGCAAAAGTGAAGTTAAGAAAAAAAATTTGCATAAATTAAAAAAAAAAAAAAAATTGAAAGCAATTAAAAAATAAATAAAATAAAATTATTAGATACTATACCTAATATTCTTTTTATAATAATATTGCTCTATATTTTCTAAATTATTTCCGATTCATTAATTTTCACTAATTTTCATTGAGCTTGTCTATTTAATTTTCACAAACATTTTTTTTTCTCTACAAACTTGAATAGGCAAAAAAAAAAAAACAATTTTTCAATTTTATTTACATAGGAAGAGGATCGAGCAAAGCAGATTATTAACACTATATTTTTATAATTTTAATATGTATTAGGCGTACAAAAAAAAACATCTATTTAGTTTGTTTACGATTATATAAACTTTTAATAAATTACATATTTTTCACTTGCTCTACCCTCTAATATTATATTATAAAAAAACTGCCGTATTAAATGTTCGTAAATTTCAAAATAATATTCAACTAAACTGGAAATTAGAATCAATATTTTTTTTTAGAAAATTTATGTTTTAATCATTTTTTTTGCGAATTCTAAATAAGAAAACGGATTGAGATTTATATTTTAAAAAATCTAAATCTCATTAATCAATCAAATATTTCACAAATTTTGGTGATCATACATTTAATGGGAAATATTTAAAATTATTCAAAAGGAGAAAAAAGGAAAATATAGGATTTTTGTAAGATTTTATGTTCGATCGTCATTCATTATAACTATTTAATTATTGCCCACATATGATTATTTTCGACAAAATTTCAAGATTTAATATATTTACAAATTTTATTTATATACGGCATTTGACATTTCCCTTTGATCCCAATAATAACTTTCTAAAATATCATATATTTCTTATTATAACAACTGATCGATTTAATTTATTTTAAACATTAAAATGATATTTATGCATGCCTTCAGGAACAACCTTTCGATTTTTTTATTTATGTCAATTACAAGGCATAGCAAAAATTTTATGCTCTATAAAAAAAAAGAAGAAGATATTTTAGTAAGTGTTATTACATCAAAGACACAATGTACATAAATATATACATATAATTAATATTTATAATTTATTTAGTTTTATATTATATAGGTTTTATCAATACCTTTATCTTCGAATTCTTCTGAATAATCAATATACTCTTCTTTTGTTGTATTTTCAATAGCTTGTAATTTTCTTCGTATAACAATATGTTTTTCATCATAAATTTTTAAATTTTTTTCATGATGCCCGAATCCATTAGTTGTTGTTGCTGTACCCGACGCAGTTGTTGGATTTATTTCGCCTATTTTATTAATTCCCGTCCAATAAAAATATAATAAATATTTTTTCGAATTTAAAATAAATGTACTTGTTGTTAAAATTATAATGACAAATAGGAAACCAATTATTAACTTAATTGAACAAAAATATTTATTTGATAAAATAATTACAGAAATTAAAGATTTAATTTTCATTTCTTATAAATTTTTAATATTATTTTTTATTTATTTATTTTATTTTTTTTTTCGATGAATAATTTTTTTTAATTTTTAACTTTATTTTTCTTTAACAGTATAAAACTTTTTTTTTTATTTTTAATATTTAATTTTCCGATAATGTTTAAATTCTCCTTAAATGTGATCAATATTTTTTTTTTAAAACCATATTAATAATATATATATTTCTATTCCATTGATTTTATTTTTGTTTTAATTTATTTATATTTTTTATTAAAGAAAAATATGTATTTTTAGTTCTGATGCGTTTTTTTTTTTAATTGGAAAAAAATCTGATGCTATTATGTTGATTATTTCCATGTGAAAAATAATAAGCTGCAACATAAAATCGGCTAAAAAGAGAAAAAAAAAAACAAAAAAAAAAACATATTAAATAAGAAAAATTCAAGGAAAATTTATTAATTAATTTTAAAATTGGAAAGATGTTTTAGTTAGGTTTTGTTAAATTATATAGGCTTGTAGCAAACATTATTCCAACTTTGGCAGCAAACGGGCCATAGTTATATTAATAACAGTCAGCGGAATTTAATTCAACAGATTTTTGTTCAAAAACATTTCTTATACAACTATTCTTTGTCCAAAGAATATGTAATTTTTATCACTCAAATGTATAAAATATAATTAATTTTACAATAAATCTATTTTAAATTTTATCAAACTACAAGGAAAAATTTTCAATACACGAAATATTATTGAAATTTGACCACCAAATATATTTTGATGTTATGAGAAACATGTAAATTAAAAATTAAAAAAAAAAAAATTCTAAAATTACATTATTTCTAAATATCATTGGGTAATAAATACCTAAATTTATGTAATTTTTGTTTTTACTCTTTTATATATAGGTGTTAGGGATATGTAGTTATAAATCTTATATAGTGTACTTATAGATATTATTATTTTTATATTATTTTATATATTTTTGAAAAGTTCACTAGCTAGATATTAGTATGTTGTATAATTTTTTTATTTTTTTTAAAGAGATTATCAAATTTATTTCACCCGTGATGGGACAAAAAAAAATTTTATTATAATATAATATATAAATTTTGTATAATAATGAAGCAGGTAAAATTTTGTTTATTTTTATTTTGATGCATTCAACAACAATAAAAATGAAAACTATTTTTATTTAAAAACCAAAGGAATTTGGCAAAATTTCAAGAGATTAATTTATTTTGGGTCAAAAATTTACCACTTTTTAAGGCAATTATAATTTTTTTTTTTTTTCAATGTTACAATTTATTCAACAATATATTATAATTTTTCTTTTTTCTATTTTCAAGTTTAATTTTATGGTTTAGAATTGAATATAATAATATATGTTAAAGAAGAATCTATAAAACACAGAGAAAATTATTGTGTTTTTTGTTTTTATTCCAAATGAAAAAAAATTGTTGAATTTACATGGAACATAAATCCTAAATAATGTTAATTGAATGAATAAATTTTCAGTGATATTAAATTCTTATTTAATAGTTTCTGAAAGATAATTTATTTGAATTTATGCTAAACATTTGCATTTTACGAAAAGCTTATACATTTTAATCCAACATAATATAAAAACATAATTATTGTATAATTGATTTACACTATTTTATTTAAATCTAATCCTATATACACATAGTACATTAACGATATTATTTATGTACATACTCATATTAAAATATCCTATATTGGGTTTTCATTAATTCACTAGCTTTTAAGTTATCGGTGTTGTAACCTTGATATATAATTTAAAAATAAAAAATTAATTTTATCAAACGAACTGACAATATTTACCTACTACTGTGAAAAAACCTGTACAAAAATAAAAAATGAATAGCCAATTTTTTATTTTTTTTTTAGTTTTTGCACATGTAAAGAATCAATATTTTAATCTGATTTTAGTTTATGGAAAATATTTTCTTGATTGTCCTAATTAGATATAAAAATATAAAAAGCAGAATTTTTTTTTTCTATTTTTTTTTTTTTTTTTATGAGAATAAGTTATAGGTAGAGGTACCTATTTCATATATGTATTTTATCTTGTGAACGTATATTATGATGTACGTACATAAATTCATATATTCTTTCTTACATACATATTGTATATTTCTTTTGTACATGTAAACATATATTATTTAATATATATATATGTTTTGTAAAATTGTTTATAATAGTGTTCTCCATGAAAATAATATAAACATATATACAATTATATTTATGTACCTGTATACTTACATTATTCTTTTTATTGTTTTCCTATTGAATTCGTGAAAATTTCAAATAAAATATAAATACAATTGGGGGACAGGATATTCCTTAATATTATATATATTGTACAAATGGTAACAAAATAGCGGTTATATATATTTTTAGAAAATTAATAATGAATATGGGTCGAAATTTAACTTATATACAAGTATATACCTTATAATTATAAAATTGAAAAAAAAAATCAAAAATTTTATAATGTTAAATGTAATGTCATTTGAGTGTAAATCGTTAAAGAAAAAATTTGAAGTTGAAATATTTATAATAATAATAACCATGATTGATATTTTCTACAATGGTAATCATTTTATCATAAAATATACATAAATATAAGAAATATATTATATAAAAAGAAAATAATTTTAAAAAAGAGGGGATGATAAAAAAAAAATTTAATTTCCAAAAATTTATTTATAATTATTATATCATTATCTGTATACACAGTGTATTCTATTGTAGGTTTAAAATAACATTTATAAAATTAAAATTTAATAATCATTTTTAATACCGCCTCTATATTCAACAAATTTATCAAATAATAATAATACCTGTAGATTATGACCGCTTGATAATGTGAAGAATTTGAAAATTCTGTATCGGAAATAATAAAAATATGAGAAGTGCTATGTGTAAAAATAGCTTAAATTTTCTATAAACCAACGGACGTCCACTTTCATTTCATATATATTTATATATATAAAGTTACATATAAGACCGCTTGATAATGTGAAGAATTTGAAAATTCTGTTACGGAAATAATAAAAATATGAGAAGTTCTATGTGTAATAATAGTTTAAATTTTCTATAAACCAATGGACGTCCACCTTCATTTTATATATATTTATATATATATAAGTTACAAATCTTCAAAAATGTATAGCATCAGTATCGTTTGTTTTTGTGTATATTTTGTCCAATCAAAAGTAAAAAAAAAAATTTTTTAGAGGTCGCTGAACGGCAATTTGTGCTCCTCACTGTTTGGCAAATCTATCAATACTTCAAAGTAAATAATTTTTTTGTCCTTACAAGGATAAGCTTATGAAATGCTGCAGTCTCTACGCTCGCTCTTATTAATTGCTTTCTCTGTTTTCTATCAAATTCAATGTTTCTATAGCATTCATTTGATAAAATCCAATTAACCGAGGAACAGCTTAAATAAAAATTAATATTAACTACTGATTCGAAAAATTATTCAGAATCCAATGCAAAGGCACTAACATGAATTTAATTTGTATATATTATTAAAAAAAATCTGAAAACATAGAATTTTCAAAAATATTAGATATGAATTAAGTTTTTTTGGAACAGGTATAAAATTTTTAACTTTGATGAAATAAATGGTTTAAATGAAAAAACATTTTGGCAATCTTCCAAAAAAAAAGCATTTCAAAAAATAATGGAAAATAAGAAAATTATGAATAATTTTAATTTTATTTAGCGATTTGTTATTTTGTTAAGCAAAATCTGCACGAAAAGCTATGATTTTCAAACTCTTGACAATTCTAGAAAACATGTCAACAAACCATTTGATGAATGGTTTATCGAAAATAAAATAAAAACATTATTTAACATCATGTTTGACACGGACGTTTTATTAAGTAGCAAAATCCAAAATCTTAATAGGTATCCAAGATATGAAATCTCATACTTTATTATTACACATGGTATAAAAGGAGATTTCCAAATAATTACTTAGTTCAACAAGCTTATATCCTTTCTACCTTACACACAACTTACAAGGCTCTTAGAAAAGTGTGAAGGGAATTTTTTTTTGAAAATTTTCAGTACAATCCATTAAGTTTCTTTTAAGTTGAAAACAAAATATTTAGATTTTAATCGAATTAGGGTGTTAGAGGAGAGGGTTGGAGAATAGTCATAATATTATTATATTTATTATTATTTTATATAATTTTTTGTACAAAAACAAATCATAAATGTCTTATATATATATTAAAATATATATGTAAAAAAAATAATTACGTAAAAAATGTATGTATTGATTGTGATTTTGGAAAATTTTTAAATTCAAAAAATTTTCTATTTTTTTTTTTTTATATAAATTTATTCTCTTTGTTGTATATTTTAATTTGTTTTTAAATTGTTTTTTTTGTTATTTTCAAATTCAAATTTAAAAAAAAAAAAAATAGAGGCCTTAAAAAAATTATATAAATATGTATATGTACCTGAATGTTAAATTTATATGTTAATATATTTTCCCAGGATTTTTCAAATAAAAATTAAATTGTTGATTCTTTGTCAAATATTTAATATAGAATATATAAAAATTAAATTGGTAAAATAAAAAAAAAAAATTAACAATTATATTCTTACCTTCAAAAAAATAAATTAAATTAAATTTGAGATTTTCAAACTCACTATATATACATAATACAATAAAAATTTAACTCATTATATGATTTGATTTGAAATATTTACTATTTTAATTATTATTCATCTTTTAATTCATATTTTTATTTAAATAAAAACAGATTATTTTTTTTTTAGGCATTGAGGTATTTTTTATTTAATTTTTTATTTAATTTTCTATTTTTAAATTCTTTGTTAAATTTTTTCTTGCTGCTAGTTTTCCTTCTTTTTTTTTTTTTTTTTTGTTTGCTTTTTTTTTTTTTTTTTCTTCTTCCTTCAGGAGAATTTATTTTTTTTAGGTAAAAAAAGAATTGCGGCAAGTTATATATTATATTTTTAGGACCAATTGGTTGTAACTTTGAATAACAAGAAAAAAAAAATAAAATAAATTTTCAATTTAAATTTAATATAAATTTTTATTTTTTTTTTGAATTTATATCTATTTCTTTTTCTTTTTTTTTTTGAATATAAATTTAATATTATTACAATCTTTAATCGTGTAAATTAATGCATTAAAAAATTTTTCAGTCAAAACATTGCAAAAAAAAATAACAAGATATATTTTTTAATGAAATTGTATCTAAAATAAAAAAAATTTCTTATATAAGATTTTTGCGCGCGCACTTGTGGAATATTAAATGGATTCTCTTATAATTATTATAAACAAAAAATTTATTTTATTATGAAAAAGAACCTTATTTTTATTCTGTAGAAGTTAAATATTGCCATTCTATGAATTTCATAAAGTATAAAATTGTAGTATAATTTTTGTAGGTTTTTTTTTTGAATATTTGAATTATATGGACAGTTGGTGTTGGTTGAAGTATAATATTTATTTAAAAAAAAAAAATTCATCATTTACAGATTTGTTTGAAAATTTAACATGCAGAGGAAATAATCGAGGTTTGGTTATTTGTAAAATATAATAACTTATGCTGATGTTAATGAACTTTTATTAAAATCAATTACATTTATGCATAAAATGTTATTAAATTATTTCAATAATTTTAGTTTTTATCGTAATTAAATTTAAGCATAATTTAAGAAATAATTTTGTTCGTTATAAACACTACTTCACGAATATCAACATTTGGTTTTTTGTTTTTTTTTAACATTAAATCCGTACAATACAGAATTCCTATTCCGCTTGATGTATTTTATATAATTTCATATGCAATTATTGTTTCCATGTTAAGTACATTTTTTGTATACATGTATGATAGTTTTTAAATGTTATGTTATAAGAATATTTTTCATACTCAATTTTATATTCTTTGACAGAAAAGAGTAATTTATTTTTAATATTTACATTATCGAATGCAACAACTGTCTTTTTTTTTTGTAATAATTTTTTAGTATTTTATGTCAAAATGTGTACAAAAGTGGTACAAGTTGGTTTTCTCTATCAATTCAATTCAATTTTTATTAATATAACTTTTTAATTTTACAATAAATTTCGCTTAACTTCTTAATTACTCAGAGTTTAGGATACAATTTCCTCTTCTACTGAATTATGTATATATTATTTTTAATTTGTAAATTTATTTAATTCTTTAACTATTTTATTTGTAAGGAAAATTTTCAAAAACCTTATTTGAACTTAAATTAGTTTAAAAAAAAAAAAGCTTAAATAAATACTGTATTTTGGTTTTCTCTATAATAGTAAAAAATATCATGAATTTAAAATTGAAAAAAAAAATATTTATGTTTATTTACAATAATACGTTTTTTTTTAAATAACGACCTCAAATATGATTTGAAGGTTCTACACCTATAGGTTGAAAATAAATGAAAACCAGGCGCATAAACAACTTTGCATTTCAAACGCCTATGATTGACTTTTCAAAATCCTTTATTTTTGAGCAATTACTTTATATAAGAGTCTATGTGCAAAATTTTAAGGCAAATTGGTTTGGGCTGTCGGGCAACACTGAATGATAAATTAATTTATCCCATTTTATTGGGATGACGAACATCCCTATTAACAAATCATTCAAAGAAATTTATTTCATTTCAAATAGAATTAACAACATTTAATTTATAGAAAATTCATTTTCAATCAATTCTAATTTTCTTTCTTTTAATAAAAAAAAAAAAAAAATTCAAAATTTAATTTTAATTACATTAATAATTCCATTCATTTTAAATCTTATAATAAATATTATTATTATGGGTGCGTAATGAGGCGATAAACATTAAAGACTGTAAGGATTTTTTATGCGGTTTAGCGAAGGTTCTTTTTTTTTTGTTGTTACGATAAATAAGATGTGAAATAAAATTGTTTCAATAAATATTTAATAATAACTTTAATTAAAAAAAAATAAATTAATAATTGTAAACAAGTAATATAATAACAAGTAAAATAAAGAAATTTTTTTAATTAATATATTATGTATTTATTATATTAAATTCTGTTTATTATGAATTTAAAAATTGAGAAATATTTTTCTTGATATTTCAAAATATTTATTGTATAATTAAATTTGTGATATTATACAATAAAATCCGAATTTTAATTAGAGCAGGATATTAATTAAAAAAAAAAAAATAAATAAATAAATAAAATAAAAAATGTTTAATACTTTATTTAATATTTTTAAATTTTATGTAATATTCTTGTTCTTTAACTGATTGGATTAAGTTATCTTGTTGTAGGCATTTTATTAGATATTGCTATATAAGTATAAAATATAGGAATATTGTTTTAAAAACAAAGTTTTTTAATACCCTTTAAAATAAATTTATTTTTATTTTTCATGTTGAAGAAATTTTTCTGTAATGTGAATTTAATTAATTTTTCAAATTTAATTCTTTTGAATAAAAAGAATTTATTTAATACTAAAAACAAAATAACTCCTATAAATATAAATTTTTTTTTATTTTAAACACCGATTTAGAGAAATTTGAATAAAAATAGTCAAACAGAATTTATCTTTGTAAAGAAATTTGTTAACATTTTAAAAAATTCAAATCGATTCTTTAAATTTTGCCATTTTGGTAGCAATTAAAAACGATTTTAAAATAGATTAACTTTTAGTTCAATATTATTAGTTTTGGCTGCTAAATTAGGTTCTTGGACATATAGCAAAGTCACTATTACATTAGGACGCGAACTAGAGACTGAAAATAGATTTCCGTGAAAATTGGAATATGAGTTAATGTCAAGTCAATTAAAGCAACATAGAAAAAAAGTTTAGCTCCTATTATGACTAAGAGAAATTGGTACATGAGAGAGGTAAAAAATACAAAATAAAAATGTGTTCCGGAAATATTTTAAATCCAAATCTTGAAAGCGGACTACATATATACTTTATTTGTGGGGCACTGTTCTATTTTTTTATTTATATGCATTTTGAACAGTTAAAGCAAATTTTCCAAAACACATATCACATTTTAAATACACAATATTCGCTACGTCGAAGTTTTAATAATAAGCAGAAAGTTGTTGATAACATTTCGTTACACATAAGCATATAATATGAGCAATATTATTTTCTTTTTAACATAAAATATCTATAATCTAATTTACTTTATGAATATAAAAAAAAAAAAAAATCACGATAAAGTGTTGATTTTCTTAAAAAAAAAAAAAAATCTGTTTAAAATATAAGAAAAATATATTATGAATATTAAATAAAGAAAAGTTTTAAGTGTATCGAAAAGTTCTTTAAACTTTTCATGAAAAATATGTAACAGAACGCCCAATCAATGTTAAGCTATTGCATTAAATAAGAAATTGCAGGTTAAAGAAGTCATTGATTTTTATAGATTATAAGGAAAACTAAATAACGCGATATGCTAGAGAGAGATGATGTATTTATCTTGGAAAATTAAATCTAATTGAAACAAAACTAATTAATATTTTCTATTTTCTTTAATTCTTTTTGATAAATGTGTATAGCTTAGTTTAACATTTTACACTATTTAATAAAAGACGAATTATTTTTTATTTAGTCAATATTTTTATTCTATATCTTAAATCAAAATTCTGGGAATTATATTTTAAGGAACTTAAGTATATTGTATATATGTGGAAATTTTGCAAGGTTTGATTAAGGTGTGTATGAAATCAACATTTCCATAACATCTTTTGGATTAAATTTTGATGCTTATACCTTCTTCGCAACTAAAAATATTTTCGCATTGGAAATTTCCAGTTATTAAAGAATTTTTCATACTTCAGAAGTGGAAAGAAAATGACAACTCCTGAAAAAAATAAAATAGGTACGAACAATAGTAATATATAGTTTTATACCAATTTTAATTTAGATTGAAAAGGCTTGTACAAAAATATAAATTCAAACGAACTTTCTAAATTTAAAATGTTTGTAACATAGATAATAAAACAGAAATTTTATTGAGTTAGCAAGAGAGAGAAAAGTTTTTGATTAGAATTTTTTTCAATGCATTTTTTTTTTAAATTCAAAATTATGAAGAAATATATTTTTATATTATTATATACATAGGTATAATGATGTTTAAACTTTAGCAATTTATTTTTGAGCGTACCTAAATGTAAAAGAAAATTTAATTTTTCTATTTGGAATTTCTATTTTTAAAGATTTGTATATGAACAGATTTCTTAGGTTTGTGTTTTATGTCTCTGAGAGTCAAATATCATATTTATTATTGTTAATCAATAAATTTAAACCGACTATTCTTCAGATTGATTGATTGATATCGTTGTAATGAGGAATTTGTTTTCTTTCCACGACTAAAAATTTTACTATTTCGTAATTGTAGTTCAAATGGGGTTTTAAGATACACTTGCATTGTGTTTTTGTTCTAGTTTATGTGACTCATACCACACAGGTAATGTACCTTTACATAATAAAAATTAATTTATGATAATTACAAAATAACATATACCTATACTTGAAAATGCAGGAATAATAGTAGGTATTATCATAATATTCTATAAATATGTATTTACTAATAACTCTAGCATATTTATATAAATTATCTGTGACGCTATTCAATTAAAATCTTATATTTTGAATGTATGAAAAGAGATTTTCAAAAAGGATACAGCTGGAAAATCAAAGTACTTTGATTATTTTGATATATACATATGTATGTATTTATATTTTCTCCAATTTTTATTTACATTTTTGAATACAAGCAAAGGATATGCATTTTTTTTTTGTTCATCATCTCAAAATCTAATCAAATTAAAAGTAATATATTTTTATTAAAAAAAAAAACTAAATATATGTAAAAACTCCAAACTAGTTAACTCTTACTAATTTTGTTTATTTTACTTATTTGGTATGGTCTTTTTTTTAGAAATTTCTCCACAAAAGTTTCTAGAAGAAATATAGGTACATTATAAATGAATATTTTCAAAGTTTTAAAACAACATTACCTTGATATATGTAATGTTAATCGGTTTATGTACACACAATTTTCTTTTAATCGCGTTATTAAAACTTACAATCATTATCATTAGTATTTTTACGTTAATTCCCAGTGAAAAAAAAAAAAAAAATGTAATCATGAATATTTTTAATCATTAATTTTTTTTTTTTGTAACAAACAAATTTAACCAAGTTGGAAAAGCGTTTAAGCGTGAAAAATATGGAAACCTAAAATTTTTAAATTTTTTAATGAAAATTATTTGAAATATTATATCCTGGATCTAGGTTTGAAATTTTCTTTGCGGAAATCATTTGAATATATAAATACAAGTTAAAATTTTATTTAGAGGACTTCATAATGTGGGTAAGGTGAGCAGTAGAACCATCAATAGACATAAGGTTTAAGAAAAAAATCTTACATGTAGGTAGTTGTTATCTCTTTAATTATGTCAATTTTAAATATTAACTATACATAAAAGTTAAGAAGATATATTTGTTCATAGTCATTAACATTATTTTAAATAAGGAATTTATTTGTGTTAATGTCATTTATTGACGAATATAATAATAATAATAATAATAATAAATACAGAACAGATGACATTATTGATTATGTACAAATTATTTGTATAATATAGTTACTGATAACAATATATGAACTCTGATTACAAAACGTGTAATGTTGTGTTGTGCTCAATGTAATTAAGAAGCTTCTTCTGTATATTTATTAGAATATTACGTATTCAGATACATAATATATTAAAATTAAATTATTATTAAATTTACCTTTTGTCTGCTAAATTTTTTAAATTTAAAAATTTCTCTCTTCTATATTTAATAAAATAATATGGCGTAATTTTTGGCCCAAAATATAGATTTTTCTTTTATCCGGGTTAAGTATTGGCGTACACAAAAATGTTGACATTATTTTTTTTATTTTGATTTTATCTTATTCTACATATTTGTAATCAACTTTAAATGATAGATCATTCCATCCAATATGCTATAAAAAAGGTCATAACGAGGGCGAAGAAAAAAAAAAAAAAATTATTCGTTTTTGTGGTAATCAAAAAAAAAAAAAAAAAAAAGGTTTTTTACTTTTAATAAAATTGTCTAAGAAAAGTCTTAGAAAAGTTTGTTATGGTGAAAAAAAGGGATTTTTTTTTTATTAATGATTAGGGTCAATGGTTTTCTAATATGTTTCTCTTCGTCTTTTCCTTTTTTTTTTTTTTTACATTGAAATGTTTTGATACAGGATAGTCAAATGTTAAGTATTTTCAAAAACCTTTCAAGATTTAATACATTTTTTATTCTATATAAATGTTGTAAAGTTGAAATTTTCTTTTATGCTGTAATATATATTTTATATATATAGGCTTGTGAATTTATTTTTTTTTATTGTTTTTCACTTTAATTGTGACAAATCTATACTTTTTTCGGTTATAAGAAAATAAAAAAAATTTTATATGCATTTTTAAGTGTAAGCAGAATTTTAAACTAATAGTAAGACATTTGGAATCCTAGAATTATATTTAAAAAAATCCTGGCACACAAAACCAAGCACCCTAGTAAGCAATAAACATTTTAGGACTTCTGTTTTCGATTAGTATAAGAAAATAAAAAGTTTTTTATATCTGGATTAAAAAGTAGTGTCGCTGGAATATAAATTAGTAAAGAAATCTGAAATTCATAAAATATTTAAAACATTTGTACGTACATCTATAGTATTAATTACATATATGTAATATTAATAGAAATCCTTACATAAGCATTTCTTATGCAAAATTCTTACAATGTACACAAAGTATTTTTATTCAGGAATTTTTAACATAAACTTAATTGTATTGTGACGAACTTAATGGTTTGGACATACATAAATATTCCTTTTCGTTGAAAGGAAATTATATTTATAGTGTTGAAAAAAGGTCAAAAGTTATAACTTAATCAAAAATTGTTTAATCATTGTAATGTTATGAATTTATTAAATTTAATGTTGTAACACTGTTTTTATTACAAAATTATGAAAATGTCTTTATATAATTTTTTTTTATTATTTAACAGAAATGAAAAATTATTATCAATCTTATTGTTTGGTATTTTTTTTTTATTGTTTTTATGACCCCAGGGAGCTGAAAAATTCTTATTCCACATGGTATTATAAGAAGTCAGTTTTTTTTTTTCATTTTTAAAAAACAATCAAACGGTGAAAATTTTTTACGACTCAAATTAAAAATCATAATAACAATTTGGAATAAAATTATAATAAATTTAACAAATTCTTGAACAGGTTTTTTTATTCAGAACGGAAATAATTTCATTTTATGCTTCCTATTTTGCCAACCCCTCTTAAATGAGACATTACCGGAATTTTATTTTATTTTTTTTTTTCATTTCGTATTTAACATAAATTACATGTGTACATGTACAATATTTATTTATGTTTTATAAATGAATTCAGAAAAAAAGTTACATTAATTAGATAATCCTTCTTTATATTTATATTATTCTAAATCTAAACATTGAGCTTTGAACAGAATATTATAAAAAAAAAATATACATTATTTTGAAATTAAATTTATTTAGAAATAAAAATACGAAAACAAGTACATAATTTTGTTTATATTTTTTAACATTTACTTTTTATAATCTTGATTTATTTTCAATACATAGTTGAATATTGATTAGTCAGCTTGTTTGCTTTTTAGGTTTTTGGTAACAGCTTCTTAAAACTTAACATAACTGCAGCAAGTGAATTGTTCCAGAAATAGGAGTGATTAAAAAATAGCATTTTGGGCTACTGCTTATCTTAATGAATCTGTGATTTCTACTTACTAACTATATGTACAGGGCCTACACCTTGTTTTCACCAAAAAGAAATCATACTTTAATGTTACTTAAGTCCCACGATTCAAACCTTGCGTTCACACGAGTAAAGTGGGACAACAATTTTTTTATTAAATTGATACTCACATTTTTAATACTCGTATACTAATACTATGTAGTACAGCTTATATTTAATACTCGTACAACAATTCTGTATAAAATTAAAACAGTTCTACATAAATTTTGTACTATGTATTTAACTTAAATTTATACATTTTTATATCTCTCTTGTAAAAGAAATACCGTAATTTGAAATTCTTGAATAAATATTTTGCCTGAAGGAATAAAAATATTTACTTTCTCACACCTGTAAGAATTTTTTGATTAAAGAAAATGAAAATGAATTTAAAACAAAAAAAAATAATAATAACAAAATAAAATATACTTAATTAGTGTTAATTATTATGCTTTTGAAGAAATTTTCCATACTATTAATTTTTTAATAAAGGAGGAAACATATAGAAAAAACTGCTGTAGGTAGTAATTTTTAAAATTTATTCAAATATAAACTCTTTATATGAATTAAATTAAATTTCATTTGATATAAGTTATATGGCGTATACACACATATATACAATGTTGGAAACGTTTAGGTTAAAACTTTTTTCTATATTTATTTTTTGTATAAGTTATTCCAATAATTTTATTAACTTGATTATGAAAAATATCTAATTATGTGTGTAAACTTTTATTTTAATAAAATTAAAAATACCTACGTTATATAATTTCATTATAATATTAAATTTTAGATAAATTTTTTTACTCATTTGTGACTACCGTTGTGGGGCGTCTAATTAATACTTATCTACGTTTAATATTCGAATTATTCTCAATGTTAATTTTATTCCTCTAGAATTCAGTTTCGATCGTTTTAAGTTTAGTGATGGATTTAAATAAAAATAATTCACTGTCAAAACTGAGTAAAATTAGTAAAAAAAATTAATGGTTAGTTAAAATTATAAATAATAGTTAAAATTTCTTAATATTATATTTAAAAGATTACATTCTATTTAATTTACAAAAAATTGTGTAAAAAATCATAAAATAAATTAAATGAATCATGTTAATTTTTTTTAAAAATTGTTCATTTTATATGTCATCATTTAAAATAATGCGTGATTAATTTTATCTTTTTATGTTTCATTATTTTTTACATAGGTTAACTCAGACTTACACTATGTCCTACTATTATCCTTCCGTCAATTACGTCAATAATTTTAAATATAGGTACTAACTAGCTTAACACCCGTCTTGCGTTACAGCTTAAGTAAATATCTGTAAAAAAAAAAACAAACAAAAAAAATTGTACGTGAACCGATTCATAATCCCAAAGGACAAAGACTAGTAGTTCAAAATAACGAAGCCCTAAGCCAAAAAAAATATTACTGTATTAAAGAAATCTTCATACTTTATTTACAGAAAAAAAATATATAAAAAAATCAAAATTAGACCTTGTCACTTAACCTTGTGTTAGGATTCCAAAATACATACTGAAATAATTTTTTAAATCGGTTCAATAGTTGCAGAGATTATCGGGAACAAACCTATTCATTTTAACATAAACATAACATAGAAAATTAGAAATATTAAAAAATTCTTAGCGCCAAAATAATATTTTAGGCTCAAGTTCACACCATAAAGAATTTTTATTGATAAGAAAAGTGCGTTTTTATTTGTTTGTTTAACTAATTTAAAGCGATTTGTTTTGAAAAATTAAAAAATTAAAGAATTTTGAAATTATTATACAACCGGATAATTAAAATAGATTAATTAATTATTTTTTTTCGAATAATATCGCAAAACTATGCAGATTTTTGTTGTGAAATCTTAATCGTTTGTTGGCTATTTTTTTAGGATATTTCAAGATAAAATTGATTTATTAAAGCTTTTTTTTTTTAAATAATACATCACTTCAATAAATAATATGTTTTTAGTCAACAACTAATATACCTAATATAATTATATGGCAGATTGATTTGATAATGTATAAATATAATGGTATTCCTATATGATAAAAATTTCCCATTTTTTTTTCTTTTAATCGTCAGCTATAAATCAAGTTCATTTATGTATTTAATATACATTTTATTTATTAGAATAAAAAATATCTATTGTGCTTGACATTTATTACTAAATAATTCTAGTTATTATTAATTTCAACTGATTCCTACAATTATGAATGAAACGTCGTCGCCATGAAGACTAATCGTTTATTTTTGATTTTATGAACCTTTAAAATGTTAATGATAAGAAAAATATTTTCTTTTATTTGAATACATTTTAATACCTATTTTTATTAAAATCTTTTTTATATTAACATTATTCGCAATTGAAGATAGCTGATATACAATAACACTGGTCAGTTTTTTTTTTTTTGTAAAATGTCGTAGATCTTAATCCTTTAACTGGCTATAAATATTAATATCTGAGCACATTAATATGTCATCAAAAATAAGCTAAAATTATATCATAACTTTTTCATAAATCCTCTTTTCAGTAACAGAAACAAAAGAAAAACTCAGATTAAATTGTATAATTAATATAATAAAAATTAATAGCTTTTTTTTATTTTAAAAGTTATGAATTTTAATTTCAACAATTTATTATTTTTAAATTATTAATGAATTTATTTTTAAAAATATATTTTTGCTAGCGAATTATTTATTACATAATTTTTCATATTTTTGAATAAAAAAAAAATTCTTTAGGATCATATTTAAATTATGAATTCGAATAATAATTTCAAAATTTTAATTTATATTTAGTAGCACTGTAATTATTATAATTATAAAGTGTCCAATGGACTGCCATAATAATGAATGTAGATAATTATATTAAAATACAATAATTCGAATTGACATCAGGTCGTTAAAATTATTCCTCAGTGTATCTAAAATATAAAAATCCATTTCCTTAGAATAAGTTTCCTTTTAATTAAAATTGTGCATACATAATATTTAAACGATCCCTTCGACATTTTATTTTAATCACATGCGTCAAAATATTTAAAAACTGTACTTTGTGAAAAGTTTATATATACATGGTTATGTAATTAAATAATGTAATTGATAATTTTAATAATAATAATAATAACAACAAGAGTACAATTTAAAGTTCAATGTAAATAAATAATAAATACATCTTATATATTATATTATATATAATATTAATATATGTACTTAATATAATAATGTATATTTTTTTTATAATTCGTTATCAGAATAAATATCGTTAGTTATTGTCAATCATATAATAAAAATATATTTGTTAAAAAAAGATTTAAATGTCTTAGGTTTAATTTTATGATTTTATATAATATATTAAAGAGGAATTAAATTAAATCCAATTTTATTTAATTTATTTACATTTTTAAAGGATAAATCCTGATAGCGCAAGTATTACCAATTTAATTAAATCTGTTGCTCACATTATTTTACATCAATTGAATAAGTTGTTAGAATTTATGAAAATGTTCATTGAATAGTGTGATATCGTCGCATAGTTATAGGGCACGAAAAAAAGATTGTTAATCTACTATAAAGTATAAGTATAAGCTACTACACTTCTAACATGTTTTATTATTCAAGTTTTTGACTGATTTGGTTTTTGTTATATATTTTCATTGCAATCAATAATAATAATAATAATAGTCGATAGTGTTATAAAGTTCCAAAAACGAATCTTTGATAAGAACAAGAGTATAATATTTGTTAAACAAAAAAAAAACATGTATAGATATTTTTCGCCTGTAAAAATTGATAAGTAAAAATTTTAATGTTTACTTACATTTTGATTGAATTTAAAAAAAAAAATATATAAAAATTTCTTATCATTTTTAAAACTATATAATTTTTTTCAGCAAAAAAAAAAGTTTTTTTATTGTTTTGTTTATAATTTTGTTCATTTTAACATTTAGTCTTATTCGAGCTGATCAATTGAGATCAATTATTTTTTTTGCGGATATTTGAAATTAAATTTAATTAATTTTTAATTTTTTTTAATATACATAATTCTGAATACCAATTAAATTATAATGATAATTATTTTTATAAATCATTAGAACCTATTAAATTTGTGATAAAAGAACTATTTTAAAATTAAAAATTATATAAGAAATAAAATCATATAAATAAAAATATAAGTTAAAAATTATAAAAAAATAAAAATAAAACTAACATAAAATGTCTTTAATGACAAGAAATTTATTTTATACGAAAAATTTTTTAACAAAAAATTTTATTAAATGTGCCAAACAGAGTATATCAACCAGTTCTATTCGATTGGAAGGAACTTTGGTAAAATTTAACAAATTATTTAATTATTTTTTTTTTTTTTAAATTTTCGCAAAATTTTTGCATGTTAGTCGCAATCGGATATAATGAGGGTGAATTATAATTTTCGAGGATTTTTCTGGGCTACACGGTTTAGTCGAATTTTAGGTTATACATTTTATATACATAAATGTATATAGATTAGTTCAGTTATTGATAAAAAAGTAATCAAAAATTATTGAGAGAAATCTAATTATATATGTTCTAATTTTTTAGAAATTTCATAAAAACGAAATGAATAAAATTTAATAAAAATTTTCCATGCCATTTTATAATTATTGTCTGCTGTTGGTTGACCACACGATCATTATATTATTTACACTTATCAAATTTAAGATTAAAAGCAGACTTGTTATAAAGTCAATTATTAAAAACAGAAAAAGATAAATTGATAATTTATAATTTATAATAAGAAAAAAAATTCTATCGTTTATTGACTCTTATTAACAATAAAATAATAAAATAAAAATATTAAAATAATCTATTTAATTGTTATTAATATAAATATTTTAATATTTTTAAAATACGCAGAAATTTTATTATATACCTCAATAAGGTTCAAGAGGGCATAAAAATTTTTGACGCCACAAAAAAAAACTTCCGTATTTGATTTTATTACTTTTATGTTTTTTTTTATACATTTAAGTTCGCAAATTGATATGAATATAAATTTGATAAAAGTTATAACAAAAATATTGTTCCAAAATTTTGAAAAAAAAAAACTTGTTTTTTAAGACACATATCTTAATTCAAAGGAAGCAAAATATAATCAATATTGTCTCTGCAATATAAATAGATAAACCTGTTGACCTAACTACATTTAGAAAAACTTGTTGTAAGATTATAAGACAAAATTTTCCACAAATAAAATAAATTGGATAAACTTAATAGTCGGTAAATTAAATTCTGAAGTTGTTGTCACACTTGTTCAATTCATTTTCATTATACAACTACATATATGTATATCTAAGTTCAAAAGTTTTTTTTTCACATATTTTATATATTATATAAAATAAATAAATAAAGTCATCCTTCTTCCTGCAAGTAAACTGAATTTAAATTAAAAAGAAAAAAAAGTTGATTTAGTAACAAAAATTTATTTTTATAATACTTATATCCTTGTTTCTTCTAGAAAAGGGGTTTGTTTTTGTGTGTGCGATTTTAATTTGAAAACTTATCAAGAAAAATTATTTTCCAACTAAATATGTAGAATAAATTTTAACAATAATTTTTAGTTAAACAATTATGAAAACAAACATTTCTAATTTCTAACTATTAAAAACATCATAAAAAAAATAATAAAATTTAAACGGTTTTAGTGTAATTTTTTACATGAAAAAGCTTTCAAATGGCCTGTATAAAATTTTATTCAAAAATATCCATTTAATATTTTTTTTTTTTTAATAAATTTAAAAAAGAAACCTTATTATGCATGATATCCTTTTGTTTTTTCAAAATTTATGGAAATCTTTTAATAGTATATGGGAAATATCATGTGTAAATCATTTACCATATAACGCCGATCGAATTGAATTTCAGAAATATACTTTCTATATGTGTATTACTTTAAAAAAGATAAATAATATGAAGAAGCTTTAAAGATAAATGAGTTTCCAATAAATATATTCATTTTATGACCTTCTGTATTTTTTTTTTCTACTTCAATTGAGATTCAATAAAGAATAAATTTTTTGTTATAATGTTACATGTATGTATGTATATAAAAAAAAAGGATTGGTAGAACACAAATCAGATGTATAATATGGAAAATGAATTTTTAACATATCCATTTAAGTATGTAATATGAAATACATAAAAAATATGCTCTGTTTCAAACAAAATGTATTTAATGGTACAGTTTTTATAAATATTGGATTATGTATATGACTCTCAAGGATAGTTTTATAAAGATAAATGTTTCGATTAAATGTAATACAAAAATAAGTCTTTGATTCAATTCAGACCGTCATGCTTTATTGCTAGTTTTTCCACTATCCATGTTTGGAATTTGTTTCAATAAACAATCATATTACGTCCGTCGTATTGTCCGCCAAAATGACATAAACATGTTTAATTATACAGAATCGTAATATTTTACGCAAAAATTTTCTATTTTTCAAAACAAAAAATAATAATAATAAAACTTAAAGAAGATAATATTGTTGTTGATGAAAATTTTATTAAGAACTATATATTTCTAATTATATACTCAGTATAGTGGAAATAAATTTATGATAAATTAATTCTATGGTCATGATGCTTTTCTGTACGTTGAAAATATTTAATGACCTTATTATTATTATTTTTCTATACATTTTTTATCTTCTCTCGTTGCAAATATAAAGAAAGATAAAAATAAAATTGAACAAACATTGTTTATCAATTTATATTTATGGAATCCATAAGAAAATGAAATGCATCTCCTTTGATTTTGAAAATATTTTTCTTTAAGTTAAAACTTTTTGTGATATAAAAAAAAACATTATGTCTTGAATAATAAAAAGAACAGAGGTTCAACGTCGTCGCCGTTTTATTAAAAAAAAAAAAATAAATAAAATATTTTATAATGTTAATTTTAAAATATCAGTAATTTGATATTTTCTTTTTGAGAATTATGTATTTCTATAAGATTGAGGAATAAAATTCAGTTGTACATACATACAATATTTATCCTCTTCAAAGGCACTATCAGCTTTGGTTGTTGATAGTGTTGCAAATAGAGCAAAGGGGACCTTGAAACCAAATATGTTTCTTTTTTTCAAATCTCTTGTAATAAAATAGTCTTAATAGTAATTAATTTTTATTTTAAGAGTGCCTCAAGTGAGAAACTAGGGTTCAATTTAAACAGAAAACAAAGGATATTTAGTGAAAGAAGTCAACTCAAATATGCTAGGCGATTGGTTATTAAATTAGGAAGTGCAGTTATAACAAGAGAAGATAATAATGGATTGGCTTTGGGACGTTTAGCTTCTATTGTGGAACAGGTTAGTTCTTTTGTTTGATATTATTTTGATTCAAACATTTTTAACTAATTTTTGTTTTTTAGGTTGCAGAATGTCATTTAGAAGGCAAAGAAATTATGATGGTGACAAGTGGTGCTGTCGCTTTTGGTACTCAAAAACTCACACAAGAATTATTAATGTCTCTGTCGATGAGAGAAACTCTTTCACCTAAGGATCACACAAGAAATAATGTAAACCAATAAACAGTTTAATTAATTTTTAATATTTCACATAAAATATTTTTCTTATTAGGAAGCAGGATTGATGTTAGAACCACGTGCCGCTGCAGCTGTTGGACAATCAGGATTAATGTCCCTGTATGATGCTATGTTTGCGCAATACGGAGTAAAAATTGCACAGGTAAAATACAGAAAAAATGTGACAATAATAGAAGCATTAAAATGTGTAGATAAACTTTAATGTTCAATTAGTTCAAATCAAATGAAATATTTAGTAAATTTTTTGGGTTTTATTTTTTGCAGGTTTTAGTGACAAAACCAGACTTTTACAATGAAGAAACTAGAAATAATCTTTTTTGTACCTTATCCGAATTGATAAGCTTAAATATAGTTCCAATCATTAACACTAATGATGCAGTATCACCACCAATGTTTCTTAAGGATGAAGAACTACCCTCAGGATCAAAGAAGGTAAATGTAATTAATAAATTATTATTTTAGCTTTATCTAATTTTTTTTTATGTTAAAGGGCATTGCTATAAAAGATAATGACAGCTTGGCTGCACTTTTGGCAACAGAGGTTCAGGCTGATCTCTTAATTTTAATGTCTGATGTTGATGGAATTTATAATAAACCACCCTGGGAAGATGGTGCTAAACTTATGCACACTTATACGTCAACCGATAAAAATGTTATAGAATTTGGACAAAAATCAAAGGTTTTGGCTTTTATTTATTGGAAAAGAGAGAGAAATTTTTGAAATTGTTTTTAATCTTCACAGGTTGGTACTGGTGGAATGGATGCAAAAGTTAGAGCAGCCACATGGGCCTTAGATCGCGGTGCTAGTGTAGTCATTTGCAATGGTATGCAAGATAAAGCGATAAATAGTATAGTTAGTGGTCGAAAGGTAGGAACATTTTTCACTCAATCATCCGAAGGTTCATCCACATCTGTGGAAGCGCTTGCAGAAAATGGTACGACTTGCTATAATTTCAAAATAAAAGTATTTGATTTATAATTTATTTGTAGCAAGAAATGGTAGTCGAATCCTTCAAAATCTCACGCCTGAACAAAGAGCACATGCCGTGCATAGTTTAGCCGAGTTACTTGTAAATAAAAAAGATTTTATAATTGAGGCAAATGCTAAAGATTTGGCGGAAGCAAGAAAAACTGGTTTATCTAAGCCATTACTTTCGAGATTGTCATTAAATGAAGCTAAACTAAACAATTTAGCCGTTGGGCTAAAACAAATAGCAGATTCTAGTCATCAAGTAAGTTTACTTTTTGGACAGATTTTCAACTTGCATGAACGTAACTTGTATGTAATTTTAATATACAACTTACAGGATACGGATTATTCTATACAATTTATTTTAAATACTTGTTTTACAAGCCTTGATAACAAATAATGATGATTTAAATAATTAATTTGGTTCATACGAGTAAATGTAATACTTATTTTCGAATATTAAGTTAACATTTGTATGATTAGTCTATCTCTACAGTATAAAACATTTAATTTAAATGTGAATTATATGTGAATTATTATTTTCAATAATCAAGGTCAATAAGAGAATGCCATAATAGCGTGATATTATATGTTTTTGATTTTGTTATGACGATTGATATGATTTTGATTATGGTGATAATTTTATGAATGTAAATAATATAAACAACTATTTTTTTAGAAACTATGTACGTTAGTTATCAATCGATTACTTAATCGCAAATTAATTACGATGCATACATTGCGTTAGTTTCAAATAAATAAATTGATTTTTTTTTTGTGGATCACTTCACACCCACAGTCTCAAAAGTGAAACTTTTGTCATTTAAACTTATTAATAATATATGTAGCTACTTAATATACTTAGCCTCAAAATTTATACATTAATTTTTTATATTATGTGTTTTAATTTCGAAAAGAAAAAACTTTTCCTTTCCTTCTTTTTCAATATTTAATTTATGGAAACTTTAATTAAAATTTTACTTTTATGACACTGTGGAGGATCACGAGCTTAACGTGACACAATAAAAAAAAAAGAAGCAATATGATAATAAAATGTAAATTTTAGAGCTTTTCTAAAATTCATTTTCAGTTGAGATTTTTATGAAACTTCAAATCATATAAATTTTTCGTATTCATATTTTTAAGTGAACATATACATATAATATAGTTTTTGAATTTAATTACTTTTTTTTTTTTAAATTTCATTTTCAGAATGTCGGGAGAATATTAAGAAAAACAAAACTCGCAGAAAATTTAGAATTAAAACAAGTTACTGTTCCCATTGGTGTTTTATTAGTTATATTTGAATCTCGACCAGATTCTTTACCACAAGTAGCAGCATTAGCGTTGGCGTCAGCAAATGGTTTATTGTTGAAAGGGGGCAAGGAAGCAGCTCATAGTAACAAAGCGTTGATGGAACTAGTTAAGGAATCTTTAAAATCTGTTGGAGCAGAAAGTTCCATTTCACTAGTTAGTATAATAATTTTTTTTTACATCCCCTTTAAAGGTTGAATAATTCAATAACAAATAATTGGTTCCGGTTTCTACTTTTTATTTTTCTTTTGAGATTATACTGGATGATATTTAACTTTGGACAGTATATGTCTTATATTTATGGTCTTGAGAAAATAAAGCATTAAAAATTTATAAAAATATTATTGTATATAAATATTTATAAAATCCTAATGCATAAAATTAAAAAAAATATATATTTTATTTTAATGTTCAAAATGCTAATTTAATGATTTTTATGCAACACAAAAAAAAAAAAGGTTTCCACACGAGAAGAAATTAGTGATTTGTTATCAATGGAAAATCACATAGATTTAATTATTCCAAGAGGGTCTTCAGAATTAGTTAGAAGTATTCAACAACAATCTGTTCACATACCTGTCCTTGGTCATGCTGAGGGAGTATGTCACGTATACGTTGACAAGGATGCTGATTTAAAAAAAGCACTTAGAATAATTAGGGATTCAAAATGTGATTATCCAGCTGGTAAGAAAAACTTTCACATTATTTTTATAAAATAAAATTTTTAATTTTAAAGGTGATATTTACATAAAAAAAATGTTTAAATGAATGCTTAATGAAAACAAATGAGTTTTTTAAATTTTAACTTTTAAAAATTTGATTTATAAAAAATGGAGAATTGTTCAAAAAATGTAAATTTGTTTTACTTATGTTAAACGAGATAATATTATGAGCTATATGAAAAGTAAACAAATTTAATTAAAATATTTAAACGAAAGTTTTCCAGCGAAATGTAATTATAATATATGCTATTAATGTATACAGAATAAACATGTAAAGATATTTTGCAATGAATTTCTGAATAATGCATGGACATTTATCATAGTCTAACATTATATACTTTGAGTTGTTAAATTAGCGAAGCTAACATATATTCTACTTTCATATTTAACTAATTATTTAATTTTTGTTCCAAACTTTAGCTTGTAATGCTATGGAAACGTTGCTGATACATGAAGATTTATTGCATTCTGATTTCTTCAATGATTGTTGCAATATGCTTAAGAATGAAGGAGTTAAACTTCATTCCGGTCCAAGATTAAATAAAGAATTAACATTTGGACCACCATTAGCAAAAAGTCTGAAACATGAATATGGTACTCTAGAATGTTGTGTTGAAATTGTTTCTGACTATATGGAGGCAATGAATCATATTAATACTTACGGCAGCAGTCATACCGATGTCATTATCACTGAAAATGGTAAAATTTGAGAAATTTTTATTCAAATGATTCAAAAAATTGATTTTGTTATTTTTTTATAGAAACAATGGCACAGCAATTCCAACTTTCTGTTGATAGTGCTTGCGTATTCCATAATGCAAGTTCTCGATTTGCTGATGGTTTTCGTTTTGGATTAGGTGCTGAAGTGGGTATATCAACAGCTCGCATTCACGCTCGGGGACCAGTTGGAGTTGAAGGATTGCTAACATCTAAATGGATATTGAATGGAAAAGATCATTGTGCGACTGATTTTGTAGAAGGAGGTAGTAAGACATGGATACACGAGCAATTACCAATATCTTAAGATATTAAAATTTAAAATTGTTCATTTTTTAAGTTATTTTGTATAAATTTTAAATAAATTACATATTTGTTAAAAATATACTTGATTTTTCTAATTAAAAATTTATTCGAAATTGATATGTAGATAAAAAAAATAATATCAAGCTTAATAACAAGATGTGTTGACGGTGTCGTTTACTGTATTATATTCGAATGAAGGAATTAAATATTAACAAGTTTTATATTTTCCCCATTATTTCAACAGCAAGATTATCTGTTTTACATAAAAGTACTATTAATATTTTAATAGAACAATGAAAACAAAATAGGATTTTTTTAATTCGAAGAAAAGTTTATTTTTTGTTTTTTTTTTTTAAGAATATATTTAATGAATCTCATTTAAAATACTAATTATTTTTACAGAAACGTGCATTTTCCTAGAAATATTTTTTAAACTTACAATTTTTTTTTTCTGAAATTTTAAGTCTCGTTTTCTGTCATAAAGTTTTTCATAATCCTTCAACCAATTAAATAAAACTTTATCACGAAATTGTCATTTATTATTTTTTCTGGAAATGTTTTTTAATGTAAATCTTCTTTATTTTTTTTTTCTCATCACTATAATTTTGTTTTCCAAACATAACATTATAGAAGTCATATTTAAATACATATTTTCACATTTTTATTGTTACGAAGTATTATTTATAGAAAAGTAGAAATTAAAATAATAAAAAAAACTTCATAACATCCTAACGTTGAAATAATATCAACAATTTTATTCGAATTTATCAGATTTCTTAGAATTATAAGTGTTATAAGTGAATATTTAAATGAGAATTAAAGTACTCATATGAACAATGTTTTTACCTGCTTAAATCGAAAATTTATTTTGAAATTAGATATATATATAATTTTAGTAATATTGAATACTTGAAATTCATGTACTTTTTATGTCATAAAATAAAGTAAACTTTTTTGTTTTCTTTATCCAGTGTAAATATATAAAAGCACTTAGAATATATACGATGTTTAAGCGAGCTGACTTTCTGGCTCTACATTCTACAATATGCGCAGTTATGAGTTCAAATAATCATAATTTTCAGTTCGTGTAATGTAAATGTTATCTTAGAAAAGTTTACTTCAATTTAGAAAAAAAGAAGAAGAATAATATGTATTTAAGTTCCAAATTTTTTTTTTGTTTTGTTTAAGTCAAAATGAATCTCTTTTATTGTTATTATTATTATTTTTTGGTTTTTGAGGTTTATATTTTGTAAAACTTAAAATTTTCAAAAGAAAATTAAATTCTTTAAAGTTTTACACCCGCAATAGTCCACTTATATAAAAAAAAGGAAAAAAAAAAACAAACATTAAAAAAATAATATATAAGAAGATTATGAAAAGATTAAATTTTAATCCCAACATTATTTTCTGATGTAAAAATTTTAAAAATAAATATATTCTATATAATACAAAATTTATAAATTAAAAACCGAATTAAGTATTTTTTTTTTATTTGGGATTTAAATGTAGGTAATATTTTTATTTTACACATGAAAAAATAAAAAAAAATAAAAAACATAATTAAATAATGCTATTTTCTTACTTTTTCTACAAAATTTTTCACAACATTTTATTTACAAACGAAATAATTCAAAATATGTTTCAACAGACTTATTGAAATTTTGATGACATTGTAGGATCAATGATTTAATAAATTTGAGAATTATACACACAATTTTATTTTCACATTACAAAAATAAGTGCTTTTAAAACTTTAAACGTACAATATTTTTCTCTTTAGAGATTTATGCTTTTAATCTTCATATAACTACCTAGAGTTACATCAGATTGAATTTTTTTGCGATTTATAAAAAACTCAATATATTCTTTATCATTTAATTAATTTTTTTAACCCCAAATAACTTTCTGGAATATAGTAAAGTATATAGTAAAGATATAAGTGTAGTAATGATATTATAATTATTTGTTTGACTTCGGATGTGAGCACCTGGGCTCACATCCGAAGTATTGAAGTAAATATATTATTTATATATATATACTTTGGAATAATACTTACCTAAGGGAATCGAAAATATGTTTATTGCTTATTTAAATAAAATACAATAATATTGATTTAAAAACAAAACAACGATGAGTTCCAATTCAATATCAATCAATCAATATGTTACATATAAATATCACACCAGAAACTATCAATCTAAAATTTTCTTAAATATTCAATCAATTTTAAGAGTTTTTCCTTTTTTAAATAAATGATATGTCATATGGTATTTTTTATGCATTAAATTATTTCTAAACTTAATCTCATGTGTTTTTATGTTTAAGGGAAGAAAACATTTAGGTACCAACATCTACGGTACATACATATTACTAGTTAAGAAAACAAAAAAATGTTTTATTTTTCTTATTAAGCTTAAATAATTAAGTCTAAAGAAATATACTAAGCTTAGGAATTAGAGCAGGAATATTGGGATAATATGAAGCAAAATACTCCCTTTTTCATCAGCTAATATATATTGTTTTACGATATTATCGGGAAAGAGAAATTTCATTTAAACTCATATTTTAAGGCTAGAATATTACTTCAACCAAAATTCAACTATTTTATTTATTTAATATCAAACACAAAATTATATCAAGAACATTTAGAACATTTTTAGGATTTCAAGGATTTAATTAAAATTTTTGGATTATAAGTTGATTGTAAGGTTAGAAGATTGTATCAAAAATATTATGTACCTAGGCGCAGTATATAAATATACATTGTAAATTATTGTATTTTCAATTCAAAGGTACATAAATTTATATTCCATTGAATTGAAAATATATATATGTACTTGTATTTGTATGTATTGTACATAATAAAATGGTATTAGCAAATATTCAAAAACAAAATAAAAATTATTCAATATCAGTTTTAATAAAATATTCATATATGAGCCGTTTATTTTGAAAGTGGTTTAAGTCCATTTGTTCTTGTATTGAGATATTTAAGGTTTTGTGTTTGAATTGATTTAAAAATATACATTAATATTTCCATAAGCTAATTTTCAAGTGTCAAAATCAAAGCGGTTTTAATGATACTAGACTAAAATTGTTTATGAATAAAAAGAATATATACTATTGTGCTTATTGTTATCATTAACTATTTTTTTTTTTGAAAAATGGACTTAAACCACTTTCAAAATAAACGGCTCATATATTTGAACTTATTCTAATAATGTTAACATTAGTCCCTTTGAATATTAACTTTATTAGGTATATTGACAAATTTTAAAATAAAAAAAAATAAGTTAACATTTTTTTCTAAACTTTTAGGTTATTTGATATTAAACTTCAGAATATCATTGCTTTTATTTTAAAATTATATCATTAAATATATTGTCCAAAGATTAAACGACTAATTTCAATTATTTTATCATAATATTCATATTATCTTTAATTTAAAATTTCTCTTTGATAAACAACATTCTGTTTACAATAAGTTATGGGAACATCATGTAAAAAGAAAATACAATTTTTATTTAAACATTGATACTCTGTATAATACGTTGTAAATTTTGATGACAATACTGTCAAAATCTAACGAATCTTCAGCTTAAAAAACATAATATTCTTTATTTTATGACAAATTAAGTGTCGGAAGTTGTAACTACTAATACCTTCAATTTCATTTCTATCGTTATGTAATTCAAATTAAAAATGAATAAATGAAATAAAATTTTCCATTATTATTATACTTAGATATATTAATTTGAATATATATATTATATATAATATATATGGAACATTTCAACATGAATGTCAAAAAATTTAATGAAATTGGATGGGCTAATTTCTTTCCAATAGATTAGTTCAAAGTAACAAGATCTAGATAATATTTCAAGTAACTTGGGGACTGTATTTTTTTACTATCTTTATGAAGATAGTAGTTGAATGTTTGTTAATTTATTTATTGTCAAATTACTATCTTCAGAGAAGATAGTAAATTGGATAGTATAGTACGAAAATGAAAAAAAAAATCAATTTTTGACTATACATGGAAAATAAAATAATATATTCCTTTTTTTTAATTTAACACTATCTTCAAAAAAATAATAAAATAAATTTAAAACAAAAAAATTAAAACATGATTAAAATTTTAATAGAATCATGATAGTAAAAAGACACCCATCCAATAATCTTACTACAAATATAAATAAACGTACAATGATCTACTATTCGAATTTTTTACGTGTAATCTCTACTTATATTTTATATTGTCTTGGGTAAATTAATAAAGTTATAATATCGAAAGAGTACTTTTCTAATAAATACTCTTAAGCTTTAAGATAAAAATGACATAAAGTTATAAATGTACAGACGCAAAAGGAAACAATTTACAAACTTGACAATTTAAATTCAATTTATTATAACAAATTGTACTAAAAATAAAGAATTTTTATTTTTTGAACCACTTTAAACCAAATATCTAAGATGAAATTCTTACTCGAAATAAAACAAAAAAAAGTATTTATACATTTCTTTTATATTTATGAACAAAACATATAATGACAAAAAAGAATGTAATTCATGTATTTCCACTTACATAAATAAAAAGTTTTTTTGTCATTAAAAATAAATTCCTATATTCACAAGTCACAACATATTCATTTTTTTTTATTTAATTCATGCTGAAATTCATCATTGATGAAATCATAATGCGGTATCGTTATTAAAGAAACAAAATTTCGGTTGACAATTTAGAAATTTTTTTTGTCAACATTAAAGTAAAGTTATTACGAATTTAAATTTATTAAACTTTCACATATATTTTTTTTATATACAGAAGACAATATTTAGGCCTAATTAAAATTTAAAAAAGTTTTATTCCAAGAATTATTCCATTTGCGAATGTCTTTTTATTCAACAGTAGTTTAGCTGCTACTTTCTATTTAATTATCGAAAGTTATAAGTTTAAATCCTTAATGAAATTTTTGAATTCTTATTACAACTTTTTTTCGAATGCACTTTAAGGGGGTATTCTGGTCTAGAGGCACGAATTTAATGCAATTTTTAAAGTGCTGTAAAAAAATCCAATCAATATTTTTACCATCCATTTTTTTATAGGATATTTATTAATGTTTTAAGAATAAGTAAAAAATTCAAAATTCAAAGAGTTCGCAGCTGATGAAGTGGGGGCTCTCAAAAATTTGGCACGTGACCATTCCCACGATTCAGCCCTTATGGCAATTCGAAAAAAAAGCAAAAACGATTATTAATCTATACGAATGCCTCTATCGTTCGAACTAAGAGTTGAAAAAAAAATTTTTTTTTACAAAATAGCGACTACTTGAAAAAAAAATTTGTTTTTGGATCACTTTTTTTGAGTTTTTGGAAATTTTTAAAAATAGTAAGCATTAAAATTTTGGGATGAGGATAGTTCATGTGATAGAGAAGCCTATGAAGAAGACCTCTACAAAATTTGAAGTAAATCGGTTCATTAGGACTTGAGTTATCATGGGAATCGTTTTAAAAAAGACAGTTTTGAGAAAAACGCGTTTAAAGTTTCACGTAAAGTTTCTCGCAGTCTAATTCATGAAATGATATTTTAGTAAAACAGCCATACCTCCGAAAATAATTTAAATTTTCTAAAATCCTCTTAAAGCCATGTTCTTAAAGGGTTAAACTTTGAAAATATGAAAAAAAAAAAATGATTTTTTCAAATTTCTAGACCAGAATACCCCCTTAATGAGAAATAAAAATTGCAGAGCAAGTTCTTCAGAAAAGAATTTGAAATCAGAAAATTTATTAGGACCTAATTCTTGAAGTTTATTCTTCTGTAATGAATACAAGATGCAAAATGTTTGATGTCTATATATAGTTAATACCTTTAAAAATATTTGTTGATTTCAAGAAGCATTACGAATAAGGTAATTTTATAATTATGAGTATTGAGAGGCTACGAGATATTCCAAACAGTATATGTCAACCGAAATTTTTTTTCATCCTATACTACAATTTTGATTACATAAGAATATTAAAATAATTGAAGAAAACTCTAGGTACATTCTATTAAAAGAAAATTGAAAAACAAATAAAAAATTACCTTGTCGTACGACATGTTTTTATAAAACTATAAATGTCATTTTTACGTGAAGAAAATATTTTTTTTTTAAGTCTTCTTAAATTGAAAAACTGTCTTGAAATTTCAAAAGCATTATTAATTTTTATTTCGTGAGCAATTTATTTTAAAATTCATTCATTTTAATGGGTTTCTAATAAATTTATCTCTTGTAACGTATATAATTTATAGTTTTATAGTGGTTTTAATATATAATAAATAAAATGAAAGAAAAGAACAAAATGCAGTTTTGTGAAACCATATGGACCAGTTTTATTTGCAAAAACACCAGAGAGTTTTAAAAGAAATAATTCTGGGTAAAATATAAACACATTATTCATTTCTAAAATTCTATCTCTCTAAAGCAAGCGTGTGAAATTCAATATGCCATTAGGTGGACTAAATAATTTAGAAAAAAAATTTGCTGGACCGGAATTCAAAAAGCAAAAACATTACTATGTTCTCCTTAAATCTGCAATCTTTTATTTATTTTTGATGATTTTGGGCATTTTTTTTTCTAATAATTTTTAAATGCATCACAAGTGTATCATTCTGAATTACAATATTATTGTCATTTGAATCTTGCTTTAGGCTTTTTCTATTGGAAACTGATTGACAACAAAAAAGAATTAGGACTTCAAAAAATGTATTTTATAAGAATTTGCATTTTTGACCGTACCCATACAGACATGCCTGATCTAAAATGTTATATTAAATTCTTTGTAAATAATACTGTAGGAGAAGTAATTGATTATTCCCTTATCAATGAAGTTGGGATCTGAAGATAACATTTCTATTTTAATTTTTCATGAAATTTTTCCAAATAAAGTACTTTAAGAAACAATAGGTTATCAAAAAAATAAAAACAATATTATTATTTATATATTTCAATTAGGAACAACAATTTTGTTTTTGTAAAACATTTTCTTAATTGTTCCTTCCTAATTCTTTTAGTATTGGTCGTCTTGATGACAATGCTCTGCTTACTTTAATGTTTTTTAAACCATTACAAAAATATATGTTTATTTTTAATTTAAAAAGTCAAAGAAATGTGCAAGATATTTTTATTGAATTTTGCATGACAGAAGAATATTAAAATGTAATTAAATTTCCTTTCTTCATCGAAATACATGTTTTATTCATAATATACCTAATGCATTTATTTCTTTGATAAAACCTATGTATCCTGAAATCTTTTTTTTTTTTAACAAACTTAATTTAAAATGTATATATTTATTATAGTTTTGGTCATTTTTTTTTTCTTTCGAAAAATAAGAAAATAATATACATCTTTAACATACAATTGAAAAACATACTATTATACATTTTAATTCAACAAAAATTATCTTTCTATTCTTTGATAATAAAACTTATTATTATAATATGGTAACTTTCCTAATTTTTATTATACTTTGAATTTTTTCAATTGAGTTTATTTTATTCTGAGTTGGATAACTAATATTGGTCAATTTTAAATAATTTGTAATATTTAGCTTGATTTTAATGCTTTCAATGCCTTTCGTCACGAACTTATTGGCATAAATGATTTTTGGACGCATGATATACCCATATCAAAATTAAAAGTATTCATAATATAATATTATTATAATACAGTATTGTTCAGTTCGACAGTTTACGGACCTTTAATAAAGTTATATAAATTTTCATTAATTATAAAATTATAAAATTTTCGTGACACATACTGTCAATATTATTAATTAATATTATCTAGTATATCTATATGTTATGTATATTTTGAAGCGAAAGAACAAAAACTATAGAACACCTACACCTAAAACCCTAATCATGAACAAAATATCCTTTATTTTTAGTTCAAGAATGAAAAATACTGAATAGATTTATTATTTTTTTGTTTCAAATTTTTTATACAACTTTTGGTTTTGACCTTTTAGTGAAGTAATTAAATAATAATTTATCATTAAAAAAAAAGTATGTTTCGTCTTAAATAAGAAATTTTTATTGGCGAAAAAGAAATCCAATAATGTATCCTTATTTTCACTGTAACTTGGTGGTGGATGGGATTTTGAGATAAAATATTGTCTCTCAATGGTGTAAATAAGATAACAACAACTTTATACCTGTTTATATGATTTTATTTTAGTTAATAAAATAAAACCGCTTAAAAAAATTTTTTTAATTAATAAATTCAAAAATAAATTTAAAAAGTTTGAAAATGAAAAATATTTAAAAAGCTCAACTAATTCTTTTGTTTTCTATAAATTTATTCCTTGAACATGTAGGTATAAATGTTTAAGGAATAAATTGATGAGAAACTAATGTTAACCGATCTTTCAGTAAATCCGTTTCATCTCAATCGCCTCGTACTAAATTTACAGTAAATTCAAACAAAACTCACATTTCCCGCTAACCTACTCCATAAGGAGGCGTAAAAAAAGTAGTGGGTCTATCGAAAGTAAATATTTCGCCAGTTGTAAGTTAAGAAGATTCGTTATCAATTTTACCATAAAAGTTCAAGCCTATTTGTTAATTTTAAAGTTGATGTCGCTTTAAAGACGAATTCTGTTGAAGCTTTGGTTTTTCAAAGATTATTAAACTATATTTACAGAACTGAGGGCTAAGATCAAAAGAAATTGAACAATTTAAACAAAAATTGTTGATTTATACAAAAAAGAAGACAATTTTTTACATTGAATTTTATTTAACCCTTAAGGATTAAAAGAAAAATATTTACTGTGAATTTTATCTTTTTTTTCTTCAGACAGTGACATTAAATTTATGAATTTTTGTTTATTTTTTATTGAAATAAAAAATTATAAAAAAAAAACACTTTTAGTAAAAGATTTTATTTGCTCGTTTTTTTTTTTATGTTAATTTAACATTTCTTAATTTATGAAATGTAAATGTGAAATGATTTTTTTTTTTGTATATTTTTCAACATAATTTACTTAACTCTATAATTCCCAAAATAAATATTCCTTTGGGTAAATAAAATATTTACCTTTTGAAAATTCTACATCATTATGTGTATATTCTATATATATATTAGAAAAAATATACATTAGAAAATTATGTGAATTTTTACAAAAAAAAAAAAAAAAAACACGAAGATAAATGAAATGTTAAACATTATAACATAAATATCACTTGAAATTCTAATTGAATCCCAATTCGCTAAGGGTCTTTCTTTACAAGATAGAAAAAAAAATATCATCTTATTCATTGAAAAAAAAAATTGTTCGTGAAAAACCTATGTTGTTCTGATTGATAACAATTCAAATAATATGAGATGAGGTGTGTGGTCCTATATTCAAAAGTGTATTGCAAATTCAACACCTCTTTATTCAAATCTTCACCTAATTGAGAACAATATTTTAACTATTCATTGATTATGTTTCTTGGCTTATCATCTACAATAATTATTTTAAAATCAGTTTGTTTTTTTTAATAACAATAAATCAACTCAGCCTGGGTTACTGATTTTAATTTTATATATATTAAATTAGTTTCCAACAAGAAGTTAACAAGTTGACAGAAATTCAAACAAAAATTAAAGGAATTCCACATAAATGATTATATTAACGAAAAAATTTTCAATTATTTAAAAAAATGATAATAATTTATATAAAAAATGCGTACAAACTAAATGGTTAAATATATTTAAATGACTGAATAATAATTTTAATTTGATGAGAATTTTTTTTTGTCACAGTAATGTTAAGTGTTACATATTTCGAATAATCTGTAAACTCAAATTTTTCTTTATAACAATATTATTAGTGATTGTGTGCAAAGGATATAATTTTCTTATAATGTTAAACAGAAGAGAAAATATTTTGGGTTGGTAAAAAATTCTCTCTTCAGCTTTTCGGAAAATTTATGCAGAAAAAAGAGAATAAAACTTTTAGGCCTATTCAATAATAATTTTCCCCTTTTTTTTCGTTAAAATTAATTATTTACAATAATTAGATAATGTTTATTTTGTGTGATATGTACATCTTATGTAACCCACGTACATATGCAAGAGTATATAGTATCTATTCTTTATATCTTATGGTTATTGTTGAGATCGCAATTAAAACTTTTTATAAGATATATATATCTAAATTTGCTTTATCAAATATAATATATTATGTTAGTTTATTGTTGTTTATTTTTTACTGTATTGCTTTGCATTCGTCCACCACCCACAGTAACATTTAGTCCAAAAAACAAAAAGATTTTCCCTTGGATTTAATTTTTTTTAATTAAACTGGAATCCTTAATTTCTTTTTTAAAACTAAGTTTTGGTTTTTCAAAATATATTTTTTTTGCAAAGCTTCAAGCAATAAAACAAATTTAGGGTCCGCGCAATAACTCATCGGTACTTAAGTCATCGGTCGATTTTGGATAAGTTATATCCGTTTTAACTCATCCGAAAATTGGCCGATGATTTATATCCTTTGCAATGCACATAACTCATCCATCGCTGATAAGTTATGTGCTTTCAGAAAAATAAAACTGATCTGGCAACTTTTTCGGATAACTTAAATCCTTTTTAAAACACATAACTCATCCGCAAAATTATGAGCGAACATTGTCGCCGCAGCTCCGTATTTTTTTTTCGGTCACTGGTCGAATTGGTGGTTGATCAGTGGGATTTGCGGCAGTGGGATTCCACCTCAATGCTTATTTGTAACAAACACTACGGCACTTCCTCTTTGGCCAATGAGTGGCCCTATTTTTCGGAAAAGGATAAAGGGGGTATCCCAGAACGAGAGAAGCGGGGAGGGGGAGGGTAGGGGCTAGCGCCGCAAATCCCACTGACCAACCACCAGTCCGCCCGCCCGCAGCCCCCACCCTCCCCCTCCCCCCTTCTCTCGTTCTGGGGCGCTCCCTCTACTGCAAATCCCACTGACCGACACCAGGCGCCGCAAATCCCACTGGGCGGACGGTCCGCAGCCTGCGGCGACAATGTTCGCTCATAATTTTACGGATGAGTTATGTGTTTTAAAAAGGATTTACGTCATCCGAAAAAGTTGCCAGATTAGTTTTATTTTTCTCAAAGCACATAACTTATCAGCGATGGATGAGTTATGTGCATTGCAAAGGATATAAATCATCGGCCAATTTTCGGATGAGTTAAAACGGATATAACTTATCCAAAATCGACCGATGAGTTAAGTACCGATGAGTTATTGCACTTCGCCCAAATTTATCTATAACAAAAGCTTTTATTCATTTAAAACTTTTTAGTTTTGACCAATATATAAATCTGTGGTTTTTGCAGCATCTGATTGAATGTTTTGAGTTTTGGTATAATAATTAAAATTTCTAATTGTCATTAAGAATTTAAACTATTAATAAAAAATAGATTTGAAAATAACGTAGACGTGGTTTATATAAATGTCAACATAGTTAATTGATATTAATACCCACATAAACATTGTAAATCAAATAATCTTTCTTTTTGCTTAAAATTATCTAACTGACATAATCGTTTTTTTTAGTTTTGTTTCAAAATTTTGAAATAACCACAACTTATGTTGTAAAGAAAATTGAAAATTGTTACCATTCACGCAAACAATTAACAAATAATCATAAAATTATTTGAATTTCCCATCTGTTGTTCCATTAAGTTAATGCATAATATGCACAATGAAAATTTTTTATTAAGCTTCTACATTACGAAATTCTGAAAATAGTTATTATTCCTTTTGTGGCGTTTTATAAAAAGAATAATATTACGTAACTTGTAACATTATACAAGTAAATTAGCATTTTCCTTTCTTTTCTGTGTAGTATTTTTTGAATTTATTTCTTCTGTAAAATAATTTCTTTTTTCTGTAATAATAATTATAAATAAATCACAATATTCCTTATAATATATGTAATATGTTTATCAATGTTTTGAAATTTAAATAAGTAATAATTTATTAAATAGTTAATTCAGACTTAGTTTTTTGGCAGTAGCATGTTTTCGTAGTAGGTTAATCATATAAAATGCTTGCTTAAATATGTTGTAACTCATTTGTTATATAATAAATATATATGAATTATATCAATTATATACACAATATAAAACATATGTATATCATACTTATAGTTTTATTATAAAATCAATGGCTTTACGGGTTAGTTTATTTACATAAATAAATTAAGAAAATTATCAAACTTTTGTGGTCATGAAAGGACGATGAATTTTCAGATAATGACCTTTTCCAAACTTCTTAGAAAATTTATAAATTTTTTATTAACCCAAAAAGTAGAAAATTTAATTAATGATTTCATGTTTTTATGGCAAATATAATTTTGTGAAAAAGTTTTTAAAGACGTTTCAAATGGAATATGGTAATTTTTGGTGAAAATATCAAAAGAGTAGTATATGTGTAAGTATATTATGCTCACTGTACACTGATTCATGTATGGCTAAATTAAACAAAATTAAATAATGTGTATATTAAACTTAAAAGATGTGCATTAGTTTATTTTACTATATTGAGTTTTTTATTATACACATTCATTGAATGTTTGGGTTTACAAAGTTTTAATAAATATTTTTTGAAATTTAAATTACTTTTTCATCATAAAATGTCAATTTCTAGGAAAGAAAAATATTGAGATACTTTCCTAATATAAAAATTTTTTTTATTTCAATTTATCTTAAATTTAGATGATTTTTCTTTATATATGTTACATCCAAATATATTAAGTATCTAAATAAATACATTTAGAATGTAAAAATATTTATAACTTTTATAAATATAAATGATATTGATAGAAAAGATTTTTTTGGACATACACTCTATATAATATTTTATAGTATAGAGACGTATAGTGTAAAAACGAATGTATTTATGTATTTACATTTGTTTATATAAACTAGAAAGATGATTATCTTTAAAATTGATTTTTTTTTTAAATAATAAAATTTTGTTTTCCTAGTATTCCATGTCGTAATCTTGAATCTGAAATTTACTTGTTTTGTGGGTTAACAATGTACTCAAAAAAAAAATTAATAAAATGTTAACACAACGATAATTGTTAAAACCATAATTTTGCAATGTTTTTTACATTATCCTTGCTGTCATTAATGTTCACAAATCGGCATATTTTTCTCAAAAATTCACAATATATGATAGTACATATAATGGTTTCGACTGACGAACTAAGACTAGACATTTTTTTTTTTAAATCAAATTTTCTCAGTTTGTAATAATTTCAATTATTTTCAATCATATTATGTACACTTAATATAAATGATAAAGAAAGTAATTTTTTTTCCTATGCCAATCAAATTTCAATTTTCATCAATACTTAAATATAATCGAATTTTATTTCGATTATTTCACTCTTATGATTACTATACATTTTTCTTCTCGTATAATGATAATGGTAATAATCAAATTTTTGTATAATATTTATATGTGCATATTTATATAATAGTTTGATATAATATGTATAATAATAGTTGTAGACATTTCAATATACTTAAATATAATTCTATGGATATCTAAAAAAAAGTGAAAAGATGAATAATGAGTAATATAATAATGTGTAGTTTCCAGCAATTTGAGGAATTAATTTTAAATAATAATAATATTATATGTTATAAAACCCAAAAATTTATTCGTATAAGTATTTAAAGCAAGTAAATATGATTAATGATTAAACAACATTTACTTATATTTATTTTGTTTTTTTTAAAGGTATAAAAGCGATATTTTCCGACACATTCCTATTAGAAAACATTTTTGAAAATTGTTATGTTTGATTTATTTTGTTATAATAACATTCCATTATTTATATGTCAAACTTTGCATAAAACGTTTTTTTTTTTTTGCCGCATAAAAGCAGAAAAATAAAGGAATAAAATTAAATTGAAACGTATTATTACTATTTTAAAACACAGATTTTATATACATACCGCACAATAATTGTTTCTAGGGCATTATAATGTACAATTTCACATATAAATATTTAAAAGGTTGTTTGGAAAAAAAAAGATACTTTTGACTTTAAAATTTCTGTTTTTGATGTCGACACCTTTGTATATAATTCAGATTTTATAAATTATAGGGTTTATTTTTTATGTAAATATAAGATATAATTATAAAAAAAAAAAGTAAAAAAAAGACAAATAATTTTATTTAGAACAATGAATAAGACAGAAGAGTCCATGATATTATATAAGAATGCAAAACTTGACATTCTAACAATAATAAAAGAAAACTACCTAGTTAGTTATTATTACAGAACAAAAAAGAATAAATAATTTTAATAATAAAGAAAATATATAATAAAGATTCCTGAAAAATAAAATATAATAAATTGTAAATTATACTTTTATTGTAAATACATACTTATTTTCGTTTTTAGTAAAAAAAAAAAAGAATGATTTATATACAAAAACATTATAACAAAAGGAAAATCTTAAATGTTCATTTAATTTTAGTTCAGAGTTGTGTATTATAAAAAAAAATAAAAATACAGAAACTCAGAACTCCTATAAGTAACCTATTTCTATTTAATGTAATAATAACATTAAATGGAAATATAGATTAATAATTTTTATTATTTTACTATTAAATTGGAACATTTAGTGATTTATAAAAAATATTTTATTATTGATCGACACAACTATCTAAGTCTAAGATTTTGGAAAACTGATAACATAAAATGAAAATTATTTAAATGACATTTTTTTAGTTATCAAGCTATTGTTGTGCAGAACTATACCATTTGTACACAGACAAAATACCAGTTGTGCAGAGCTATACCAGTTGTCCAGAACTATATCAGTTGTGCAGAGACAAAATACTAGTTGTGCAGAACTATACCAATTGTGCAGAGACAAAATACCAGTTGTGCAGAACTATACCAGTTGTGCATAGATAAAATACAAGTTGTGCAGAACTACACCAGTTGTTGAAAAGAAATTTTTAAGTCTTGTAAACCTTTTAACACCAAAATGGATCAATTTTTTAATACTTAATTTCTTTAAAAAATTATAGTTTATATTTTGTTTTAACACAAGAAAAATGTATCTTTATAATTTATAGTTTTACAAAACTTTTAAAAAACCAAAATAAAAAATTATGTTTTTAATATATTTAATTAATCTTTTTTTAAATTATATTTTGTCAACTTAACTAAATGCCTAAAAATTAAATGAAATTAATTTGTCAAATTTACAATATGTTTTTTAATGAAAAAAGAGCTATCTCTTGATTATTTTTTAATATTAATTCAGGATATAAAATGTCATTTTATTTTGAATGATGGATTAATTCTTATATTTTATATCAGATGAGTTTTCAACAACAAAAAAAAATTGTATTAAAAGTTTTTTCTCTTTAATTAAAATAAATATTCACGTACAGATGAAAAGAAAAAAAAAAAAGAATTATTTTTTAAATTATTTTTCCCATCAATCAAAGTTATCGAAATAATAAAAGATACATATACATTCTTAAAATATTCTACACATGTAAATTTATGAATTAATATATATTGAATGTTAAAATATTTGAAGTAGTTTTGTCACAGCAACGTTCCTTCGAAAAAAAAAATCGATTGTAGTTAGTTCAGAAATTCATGTTCTATTAACACGTTGACGGACAGTAGAAACAAGTGAAATTCGAAAATTGACACTATATGTTTTTGTAATTTTTAGAATATTAGTATAGTTAAGTATAGTTAACCTTGCATACTAAATTTTTTTTCGAAAACATGACACTAGGCTTCTACTTGTACGCTGGTAAATGCACATTTGTGCTGCTACAGCCGCAGTGTCTAAAAACGACCGTTTCGTATTGGACGGCTATTGCCGTCATGTCACATAGTGAACTTGAACTTGACGGCTATAGACGCAACTGTCCGTCAACGTGTTAAGTAAGTAACTAAAATAACTCATAATTCACCTTCTTTTTTTACTAAATTTTTTACTGAATCATGCACCTCCAACCGGAAAATAATTTCCGGAAATCTATTCTCAACGAATTGTACCTGAATCGAAAAAAGTAACAGCTCAAGTTGCGAAATTTAAAAAAAAAATCCCCAGGGGACGTACTCTTACTGATCATCAGCAAATTTGACACAAAATGTACCTAAATAAAAAATTCTGATAATAAAAAATTTTGAATTGGAAGGAAAAATATTTTTCGTATAAATTTCATTAAAATTAATTGGGTAGTTTAATGTTAAAAATCGGTTTTCAATGTTTTTTTTTCAAATACCTAAATTTAATAGGTATTCGAGATCCAAGGTTACGTTAAAGGTAACCTTGGATCTCGAATTTGACGAACCGAGCATGCTATATTTATTTAAGTCAACAATTTAATTTAAAAAAATATTAAATTAAAAAAATCTATAATGAATCTGATTCTGGTTTTATATTATTTATTTGCTATGATTTATGTCCTCAAACTCTATGACCATCATGAAGAAATATCATTACAAAAAATAATGGTTTATTAAAAAAAAAAACAAAAAAGGTAGGAAAAGTTTTAAGATTTTCCTTTTTATTTCCAATATAAAAATGTGTAGAAAAGAAATGTTTCTTACCCTTCAAAAAGTTTTTTTTTCCAAATGGTTATTTATTTTATTGATTGATTTATGGAACTTGTAACACCTTGAAGAACGTTTTCTTTTTCTAATGATTTTACTTTATTTTAAAAATAAATTGTTCTTTTCATTATTTTTCTTCTCAGTTTTTGTCTCTTTTTTCTCAATATAAAATATAGAAATAATAATCCACGTAGTTGAACAGCTGATACTTGATTGTAAACTGTTTCGTGTGAACGAAAGTTTTGAATTACAGGCTTAAAGTATGATTAATTTTTAGTGAATACTAAGTATATTATACTCAATGCTGTCAGGTAAAATTAAGGAAAAGAATTCAAATCATTTAATTTAACAGAATTGTTACATATTTACAATAATAATAAAAAATGCATAATAAAGAAAAATATAAAGTATCTACGTATCTATACATAATGTATATGTTTAATGTTTTTCTTTCTATACATCTTTCACTTGGATATTATGTATATAATGTGCTTAAGCAGAATAAAATCATTATGCAAATAATTTGAAAGCATTTTTATGTAATTTTAAAAGATTTAATGAATTATCATATGTTCACATTATTTGTAGAATAAGAATTAAATGTAAAAACAATTTTTTAATTTTTGTAAATAAATGAATGATAAAGTCTTAATTAAGTATGATTATTCATTAGGAATTATTCAGATATTTTAATTTAAATTTTTCGAATGTGCGTATTCTTTAAAACGTTTATTTTTTGTTTTTTAATTGATTTAAACTAAAAATTTCATGGATTGAGTAAGAAAAACTGTACAATTAAGTCTACAACTGGGGCCCGTGGACAAAAGTCCCAAATTCTTTTAACAAATTATTATCAAAATTAAATTATATGTTGTACGTACAGAAAAATAATATACATAAAATTATATTATTATATACGTTAATGCACATATAAACGTGTACATGTACAATGTTGATATAATGTATAATTTTTTTTTGCGGTTTTCATACAATTTATTTAAAATTTGTAAACATTTCGGCTTTTATTCCAAAAAAGAACAATATACAGAGAACATCTGCTACTATTATTTTGTACAGAAAATTTATCTTTTGTGGGTCAGTCGTGATATTTTATTAATAATTTTTGGAAAATTTATTTCAAAAATGTTTTCTATAATTTGCATATAGTATGTATAGCACACATTATTGACAGTAATTTTTCAAATAAAATATAAAGATTTAGTTTTCACAATTATAGTTTATAAATGAATTACGATTATCTGAAACTACATTTTCTAAAGTCAATATTCGGTCGCATTATTTTCATTCAAATTTATGTTCAAAGTTTTCATTAATTTTTTTAATTTTATGTTTTTAAATTATTTGGTATTATAATAGTAGATTATTGTATATGTAAACTAAATTTGTTATTAATTAAGAGTTCTGTATACACAAAAATACATTGACACGAGTCAATACTTATATCACGAGACCGAAGGTCGAGTGATATAAATTGACAAGTGTCAATGTATTTTTGTGTAAATACAGAACGAGTTGTATAACAAATTTTGTTTACATATCCAATATACTGTTTTAATGCGTAGGGGAGAGGTAGTTGCAAAGAGAAAAATTTTTGCTTCTAATTTTTTCTCATTTTTTTTTTGTATTTGTCTGTATTGAAATATTGTGAGTGATATTATTTTTGTTTAGGTATTACGCAATATTCAATACGAAACATCTAAATTGTTTCATTATTTACGCTGATGCATCTAAATTTTTTCATTATAAACGCTGATGCATCTAAATTTTTTCATTATTTACGCAGATGCATCTAAATGATTGCATGTGTATTGACGCATATAATACTCCATTTAGTGATCTAAATTCTATAGCACTAAATACAACATAACGATCCCCTACGCATTAAAATGTTTTTATTTGCATGTTTCAGAATTATTTTTCAAGGAGCCTATATATCAAAAATTTATTTTTTCGTTGCGTTGACAATTATGTCAAAATTTTCATTCAAAATGTTTCTTCAGTTTTTTTCAAATTTCAAATAAGATTTTAGATACTTGTATCTATTCAATCGTACAATTATTTAAAACCTCAGAAAAAATCCTTAACAATTTGTTTTTTAAAGTAAAATTAAAAAGAAAGGTAAACATTACATATATTTTTTTCTCGTTATTTATGTGAATTGTCAAAATATGAGTAGTTATTCTTGGTTACCACTTGTTATGAGATTTATCATTTATCACATCAATATATAATAAAGCTATTAAATCAGATTTGAAAGCATTAGTTTAATAATAATAACATGTTTTCCTTTTTTGGTTTTTCCTATATATTCCATTAATATATTTTTATCATGATAACACAAAAATGGCAGTTCTAAAATGAAAAATTTTCATTATGACATTTTTTTATTTACAGCACAAATTGTTTTGATTTTCAAAAAAACAACACAATTTTTTTTTCTGATTACCACATCAATTTTTAAACAAGGAACGTGACTTGTTCGATATAAATTCTTCAACTATAATATTGAAAATTATTGAAAAATAATAATGATAGACATATAAGGTACTACACATTTTATATTTTTTAATACAAAAAAATATGTTTCAATAAAATCACATACGATTTGCTTTCAAAACATATAATTTTTGTCTTGTACAGGGATAACAATTACAAAATTGTACATTATGTAGATTTTCTTTGAAATTTAATTAAAAAAAAAAATAATAATAATAATAGCAATGTGACATAATTTTCCTGGAATAGTGTATTAGAAAATTTCAATAATAATATTTTTTTGTTAGCCTTTAATGGTCGCAGTAAGAATTTCAATATTCCCCTAATACACGTTTGTGGTATTCGATTAACATCATCTGAGGTTATATTATAATTATCTAGGATAGGATATTAGGTTTCTCTCTGCTAGAAATTAATATTACATTCGGAGATTGATAGTTGAAAAGTATATTTTTCTTGCACATTTTTAACCATAATAACAGAAATTTACAGAATTGTTAAATCAAATTAATTTAATTCATAAAATGATCATACAGTTTTTTGTATATTAAATGTCCATTTATGACATTTATACCATTAAGTCCAAATTAAATTAAATTTCATACTATATAAAAAACAATGAGAATTTTTATGAGTATTTTTACTCTCCCTAAGAACAAAATATTAATATTAATGATTTTTCCTTTTATTTAATATTGTTAAAGATTCAATTACAAAATTTAATTTTTTTTTTGTCTTGGCATTAATAGTAAATAATTTTTTTTATGGAAAGATATTAAATATTTATGCGTAATTTGTTGACAACAATGATAAATTTTTTATATTTCCTGTCATAAATATAATAATATGTATATATGAAAAATAAAAATGGTTAAGAAATCTTGAAGACTAAAATTATGATTAAATTATATAATTTGTAAGTACAGTTATTACTTACTTAATATTTTTATTATATTGTAAATTTTTGTTTTTCATTTAGAAGTGTATTTTGTTGATTTCTGAATATTTGGATCTTAGACTCAAAAAAAAGATTGATAGTTTTCTGCTCTTCAGCCGTTATACATAATTACTTAATTTTATGAACTTCTTAAGAATAAGATAGATTAGTATGTATAAGTCATTTAAAAAAAAAATTTATAAGAAGAAAAATGAGTACATTATATAAATTTACTAAAAATATTATTTTTTCATACTCTTCACAATTTTCAATTGAATTTCATTTCCTCTTTAATTTCTTCTATTCATATAATATCCTCAAAATAGAAAACAAACTTACAAATTGTTTGGACAAAACTATATTTGTCTGTTTTTTACAACATATTATGTACGTTATTTTTAATATTTATTTGAAGTAAAAATTCATCATAAATGATAAGATGAAATAATGGTTCTATTTCCTTTATTATTACAATTTAATTGAGAAAACAAAAAAAAAAACACATAAAATTTTTGAACCGAATAAACATCACAAAAAACATCTTTGTTGAATATTGTTCGTTTGATTATCCAATTAGTACAAAATTGATATAGTTTTATTATTCTTACAATATTCTGTACATAATGTAATCGAAATTCGAAGGAAAATTTTTCAGGATTTTGATAAAACATTTGTCCTAGCAAAATATAAAAACGTATTCTATGTGTTAGCAGCGAGACATATTGATGAAAATTCTAAAAAGAAAATGGAAAGTTCATATGCAGATATGCTTATATAAAATTATATGTACAAGATAAATAAATAGATAGATTACTTTAGTTTTATGTAAATATTTAAGTATTGAACATAATTATTGTAAAGTTAAATAAAAATAAATAAATATATGATTTTTTTAATGTTCAGATTAAATGCAAATTCATTTTCTAAATCACGTATACATATTACATACGAAACTGCGTTTGAGTTAAAACCAAAAAGATCCTGATTATTAATCTGCGTAAGAATTACCTCAATTCAATTCAAAAAAAAAATTTAAGTCTATACCAATATAAATTTTAATAAATAGTTTAAAAAAATTTGAAAAGTGCATTTGAAAGATAAAATTTTTGTAGTAAGAAATTTAAAGAAAAAAATTTATTAAGTTTCCTTTTTTAAAACTTACGAAGGAAATTAAATAAAAAATCAAATTTATTTCAAGATTATTTCTTTATCGATAAAGTAAGTAAGTACCCTTGACTATTTTTTTAATGTTGATGTTTGTCAAATAGCAATACACATTTATATATTGATACATAGTTATATTTCATAATTTTCCATTCAATTTATTGTTAAGATTTATATTTTAAATTTTTGGGGAAAACTTTTCTTATGTCTTGAAAAATCCATTTTATATGCAAGTACCTACAATTTTTTCTCTTTCATTTTAAAATATTTATTTTTATTAGATTTCTCTTAATATTTTCATAGACATAGATCCATTTGGATTAGGTATGTATACTTGGAAAACATGGAATATATTAATTTAATTTGTTGAGAAATAAAGGTCTTAAATGCAATTAAATTAGGATTTACAAGGAATAAATATTACCGGAACGTATTTGGTTTTCCTAGAAATTGTTTATCTATAAAAATATTTCTAATATAAAAGTTTTAATGTTATACACCTACATAGATTTTTTTTTTGTCTATCTTATTTTTTTTGGAAGATTAAAAAAAAATAAGCCTATTGCCTATCAACATTACTTTTCAATATTATATTCGGATTTATGGATTTATGCAAAATTAGTCACGTGTTGTCGATAAAATCTCTTGTAATCTGAAAAACATGTTTTCCACGGAAATGAAAATTATTATCCCAGAGATTATTGAATTTTTCTTTCAATAGAACAATAACTTTTTTTTTCTACATATATGTTCCTATGTATATAAATAAGTATGTAATCATGATATTTTGTGAATAAAATGCCAATACGTGTGATTTGAATTTTTAGAGATTTATTTACTAACCAAAAGGTTTTATATTATTTTAATGTAATAAAATTGATAATTATTAAATTAACTTTACTCGTACAAAATACATAAATCATATAAGTATATCAAAATTAGAAGCATTAAAAAGATAAACAATTTTTTTTTTATGAATTATGTTTATGTTATTCCAATTTTTGATGAGTTATGCTGTTTTGTATAACTCATCGAAAATTAAATAAAAAAAAAATTTAAAAAGTGTTTGATGAATTATGTCCTTTAGCTTCAATTAAATTAATTAAGTCTATATTAGAGTCTTTTCACCATTTTCTATAGTAAAAAGAGCAAAATACAAATGTACTTAAATGGAAATTATTTTTTTTCTTGATGAATTAAGTCTTTCCTCATTTTCGTCAGTTATGTTATTTGAACAAAACTCATTAAACTCTAAAAAAAATTGAGTTATGACATTTTCGTTTTGACGAGAAAGGACTTCTTGTGTTTATGCTGTATAGGGAAGTGTCAAATTTCCTTATTTGATTAACTTTATGAAATTTACATAGTGGCTCCTGTTGGAAAATATTCTTTAGAGAAAAACATAAAAATTTTCTTATTCATATTTGAGGATTTTATTTTTAATTTTAGCTTTTATTAAAAATTTTTATTTTTATAAAATACATCTTATGATTTAAGTATTATAATTATATAGTTGAGTTTTCCAACTTGATATTTATAAAAAATAAATAAATCGAATTAGTAATAAAAATATAAATTCAATAATAAAATCATAGAATACATAATGAAACAATATTATCAGGCGAGAGATTTATTATTTATTGCTTGTAACATTTTTCCCAATTATATACATTTAAAGTTTTCTTATATATAAATATTATGCATACATATATAATAAATTAATTATTTATTAGAACGTGTTATTTATAATTCAATAGTGATTGAATGATTCAATATTTACGATATTTGTTAAATCTTTAATTAATGATTATGTGGCATCTTAAAACGAATAATAAACTTAAGAAAGTGATTTTCATTTTCATTCATCTATATGCTATAACTTAATTCGATTTCTAATCAATATGCTCATCTTATGAATATTTATAAGTATTTTCTTTGAAGTGTACCTAGAACATATATGAGGAAATCATTATAAAAGTGAAGACTATAATATAATTATATTGTTTTCTATACTTATGTTATGCTTATGATTCTTTATATTGTGAATTTGAATTTTCAAAAACATATTATTCTTCAAGGTGATGCACATATTCAAGCTGATACATTTTTATTGATTAATTTTTCGTATGATGCATAAATTTTAAAATGTCTAGTAAGTATGCAATTTTGTAGACAATGAACAGTTGGAATTTATAAAGACAGTAAAATATATTAAATTTATACTTATTTATTAATAATGGATAAGAAAGATCTTAAAGCAATCCCAAAATTTATTACTTTATTAAAGAAAAAGAAGTATATTATTCTGAAAATATTATATAAACAATATCATAATTTTTTACCCTTTTCAACAAAAAAAAAAAGAAGAGAAATAGTATAAGATATGGAAAATAATATTTTAGAATGATAAATATTTAATGTTCTTTTTCCGCAATTTTCAATATTTTTCCAAAAAAAAAATTCATAATACTCATAAGTCAAGAGTTTTAAACATTTTTTTTTTCGATGTGTAATATTCATCTATATTCTATGAATAAGAAATGTATTGAGCATAAATTGAAGAGCTATACAAAAAATTAATGTATAGTCAAAATTTTTTATTTATGGATAGCCATATTTAATTTTTCTTGTATAATATAAAGATTTTTTTTTCTTTATAAATGTCCAAACAAAACCATAACCAAAAATTGAAAAAAGGTAATATTGAGTTAGATACCCACTCAACCTCTAACCTGACATTAATAGTACTAATTTTGTTTAATAGAGATATAATTCTAAGCTTATTCGGACAAGTTTGAAAATTGAGTTGGTTTTTAGTTCTTTCTGAGTTTTTATAAATAAAGTTAGAAAAATTTATTGCACTTCGCTAGTTCAACTACTTTATGAAGTCCTGGTTGGACTATGAAATTTTTAGAAAATTTGAAAACACTTCGAAGTTAAAACTAAAATTCTTTATTTTTGAGTGTAATATATTTCGAGAAATTTATGAAAATAATTTTTTTTTTTACAAAAATAATATTTCACAAATTTCATTAATTTAGACATCTTCCAAAATGATTTATTAAGTACGACATTCCATTTACAAAATGGAATTAAATTTATGGGCTTAAGAAAATATTAATTTTATTTATCTGTTTATTTTTCGCAACCATAATCTTGCTTTAGGATAAATTACCTAATTATTGCGAAATTAAAAAAAAATATGGTGTTAATATATTCTAAAAAAATATTTTTCGATATTTTTTAATTTCCTTTTTGCTCTTTGAAATACTATTTTTTATTTTTATTTAATATTTTATTTTTAACTTTCTATCTATTTGAAAACTCTTCAAGTAAAAATAAGCAATAGATTTCATAAATTTCCAGGGTTTTTACACGACAATTCGAGCACTCAAGTTTGTACCTTTCTTGTGTAGCGTTATGGGAATTCCTAGATGCCGTTCCGATGTAATAAATTCTTTAATAATAGATTCTAGTTTAATAAAACAATTTTGAACTTATTTGGCGTACTGATGTATAGCCATGTGAATCTTTCCTTTGACATCTGCAAATGTCAATAAAAATTATGCTTTAACTTTCGAGATATATTTTCTACTTAAATTATTCCAAACTGCATTGTATTATTTTTTTTACTTCTTTTCAAATATCATTATAAGAATAATATTGATTTTCTGCTCAACTAACTTTAACTCTATTATAATTTACATAATATATTACAATTGTAAGTACATATAACTATAATTAAGTCGAGTTAATTGCGTAATATATTAAATTAAATATTGTATATTTAAGGCAGATAGGCAAAACTTTTTTTTTTATGAAACTAGTCTAGGTGAAGTTAAAATGTTTTACACTTATTATGATAAATATATATATTTATAATTTGTTGTACTCGATGGTACTGGTTGCAAACTTTCTAAGTTCGCATCAACAAATAATTTTCGATGATAATAATAGATTCACCATAATAACGAAAATTAAAAATTTCGTTGAATCAACTTCTCTTTCTAAAGAATTATTTTCGAAATATTTCTCTTCATATTAAATTAATAAAAGAAAAGTTTTAACTTATCAACTGATAAAATCATATGTTTAAATTCGAAGTAAAATATTTTGGATATTAAGAATTTTATGAATTTGCAGATAAAATGTATATCTCAGTTGATTTCAAGTATTTTAATAATATGTTACACTTTTAAATGTTTAGATAGCACGACAATTTTGTACCACTAATTTGCAATGTTTGAAATCTAAAAGAAATAAATTAGTTTCGAACAAAAAATATTTCAAATAAACATATAATGTATGTGAAATACTTAATGTATAGTTACAGAAACAAAACTTATTAAATTAATATTAAGTTAATTTTTGTAATTAATGATATTATTCACTTTTAGGCTTTATACATATCTCATAATTTAACAGAAAAATTAAGTAAAATTCGTCTCGTTATTGCAATAATAGTTTTTTGACATGTGGCTGTACAAAAATAAATGTATGTAGTATAAAAAAAAAAATTGGTAATTTCATTAATTATTTTTAAATATAAATTTTAATAAAAAATATATGTACTCATTTATATTTTAGTAAAAAAATACAATTTTTGAACTTGATTGCTAATTGAAAAGTCAACAACTTAAAAACTTTAATATGTATTATTATTATATTTCTCATGACAAAATCATTTACTTCAGGCTCCGATTCGGAAAGCAAACTTATTTTTCTAACAATTTCACATTTAATTAATTATCTACACAAAATATTATTAATTTATCTTTAATTTTATTTATTTTATTCATTTCATTCTTACAATTGGTCCTAAGTCCATAATTACAAATTTGGGTATAATAAAGATAATGTGAATAATTTCATTAATTAGAATTAGTTATAATTATAAAAGTAGTTCAATTAAAATTCATACATGTATAAGAATATTTTAAAATTATATTAAATTATTGAAATATTAATATTATATATTGCTTGTTTACTTATATCTTTACAGACTAGCAAATCAATATGTAGTTTTATTTAGAATAAAATAATCCTACAAACTATTAATTAAAGTGGATAAATTGAAAAATAGATACAAACTCCAGTCCGAGGTGGGAATGAAATTCACGACGCCAGCAATATAATCATATAAATTGTAAAAGTAAATATATTTTAATTCAATTAAATAAATTTGAAAATAAGTAGGTACACTAAATAGTAAGTAATTAACGTATTTGGCAATGCTTTCAACTGTATTCACTTTAATAAATATTTTTCCATTTTAATTAAATTTCTTATATGATATAGTAATAAAAGAAATAAAAAAAACACCTGCTGTTAAACTTCACCATAAATCTAAGTCGAGACGGCACAAGAATAATGCAAAATATGCCAATTATACATATTTTCAAATGGAAAAATTGAAAAAGTGTTTTGCTATAGAATATTCTTAAAAAAATTCAACGGATTGGTATAATGAAAATTACCTTGATTAATATTTAAGACCAGATCAAGACGATGTCGAAGTTGCTTAACGCAATTTGATTCGGATTGTAAAAAAAAATTAAAATAAAATCCCTATCAAATAATTGAAAACGAAAAAATAATTATCTTGAAAATTTCCTAGATGTTAAATAATAAAATTTTTCTATGAAATTCAAAAGAAAAAAGTTTAGATTTAATTAAATGTTTGTCCCCTATTTTGTTTATATTTAATAAACAGGTAACAAATTTATTTATTTTGTCCTAAAAAGGCATTTTAAGAAGTTCCAAATCATTCTAATTAAAACCAATTAATACAAAAGTTTTATTTAGGAAAAATCACAAAATTCTTCTAGCAGAATTAATTGGATAAAACCTTTATGATAAAACTTTTAATTGTACCTATGCTTTGTAGAAAAAAGTTTTTATTTCTTTTAAACTCAAGAAACATAAATTTTAGTTTTGTTTTTATTTTTTTATTATTTTTCTTTTTGTCTTTAATAAGAATAAAAATCGAAAATCTTAGTAAAATAATAATAATAATAATAATATATTAACTCTAATATTTATAATTCTTTATATACAATATCTACTGTAAATATTTGAATAATGTAAATATATCATATTTTGCTTTTGAAAATTTCTCTTTCCATTGATATTGATTATTAACTCAGTCATTTGGCAAACATTGTTGAAATTTGATTGCCCTTTAAATTACTTTTAATCCAAATTTAAAAATTATTTCTTTCTCCGTTATTCATCGCCACCTTTGAAAAATTGATTCTGACATATAGCCTTTGCGATCGTATTCGTAATGTTAGCACATAATAGGCACCTGTGTAAAGAGAAAAATGATGTCCCACAACGGAGAGCCATAAATGGTATGTGTAGCGAGCCAGTAAGTCTATACTTGGACTAAATCAAGGCAACAAATAGGAAATATAAAAAGAGAATCGTTTTGTTAGGTGGAAATAATTAGACTTAATCCGATCTAGCTAAATATAATAAAACAATGTTAAGTTTGACTCCATCTTATTCGAACTTTATTTTTGTTGGACAATTAGTATTATATAAATAGTTTTTTTTGAGAAATATTACGATAAAGTTTAAGCAATTTTTCTTATAAAATGTTAATAAATATCCTTATTTATTATTAACCCGTATCAAACACAGAAGTATAATTTTCTTTAAAAGATTCCAAAAAGAAATAAAATCCTTACCTATATGATTTTTCGTTATTTATTTTTTTTTATTTTTTCGTTAAATAACAATATTTTATATTGAAAAGAAATATTTTTCAGCATTTTAACTGAGGGTAAATATTTGTTATTTGTATCTTATTCTATCTTAAATAAAGTCAAAATTGAATTTCAAAGTTACTTTTTATTTATACACTTTTTTTTTTGTTTTTTTTAAATTTTGTATACAAATGTAATTTTTATTATTTTATATATTTACACTGAAATAAGTTCATGTCATATTTATAATATTCGTAGTTCAGACATAAGTTGTGGTACCTATTTCTTTTGTAACTAATTTTCCAAAGGAAGGATTGATTCAAAATAATGTCCTTCATTATAAGTGTAGCTATATGCAGAAGGTAAACGCGAATGCTTTTAGAGTAATACGGACGAGTATCTTATGTACAAATATATTTATTAACCATAAATATGTAGAACGAAAGACTTAATAAAACTTTCTTCGAAAAATCTTACCACTTTCAAATTGAATGTGAAAAATATTATATCTATTAGCCCCATCAACCTTAACTCTTCCGTACATAAGGTCAGTTCGTCAATACAGGCTCTACTTATGTATATATATACTTATACTATATACTTTACAGACTTTTGTATAAATTTTATATATAAAAATTGTATTTATTATTCTGCATTTTAGATTAAAGTTAGTTACATAAGTTATTGATTGATCATTTTTGTTTTTCATTTACATAAAACATGATTTTAATTTCAATAAAAATAAAAATAAAAAATGTAAAAAAAAACAAATAAATAAGAAATAAACAAAATTAATATTAAAAAAATAAATTTAAATTTAAATAAAAAACAAAAAAAGTTGGCATTATTTTGAGTTACCTTGAAGTGAAATCGTTAAATTGAAAATTATATAAATTTTCAATATTCGTTTTTGTTCTTTTTTCTTATTCAATTTAGTAAATAAAAACAAAAAACAAAAAAATTTTTTATTTTCTTTTCTTATTTTGATAAACATTTTCTATATTTATACTGCTGCTGTTTATATTATGACCATTTTTTTTTTTTTTTTTTCAAAAAAGAAAAATAAGTTATCAAAGAATAAATTTATAAAAAATAAATATTGTTAAATAAATATATAAGAAATTTAAAGGTAGGTAAAACTTTTAACTAATTTTTTTTTTCTTCATTTGTGGTGGTCTCTTTCCAGTAGCAATACCGATATGCCTGGTTTAAATTCAGAATTATAAAATTTGTTTTTTCTTCGACTTGAAAACTTTTTCTTCGGATGGGTCTCATTTCGAAACTTCCTATGTTTTCTGTATAAGTCGTAAAGTACATTAATAATTGTAGTGTCAAATAAATGAGAACAAATTTTTTTAAAAAACCGAAAAAGATTTCAACAAACGTTTTAACACTTAAAATAAGTGAAGTATGTAATATTTTCAACAGATTCAGGCATATGTAATTAATTGGCTCAAAAAAAAAAATAATAATACTTACAATTTTATCGTTTTTATAAATTTTTATTATTTTTGTTTTAAAATTTCATAAAACGATTACTGCACCACTTCTTTTTTTTTTTCTTTTTATGTATAATATATGTTTTTCATAAAAAAATACCTTAATTTCCATTAAACAAAAATATTCTTTATTTTCGCTATTTTATTTACAAAAAAAAAAAACTTTTATGTTTAATTTTAAATATTTTTATATGCATCGTCGTCGTCGTCGTAGGTTAGTTTTTTTATTTTTTTCGTACATGTTTTTCTGGCTTCATATCAAAACAATTTATCTTTATACGTTCACCTTTGCAAAAAAAAAAAAAATTAAATATTAAAAAATATTTGGAATAAAAAACTGACATGTATGTAGTTACTTTTATGTAAATAAAATTACATGTTATTACAATTTTTTAATAAAACTTATTATTCATTTTGTTTTATATTGTTTATTCAAACATCTTTGTGCGAAAATAAAAAAAATATAATGTTTATTACAATTTTCATATTAAATATAAAAAATGTAAAAAATTGTTGATTTAAGTTTGTTTGCTGCATCAACATAATTTTCGAAGCAAGAACACTTTGTTTTTCTAAGCATAGTATAGTAGTTGGAAGCAAAACTTTATAATAAAATTTTTTTTTAAGAAAAGTCTAAATATAACTTTTATTACTATACCTTTTCAACTTCAAATTGGAAATAATCATTTTCAAAATGGAAATAATCATTTTCAAAATGGAAATAATCATTTTCAAAATGGAAATAATCATTTTCTAAATGGAAATAATCATTTTCTAAATGGAAATAATCATTTTCTAAATGGAAATAATCATTTTCAAATTAGAAATAATCATTTTTTAAATGGAAATAATCATTTTCTAAATGGAAATAATCATTTTCAAATTGGAAATTAATTTTAAAATAGTAAGGTAGCAAGCCAGATACGCTCAAAAAGTGTTTCAAGTTTTTTATTAGTTGCATCTTTGCCAAAAAGTGCAATATACAAAAAAAAAAATTTTGTTTAAAAAAATGTCGTTCATTGAGAAGTGGGAACCTGATAATGTTAAAAAGAAAATTTATGTTTTACACAACAATGTGGTGGGGATTGGAGAGCGCTCTCAAAAACTTTAGGAGTGAAAACGACATTATATAGGTGGGTTAATGGATGGAAAGTTGTTTTATAAAGCACAAATTTGATTTTTAACATTATCAGGTTCCCATTTCTTAATATACGACATTTTTTTAAACAAAAATTTTTTTTTTGTATATTGCACTTTTTGGCAAAGATGCAACTAATAAAAAACTTCAAACACTGTTTGATCGTATCTGGCTTGCTACCTTACTATTTTAAGATTAATTTTCATTTTGAAAATGATTATTTCCATTTTGAAAATGATTAATTCCATTTTGAAAATGATTATTTCCATTTTGAAAATGATTATTTCCATTTTGAAAATGATTAATTCCATTTTGAAAATGATTATTTCCATTTTGAAAATGATTAATTCCATTTTGAAAATGATTATTTCCATTTTGAAAATGATTATTTCCAATTTGAAAATGATTATTTCCAATTTGAAGTTGAAAAGGTATAGTCGCAAAACGGAAAACAGTTCAATATCAACCGAAAAAGAATTCAAATTAATCTGAAAATTGGCATCTTATATTAAAAACACCCATAGGATTAATATATTTTATTCAAAGTGTATAAAAAGAATATATATAATGTAATTATATGAAAAAGAAATTTGGCAAAAATAATAAAAAAAAAAATCTACCAAAAAATAAGTAAATTATATTTTCTGGTTCAGTAAATAAATTAAAGAGGATTAAATGCAGATTCATCAATGTTTAGTCAATCTTCCAAAAAAAAAAAATAGAAAATTATATTTTCTGGTTCACTAAATAAATTCAAGAGTTACAATCAATTGCATTATATAATATCAATATTAACTTAATATTTGTTTATAATTATAAATATTATTATGTATTAAAAAATTTTCTAACTAAGTGAAGTTCTGGATTAGATAACAGTTATTATTATGTATAAATATAAAATGAAAAACAAATCAAATGATGCACAAAATTTATATTTTATGTGTAGGTGTTATTTTGGAAGTATGATTTTATTTGAATTTAACATATAGTGACAAAGGATTTATGTTAAATACAAATATTGTAATTGACCTTAATTTGTCATCACAACAATAAAAATAAACATATTATAGTTGAATTCATTATTGAAAGGCAAAAAAAAAAAGTTTTGTAACAGACAGATGGTCTAACCAAATATTATGTATTTAATTTTTTGTTACTATTATATTTTCCAATAAAGTCAATATTTATTTGAATGCAATACTTCACTTTGACAATCAAACATAAAATATATACATTAATTAAAATTTCATTTAAATGACATTTTATTGTTTGATAAAAATTTATTTGAATTTCTACAAAAAAAGGATTCCACATTATTATTATTTATTCAATACAGAATTCAATGATTCGTTTATTTGCAAATGATATTGTTTATTTTTTTGGTTTGATTGCAATTATATTTCAAATTACACACATGAAAATCATTTAGTTTTACAGGCAAAATAGAATTAATTAATAATGATGACTGTCAAGTTTCTAATATTATATGGAATAGGAAACATTTTACATAAATGTAGATATTTTAATATATTAAAATAAAAAACAAAAATATTTCGCGCAAATTGAAAGGCAATTTATAAAAGCCAAATAAAGAATCATTAATGGGGATGAAAAACCAAATTATAAATGTCAAATGAAAGTCAAGATAAAAAATTTTAATAAATTATTCAATTTTTATTTTTATACTTTTTTTTAAAAATTCACTGCAAATTTCATTATCCTCATACGCTTTTCTTACATTTAACAAAAAAAAATTAACAATTAGATCAAATAGGTTTTTGTGGCTTTCATATTTAACAGAGCATTATTTTCGTCTGTAAATAAAAAATAAAAGAAATTTTTTGAAATAAAATTTCATATCAAAAAAGTTAAATCTGTAAGAAAAGAATGATCGAACTTTTGTTGTTAAGATTTATTTTATTTTTTTTTTTGCGAAACATTTTTATTTTCCTATAAAATATTAAAATAATTTATACAATATAATAGAATGCAAGCCAAAGTTTAAAATAGTTATTGTAAACACGAATTATTCGACTGATCACAACAGTGATAACCTGAAGATAAATATTTTTGTAGGTCCAAAGAATCAACTCTCTGTAGGTTTCTAACTTCCGCCTAAACCAAAGACCAGAAAAAGTAAAAAAAACATTTAAATCATATTTTCGTTCAGAAGCCTAAAAGTTCAAAATCATTAGCCTAAATCTTTTACTGGACAACAAATTAAAAATCAATTGTATTTGATTTCATTATTTAAATTTTCTACCATTTAAATCTCAATTCACATCAAATTTTTTGTATCTTAATTATCTAAGCTTCTGTATAGCAGCAAAAAATAATAAATAATAAACAGTGTGAAATGTTTAGGTGCAAAAACAAAAAAAAAAATGCTTTTAATGCATAATAATATGAAAATAAATTGGAAATTATTATAATATATAAATGACATGACCTTATTTATATTCGACTAGGGAATATATTCTATTCAATATATTTTCATTTTATATACCTTGTTATACATGTGTTTTTATTTATTTAAGTATATATTTATTTTTAGTCAACTGAAATAATAATGTACCTATTTATGGTAGATTATTATTTATTTTATTTTAATGATTTTACCATTATATAGTTCAATTTTAACTTTCTATATTTGTATAACCTGCGACTAACATCATGATGGCATTATTTAATACAGGAATGATCAATATTATTATGATAAATGTATAAATTCTTTTAACAATTATTTAACACTCGTATGTTTATAATTAAATGTATCATAATTGTATATTAAGATTCAATTGTTTGAAAAAAAAAAACAAAAATTTCTGACTTATTATTATAGTTATTAAAGTGATAAACTTCTGAAACATCTCGTCGGCCGGCTATAACATTTTGATGTCAAAAGTGTATAGTTTGAAGTAAAATAGATAACAACGAAAATCTAAATTCATAATGTGCATATTTTATTAGGGAATCTAAAAAACAAGGACAATACAAATAAAAACATTTAAATTTATAATGAAAAATTAATTTTTCTTTCTTTCAATTCACTGAAATCTTTAACTATATCTTCTGTGTTCAAAATGCTAGGAAATTTTAATCACAATTATAATGGTAGCTAAGCAAATTTCCTCAAATTAATCTAAAAGATAATGACAAAAAAAAATTAAATAATTGCCTTCCAAAAATACCATATGCCTAGAACCTAATTTTACTAACAATACCGAGATGTTAAACAACAAGATAAAATAATTTAATTATAAAAGCAAAAAACTTAAATGCTGGCTTTGCAAAATATATGATAAGATTATAAATTCTATTTTCCAGTTGATTGGTTTTTATCTAAAATTAAAAATGTCACACAGTAATTAAGAAATAAAAAATAAAAACAAAAAAAAAAAAAAACCACCCAAATTAAATCCTATATAGAATGTCACCTCTGGGCTATGTAAGATAAGTCTTATAAGATAAATATATACGTAAATATGTATATTTATATATATAAAATTCAAATTAAGGCTTTCTTGTAAATTATACTAAACAAAATATTATTTCACTTATTGTATGTATAAAAAAAAAAAAAGAAGAAAAAACAAATAATGTAAATTTGTAATCTAAACAAATTTTATTTATATTCCAAAAAAAAAAATTCTCTTTTTTGGTATTGTTTTATGTCATTTCCAAAGAAATTTTATACCTTTTGGGATTTTTTTTTTGCAAAGAATATATTTTTATATGTATAGTGTAGTATATTGTATAGGAAGCACCATAAAATACATTTTCTTTTTTTCTCTTCCAAAATGTAGAATACAAAAAATCAAAAACAAAACAAAAAAAAAACTTTGTATCTTTGAAATATAGATTATAAAAGAAATTTTTTGAAAATATACTACATAATAGTTATTATTTTAAATTATGAAATTTAAGATAAGAAGATTGTCACAAAAAAAAAAATTTATTTTATTTATTATTATGTTAACAAAAATACAATATTTATGTTATTCTGGGAAAGTTTCAGTTTTTAAGAAAGATATCATCTTTATACTGAAATATTTAATAACATCCGAAATTTTGTTGAAAAAAGATTATAATGTATATTAAAGTTTTTTTTAATAGCCGGCAAACAAAAACAAAGTACGGATAATCGTAGCTTTGAAAAAGGAGATTTTGTCTTAAACTCATACTATATATACCTACATTTATATTATACATAAGGTTATTATATGCAAAAACATAACAAAAAAAAAATTTATATTGTTTACATTTATCTTTTTTAATATTAAAAATGAACTTGGAAAATATTTTTATTTTTAACAACTTAACTTGTTAGTGAAAAGTTGATATTATGTAAATATTCTTTGAAAAAGACGAGCTGAAGAAGAAGATTTAATTTTTGTTTTTTCTAATTTAATATTATTTTGACAAATATTTATTTAACATTGTTGCTTTTGGTCATCATTCGAAAAATAATGTTTTTGATAATTAAACAAACTTAGAGGAGAAAATAAGTACATTGAAATCAGCTTTAGACTTATTACGAAAATTTCAATTTATCTGCTGTATATTAATGTTCAATTGAAATAAAAGGGATTTTATTTATAAAAAAATATTCTTCGTTTAATATAGAAAGTTACTAACTATCCTAAAAATATAATAAAAAAATTAAAATTAAATTTTAATTAAAAATAACACTTTAGTAAAATTTTATACAGCTAACTATTTCAAATAATTTAATTTTTAAAATAGATTTTTAGTTTTTATAAAACTAAACTGAAAATTCCATATACATATAAATCTAATAACAAACAACACTTAAAAAAGATACTTCGTTCTCAAACGAATAACGACTCATTTTATTTAAGCACATTTATAACAATTGATATTTTATTTTCAACAATTAAAATTAAAAATTTTTGTATAGAAAAAGTTTATTTCAAAATTAAAGTTTTTGTTTTAACTTAGTCATACTGACGTTGTTTATTGAAAAGCATCCATAGAACAATATTCCATTTGTTTGTAAACTATGCATTTTTTTGTTCAACATTTTATATAATATTTAATATTATACAAAATTGATATTTAAAAGAAAATAAAAAAAATAATTATATATTAATTAAACAAGAATTTATAGTTACGATTTAGATATAGAATTAAAAATGTTTATAATGAAAATTTCAATAATATTTTTATGTATAAAAATATTATCTAAATTAGGTATCTAACTAATTCGATTATAAAATTCAATAATAAATTTTATATTTAAATTGCTTTTATTGTCCGTGGGTGTGTGCAAAGGTTGCAAAATGTATATTCAATTTATAAACTACAACTCCCGCGGTTTTCCATAATTGTTGATAATCTAATGAAAGGATTCGGATAATTATTTTATATTTCCAAAAATAACTAAGAGTTTGAGTACATCAAATTTTATATCATAATTGTGTGTTTGATTTTTTGAAATGATAAGTATTTAACTATATACATATATACTGGATAAGGAAAATTGAAAAATAAAGATAAGGAGGAAAATACTTAGTTGAATGCACCAGACAACAAGATTCGGTACTTTATATTTCTCAATCAGTGCTGCTTTAATAATGGTGAATATAAAAATAATTTATTTTATGTGAGTGTAATTTTAATAATTTATTTAATATTTTATTTTTGTATAATATGAAAAAATATTTTTTCACAACATAATATGAATTTTTTGTAATATAAAAAATTTTATCAATATAAATTTTTTCACAACAGAATGATCCTTCATTTAATTTTTCTTTTTAACTGAATAAAAACCATATGCCTTTCCTTTCCTTTTTTTTTCTTTTTTTATTTGGTTTAATTTCTCTTTAATAAATTATTCAATTAATTAATTAATTAAATTGAGGTGGTATAATGATTTTTTTGTTCATTTTTGATGTGACTATTTCTTCTTTTTATTTTAATAACTAGTCGAAATACCCGGCTTCGCACGGTAGTTCCGAACTTATATTTATATCAAAACACTTTAATCCAGGTTTTGTGCACTAAAAAAACAGAATTCCAGAATTTGTTAAATATCCACTTCCCCGGTGCCTTAACACATCCAGTCTTTTAAATAGTCGATTCGGGTCCAACGCTATAATATTTTATCGGAATATACCTAAATTGCATTTTTTGCACTAAAAAAAACAGAATTTCAAAATTTGTTAAAAAGGCACTTCCCCGGTGCCTTAACACATCCAGTTTCCTAAATAGTCGATTCGGGTCCAACGCAATAATAAATACCTAAATTGCAAAACCGCCTTCTAAGGTAGCCCCCGACAGTGGCTCGGATCAAAAATATAACCAATCGGGTCTCTAGGCTCCTTATTTTCAAAATTTTAAAATTTCGAAATTTGTTGTATAGCCCCCCAATTGAGCCCTGGGACGGCCGGGGGCCTGTCCAGTTTTTTAAATAGGCTTTTCGGGTCCAACACTACAACATTTTATCGGAATATACCTAAATTGCAAAACCGGCTTCTAAGGTAGCCCCCCGTCGGGGCTTCGGAACAAAATTTCTAGTACCCTATAATCATCTCGGGTCCCAATGCTACTTAACTTCAAAATTTCGAAATTTGTTGTATAGCCCCCCAATTGAGCCCTGGGACAACGGTTGGGGGGCCTCTCAACATTCAGTTTTTTAAATAGCGTTTTCGGGTCCAACGCTATATTTTATTGGAATATACCTAAATTTCAAAACCGGCTTCTAAGGTAGCCCCCCCGCCGGGGCCTCGGATCAAAATTTCTAGTACCCTATAACCATCTCGGGCCCCAATGATACTTAAGTTCAAAATTTCAGCCAAATCGGTCCAGCGGTTTAGGCGTGATTGAGGACAGAGGACAGAGGACAGAGAAACAGAGAAACAGAGAAACAGAGAAACAGAGAAACAGAGAAACAGAGAAACAGAGAAACAGAGAAACAGAGAAACAGAGAAACAGAGAATTTTCATTTTTATTTATTAGATTATTAAATAAAATATTTTTTTTTACTTTTTTCTTTGGTTTTTCTTTACAGTGTTTTATTTTTATTTGATTTATTTTTTTTGATAAAAGTACCAACCGAGCTGTAAGAAAGATTTTTTTAATATTTTATTTATTTATAATATTTCATCATCCGCAAATAATAATATTAATTATGTTTTTCAATTTAATACAGGCGATGCGAAAAATTAAAAAAAAAAGTGTATATATCTAAATAGAACTTAAAGAGATATTAATAGACTGTAAAATATGTTTGGGATTTTTATTTCCTATAATTAAAAATAAGAATAATAATCATTAAAGAATAACAAGACTTTTTCTATTGCGGTGTTTAAAAAATATAATAGAAATTAAGTTTATATAAAAACTCTATAAAAAGATGTTAATTACTATCAATTAATTTAAGAAATTTTTTTTTTTGAAACTTACTAATAGGCAATAAGCAGTATAATTAATTTCAACATGCATATATATTTTGTCGGTAAACATTTTGACTAAACGAGTCCAAGGACAACACAGAAGAATAGATAAACATTAACAAAGGATGTTTTTTATTTTTGTTAACTATTTATTATCAAATAAACTTTTATTACAAAGTTAATTGAAAAAATCTCAAAAAGTATATAAACACTTCTATATACAAGTATATGTAAATATGTGTATATATGTTTACATATTTTATTTCATGTTTAGAATTTCATTGGTATGATCATTAATCCTTAACTATTAGAATTAAACAGTATTATAGACAATTTATGTTTTTTTTTAGCATAAATTTATTTGTTATTTTTAAAAAGTTTCAAAATCGGATTAATCAACGAATTTTTCATATTAGTGGAAATATTGAAGTGCCAACAAGCTGAAAAAAAATAACAAGAAATGCCGAAAAAGCTGAATTTAAAATGTTAGTCGAATCAAGGCAATGAGTTTTGTCACACAGATTTAACTAATTTAAATTTCTCAAGTTTATGAAAATAAATTAACTTAATTTCACTTTATAACATTGACAAGGTAATATTTATTTAATGCTCTCTAAAATGTTCTTTAATGAATTTTATTTTTAACTTTATGAATTTAATTTCACTATTTTATATATATGTATATATATAATATATTTATGTACATAAAAAAAATTAATTTTATGTTTATGATTTGCCCCTGAAAACATTTTATTTTTATGTATATTATTTATATCTTTATAAGTTTTATTTTTCATTTCTAAAAACCAATTTTTGCCATATGATGCTATGAATTTTATAAAATGAAAGGTAATGAAATGAAATGTAAACAAAAAGGTATGCTACATAATGTGACCTCAAAAAGGATTTATTTTCTATTCATTCATTTTCATTCAGAATTAATTTTATCAAAGAAATATGTTTCTTTTTTTATTTACATAAAAACTACTAGATAAAATTATAAATATTATAATGTAAATAACGAATAATATATCAGGCTATTCTCAAAAAGGGCATCAACATAATAAAAAAAACTAACTAATAAAATTCGTTTGTAAAGAAGAAGCTTTCTTTTATATTTTTAATGTAAAAAGCATATAAAAGCATATAAAAAGGTTTTTAGCAAAATCGGATGATAGTGCAACAGATTAAAAAACAATTATAATTTGGTTTTTGATTCAATTTGCTCCAAATCATTTCAAATTTTCCAAAACAAAAATTCTCCTTTTTGGTATTGTTTTATGTCATTTCCAAAGAAATTTTATACCGTTTGGGTATAAAATTTCTGTTTTCAAATTACAATTTTATTTAGAGAAGTCAGTACGAGTATGCAATACTCAAATACTCAAAAGTTTTTGAAAAAAAAATATTTATCCAATCAATTATACAATATTTTTGACTTTTTAAACTTTTTGAAATTCGAGTAATTTGAACTTTATTCTGAAATAATTCCATCGATTGAAATAAATAGATTCAACATAAAAGTATGTACATATAATTTCCATTGCAATAAAAGACAAGCTCTAGGAATAAATTTTGTACCACAATAAAAAGAATGAAGCTTGGAGCATATATTTTAAAAACATGAAAACAAAAATTGAATGTTGATTAAAAAAATCGCTTGTACGTAAACAACACATATGTATATTAATAATTTTGGATAGAGGCTAAAAATTTCAAAAATTGCGTTTATTTGCATATTTTACTTGTTTTGTGCATAGGCACATTATAAAGTTGTTTAAAATAAATATATATGTTTCATTTGTATTCTTTTAAAGCTGAGTAACTTATAAATTTAATAAAAATATAAAATTTAGTCCTATTTTCCTAGCTAAATAATATTCTCTCTTAACTTCATATTTCATTGATTCAAAATTGATTTGATTTTACTTTTAAATGTATCGTTAAACGAATCCATTAAATTCGTTCGAAATGTTGTCCAACCTGTTTAATGTAAAATTAAAACATTAATGAAGAACAAAATATTATAAATAAAGGATTCTTTTTAAATTAATTTAATTTTTTTTTAACATCTTTATATTATGGAAAATTTTCCACGGTCTAGACTTTTTTATTTATAATTGTGTAATATATAAGATATGATAAGATTATATTGTAAATAATTGTGCTGTGTGAAACGTGCTAATTGAATTATTTTTACTTGTTCACTTTTTTTTGTATTCGTAAATAATAAATTATACGACTACGTACCTACGTGTATTATACCTACATATTTCCTTTTTATTTTCTTTTACTCTACAAGAATTCAATGTGTTCGTAAACGAAAAAATTTAAAAACCAAGTTCGAAGAAAAATTTAAATTGTTAGCACTGTATTCAAATTTGTTTTTAGGATGATTCCTATACACATTCAGTTGAAGAAAAGTTAGGAATAGTTTTAATAAAGACTTTCCTTATATGTAGGAAAGATATACATCATCTTATTTACAGCAGAACAGAGATACGTATTTATGTTGTTATATTTTTAATATAGAATACGTTTCAATTTTTTGTTTCACTTTTTGCTATCATTGTTTGCTTAATATTTAAATTTCGACATCAACATAGAAAGACAAATAATTATTCAGTATTAATCCCTTTTTAATTATATATATAATTAAAAAAATTTTTTATTTTTATTTATACTCTTATGATATGAATATATAACAAAATTTGTTTTTTTTTACTGGAGCAATGCTATCACAACATAACGATGTTATTATTAAAAGGTCGTGAAACAGAAAAAAATTTTCTACGTATATGCATTATAGAGAACACAAATTTTGTTAACATATACCTACTTAGAACATATTTTGCAGAAGCGAAAATAAATTTCTTTTTTATTGTCATTTTAATTATAATAATTTTATTTAAGTCATTCCAACAATATTTCCTAAATTATATATAATAACATTATAACGTTAACATTTTAAACTTTAATTTCTTATAAGAACAAAAACGGATATTTATAAATAAATAGTAAAAGATTCTAATAATATTAGATTTTGAAAATTTATTGTTTTTATTGTTTTGCACAATTTTATATGCATAGTTTATAAGTACCTAAATTTGCCTAAATTTGTGATTGTAATAAATCCAAAACATATCCTATCTAAAGCATTATATATTATTTTAATGAGAATAATCGATGAAAAATCAATTCTTCTCTAATTTATTAAATGATTGAAATAATATATAATGTTTTAACATTGATAACCATAAACATTGAAAATTTGCTTTAAAAGATACATAGTATTGAAGTGAAAATGTTTATGTGTAGGAAAATTTATAGGTACATATAAACTATGCATATAAAATTGTGTAAAACAATAAATTTTCAAAATCTGATATGATTAGAATCTTTGACTATTTATTTTCATATATTTAGACAAATCAAGATTTAAAACTGAAGCTATAATATTTCGTCGTTAGATGAATTAAAGTATTTTCTGAATTATAGGTATCGTTTTTTTTTCAGTAAATCTGATTATCATAGAAATATTAAATAGTCAAATGTGAATAAAAAATTATAAAAAGCTATTAAAGTTATTTATGCAAAATATACTAAAATTAAATAAATATTATTCAACAAAAAAAAAACTAATATTTAAAATCAATATTTGTTGTGGTATATCTGTGAATAAAATGTTCAGTTCATTGTGGTTTCACTATAAAGTTAATAATAAATACAAAAGGTTCGAATGGAATTGAATTATGGTCCAATGAAATGTAGGGACCAGTGCCGTGCGGTGATATTTTTAAGTGGGTGTGCAAAATCTAAATACGAATTTATACATAGATATGCAATCGCCCTAAAAACTATATTTCTTAAAAGAAAAAAAATTAAATAAGTTAAAAAGCGTATTATTCTTTAATGAAAATATTTTTGTCTCTTGCAACAAAATTATTCCGGAAGCATCGATATATTATGCACGCACACATTTTTCTTCTAATTGTTTTATTCTTGGCTGTTTAATAACCAGCGCTTCGTTTTCTTATAGGATTTTTTGAAATTATGTTTACACAATTTTTTCATGCATTTTGTAACATGACAATAATAAAAAATAACATAATGAGCAACAACTCTAATGCGCCTTCGCCTTCACTTTTGTAACATTTACATTTGTAAATAAAAAAAAAGCTTTTTCTCTCAAAAAATGTTAACACACGCTCTTATGTTAATTCATTTCTTTTAACTCTGCTTCTGTTGTTCGCTGTTTGGTAACCAGCGCTTGCTTTCTTGAAAACTTATTATATATTTTCAAAAAGTATATAACATTTTTTTATGTATTTTAGCAGCACGATACATAAGAGTTTTAGTTCAGCCTTTAGCGCAATGATTCTAATGCGCTATTATTGTTATTATTATTCGAATTATGTTAAATAGAGAAAGCTTTTTGTTTTTTTACACAGTTTTTATGACGTACCTACAAATTTTTGCAGTATTATGAACAATAATATTGATTTGTTACAAAAAACAAAAATTAAATAGGTATCTAATTCTTTTAGAGATAAATATTAATTTTTAATTTTAAAAAATAAACTTATTTTTAAGTTTTTTTTAAGTTTTGGTAGGTGTGCAGTGCGCATTTTGCGCCTTAAGATGCACGCCACTGGTAGGGACTATGGATACATGTTTATGGATACAAGTTTATGGAATAAATAATTTTTTAATGCACTTAATCTTTAATTCAATAAATAAAAAAAAAGATATATTTGCTACAAAAACATTAATTAATGTGATTATTTTTTTAGATTAATATAATATAATTTTTTTTTAGATATAGTTTAAAACTGTTTTTGCTGGCAAAGTATAGAATTTTATGTTCCTCAGGTTGTTTTCATTCTTATCAATAAATACAGGCATACTGATATGGATTTTTTATTGCGACTATAATATAATATTGAATTTTTATTTTCTTAAATATAAATTTATTGATGTTTTACATCATTTATTCGGGGTCAGCAAAATTTTTTCAATTTCTATAAAATATTCACACAATATTTTGAAATCTTTACAAATCGGCAAGGAATAAGTTTCTTATAACGTTTTTATTTTTACTTTATATTATGTATTTCTTAAACATTTTAATTTGTACGTGAATTCTGTTATTTGTCATTAATATTTGAAATAGGCGCAGCGCTATTTAAAATAATTTTTATAGTATATTTTTATTCTGCCCAAATTCACAATAAAATTAATATTCTCTATAATAATTTTTTATTGACAAAAGGTGTTTTTAAGATTTTTTTTATTTCTGTAAACGTGAATGGTTTTTAAAACCAATTTCTCCTTAAAACAGAGAAATATTTACTATTATTTTCAAGGTTTCAATAAGGTTTAAGCAATGTCCAATAAATTTTCAAAATTTATTCAAAAAAAATAATATAGATTTTTATTATTTATTTATTATAATTTTGTCGTCGGATATCCTTTTTATTTTATTTATAACATTAAAGTTGCGCTCAAACCTAAGTTGATGTGTTAGCCCAGTAGATGTATCAATAATATAGTAATTAATATCATAAAAAATGAGGAAAATAAAGAAAATAATAAATAATAAGGTTTTTTTCTAGATAATAAAATTTTATGATGAATTAAATATCTATAAATTCCATCAAACACTATAAAAATAATTTTGTTATAAAAAAATATCATGCGGATAGAATTGAATCTGAATTTTGAATAAATATTTAATTAGTTCGTATATAAAAAACTTTTTAAAATTGCAAAATAAGTTTCAATGAAGTGCACATTTTGATATTTATAAACATAATAAAATAAACTATTAAAATGTAACATTTTACAACAAAAAAAAAAAAAACATTAACATAAACATAAAATCCAGATTGACCCAAATAAAATTGAAATTATTTTCATGTTATAAAATGTTTTTACTCTTTTTTTTTTCCATGTATGTTTTAATTGATAAATATATATAAAATGAGTTTAATAAAATAATTTTGGTGTAAAACTGAAAATAAAATTATTGAAATTGAAAAACGAAACTAATTTATGCACTTTTATTGAAACTTACAATAGTTGAGATATATAGTTAGTTTTATTGGATTGTAGAAAATAATAATATAAATGTACGTATAGTTGAGAGTATAATCTATTGAATTATGTAATTTTGTTGAAACAAAATTAAATATTATCATAAATTCCAACAAGTAGGCTCATGGTTTGACCCTTTGACTCCTAGAATATTACATCTAAACAAATATCATAAAACTTTTACTGTATTTAATAATGTTTTTTAAAGCATTTTAAACAAATTTTTTATTTTTCCGAAATTACAATGAACTCTTTTTAGATAAAATAAAATTAATTTCTAGACATGTACATGTACATTTATAATGTATATATGTACACATAGAATTCAATATCTCTAAGGTGTGATAAACTTTATTTATGCATTATTTTTAAATGAATGCCAGAAATTGTATTCAATTTGTACATTTAGTTTTTATACTACATAACGCATACTACATGTCACCAGTATTGCAATTTTATCAATTTATTACACACAATGGAAAAATAAAGAATGGAAAATCTCTAAAATTACAGAATAAAATAATAAATGCATTTTTCATATATGTACATATTATATATATTTAAAATTATTTTCATGTACTATTTCATTTCTATAATGGTAAATTGCTCGCTGCAATATAAAGATTATTATAGAATTAGAAGTTAACGTGGACATAATGTACATATATATTTAAGTTACATAAAATTGTTATACGAAATATTTCATAAGGTTTTTAAGCACTTTGGTAATGATTTATTAAATTAAGCTCGTATATAGAAAATTGATGAAAGAAAATAATTATTTGCTTCGTCAATTAAATACTTATACCTATTAGTTGGAAAATATTTTACCATATGCAACAGTTAGTCAATATTATTATGTTCGATGTTTGTATTATAAATAAATGTTTATATTTGGATCTTATGTCATATCATTTCTGTAGTAAGTCTTAATCATCTTTTAGAGAAATCTGAAAGAATTTGGAGCTATCCACTCAATTTGGAGCTATCCACTTAGATTTAAATACCAATTTTAGAGTTGCTTTTGTAAAATGCATCCACCAAATGCTGCATCCACAAAATTTATTCAAAATCGAAATTGAATTCCATATAATATTACCTATGGGGATAACATAATATTTATAATTTTTCCAAGCGTGGTGAATGCAATAATAAAATTATTAGAAAAGTAAGTTGTAAAATAAATAATGAAATTATAGCAAACATTCAACTGTTGTTATTCTCATCATGATCAAAATTAAAATAAAATCCATGGAGATTAAGAAATTAGTTTCTTTAAACACAATAAACACAATTTTTAAAATTGTTAAAAAAACATGAAAAAAAAGAATTTGTTGAAGTTATTAAACTGACATTCTGATATATATATATATATCATTATGGATCTGTATTTTTTCAAAAATTGGAAAACTTTAATTCTTACATTACATCAAACACAAGATTTTGGCACATCATTATTCTTTGTTGTCTAAACAAACTTCAAAAAAAAAAAACATATGTGAGTCTCGGGACACACGGAAGAAGTGAAACTTCATGGCAAGTAGTATTTTCTGGGAAGGCTAAATAAATATTTAAAATGGCCAAGTGCATATAAGATATGACGCCGATCGATTTTTTCGACGGCGACTAGTTGATTTTTGCCCTTCGAATGCTGCGGCCAGCGACTTAAAATTACTTGTTTTGGGGAATTCGGCGGCTTAGAAAAAATTAAAACCCAGCGACTGCTTGTACCTTGTTCGCATTCTAATTTAAATTCCAATTATATTCTGGAAAACAAATTACCGTTCGCATTACAAAATTTGATGAGAAGTGGAATTTAAAAATTTAGAAAGAGAAAAAATTTTTGTTGTAGAAAATTTTGACTTTTTATCTCACTTTTTATCAATTTTATTTTGTTTTTTTTTTTCATTTTACTCGAATTTGACAAAAAAAATTGTTGCCAACTATAATAAAATTTCAAAAAGTGAGTGAAAGTAACTATAAATATAGCATTTTAACCCTGACAAACTAGAATATGAAAGTTTTGTTTTTTTTTTTCATTTTACTCGAATTTGACAAAAAAAATTGTTGCCAACTATAATAAAATTTCAAAAAGTGAGTGAAAGTAACTATAAATATAGCATTTTAACCCTGACAAACTAGAATATGAAAGTGGAATATACATATTCCGGAATATATTTTTATATGAAAAATCCAGTTCATTTTCCTGAAATATTCCGGAAAACAGCATATTCCACTAATGCGAAGACCATATTAGAGATAAAAGCATTTAAAAATTCTAAAATACTTTTTAAGCTCAAAAAGTTTAGTGGCATAAAATTATTTCAAAATGGCTAGATTTATGGCAACACTGATTGCAGATGATTTCTACTATATTTTAAGCTGTAAACACAATTCCGGTTATTAGCGACAATAATGTATGAAAAAACAGCAGCGTGGCTTAAATCATGTTTTCTTTTTGTTGCCCGAAAAGTTTAACCTAAAATAACTTTTTCAAATATGCCTGAAAAATTTCATGTTTATTAGTACTTCTTCTGAAATGGAATTGTAATAAACATATTCCTCCTGCATTTTATTAGTGTAATTTAATGTCAAAAATAAATTACACTAACAAACTACAAATTACATTAAGAAAAATTTTTTTCTCATTTCATCTAACCACTTGGTTAGGGTTCAGTTTCATCAAAAATTGAATCGAATAATCTAGTTATAAAAACCATCCACTAGAGGGACATCTGTTAATTCAATACAATTAGAAAGAGAACACAATATAAATTATCATTGTTTATTTTATTCTTTTCTTTTTATTTCATGACAGCAGAAATGCCATGAAAAGTTTTTGAAGTGGTTTTTTTTTAAATTAATGTTATGAAAATAATGAAACATAATAAATTTAAATGAAAATTTTTAATTTTTTTTCACATCGATTTGGAAAAAAATTATTTTTTTTTTGCATTAAATAAAAAATTGTATAATTTTTCTTTTCGCGGATATGAAAAAAAAAAATTAGTGCTAAGTGCACAAAATTGTGAACGAAAAATAGAAAATTGTGGTTTAAAAATAAAAATATAATTGGAAAAATATTTGAAAATAAAAAAGGTTTGTGCCAAAAAAAAAACTTGTTGGTTCCCGGAAATTCATATTGTTTTTTTGTTCTTTCGTCTTTATTTCACAAAATTTTTTATTATTGTTTTTTTTTTTTGCCTTTTTTTTTGACAATAATCGTTCGGATTTTGACAATAGCCGTTCGGATTTTGACAATAGCCGTTCGGATTTTGACAATAGCCGTTCGGATTTTGACAATAGCCGTTCGGATTTTGCCTTTTTTTTTGACAATAATCGTTCGGTTTTTGACACTTACATTTTTTTCACTCTCAATCACAATGCCTCTAAAGAAGTTTCACTTCAAAAAATTGGTATTTATTTAATAATATTAATGCGAGAAATTTAGTGTAAAAATTATTTACGATTATATGTTAATTTAAAAGAAACATCAAAGGACTAACAAAAAGGAAAATAATTATAATATTATCTGAATCTGAGTTATTCCCTCTAGGCTAATAACAGAATTAAAAACTTTAAACGAAACTTTTGGTTTTACTATGTGTAAAAAACATTTATAGAGAAGAAATAACATGAAAAAAAAAGTTTAACATATTTTCTTTATTTAAGCCACAAAAAGATCTAAAAATTTGTATTTGATAAATGAAGCATTAAATATAATTTGCCGGTATAAAAGTGGAATAAAAGTTGTTAAAAATTAATAAATTGGATTTAGTTTTATTTTGACAAACAGTTTTTCAATTGAGTACACAGAACATTTTTTGATACTTTGATGTAATGTTTAGCTTCAAATTCCTAAAAAAAAAAAAATTGTAGATATAAATAATTTAATATGGTAAACAATTTAAGTTAATGTTAGCTATAAACCAACAAATTACAGGAGGTATATTATTTTAATTAATGTTTTGAAGGTTTTTATGAAAATAATTTAATTTTAGCTGAAATTTGTAGTAATACATGAGTGTGAATACTTATACATACATCTGTTTATAAATTTTAGTAGTGATTGCTATTATTATTTTAATATGTACCTAGTTCCCACATGATTATTTCATAAAATTAGCATCAAATTTATTTAAAATTATGTAAAATAAGATAATATAATAATAAGTTTAATTAGTTAGTTTTATATTTGAGATGATGAAGTGTACAAAGTGCGTAAATATAATTTTTAAAAATAAAGATAAAAACTAGATTAATCAAAGTTTTAGCATTACAATGTTCAGTGTATTCAGTTAAGTTGTGGATGACTTTTTTATTTCAGAAATTTTTAGATTTGATTGAAATCTATAAAATGTTATGAGTTGAAAGGAATAGAGGTATTTTTGAATTATATTAAATTTTTTTTTTGTTTGAAAATTTCAATGAATCAATATGTTTTTTTTTTTGTCGAAGACCTTGCCGTATTTTGGGTTATATGTTTTATTCTTTGATTTACGTGATTTTCTGTAAAAGTATAATTTTTATTATGTTGACAGTGTTATATTGCTGAGCAGAGTATCATAGGGTTGTGATTTTTAGGTAATTACCTTTTTTCAGTCGTGCGTAATAACAGATATTTATTAAAATATCTCCACGTTTCGAAAAATTTGCTGTAATTTGAGCCCAATATGTTAGCGACTTTTTCTACCTATTTCATGTTTTAGCGACTATTTCGACTTTTTTGACTTTTACTGACTTTTTTAAAAATTTTTGACTTTTTTAGGAACTATTTTACCAATTTTGTTCTTACATTAAGGGGGTAGATGCACTTAGAATTTTTGAAAAATCGATTTTTTTTTTTCATTTTCTTAAAGTATGATGTTTCAAGAATATTCTCTGAAAATTTCAAGTCAATCCGATGAATAGTTTTCAAGATATTTAGTAATTACTGAAGATACTTAACACCAAAATTAAACAAGATCTACTTTTAAAAAACTTTAAACGCGTTTTTATCAAAACTGTGTTTTTCCATTCGGTGACCAATATAACTCGAAAACCATTGAGTGGATATTGATGAAATTTTAATATTATCTTTTTGGCATTAAGAACTAGTCTTTAATCGAAGGATATTGATTTTTGTTAACAATTACTATATTTTTTAAACAATTAACTTTTAACATTTTATCGAAAATCAGAGTCCAAAGTTTTGAATGCCACCATTTTGTAACTTTTCAAAAAAAAAAAAAAAAGCTTCGATTAAAGACTGGATTTATTATTAAACTAGAGGTTTCACCTTGGTTTTTCGAATTCAGATGATCCAGAAGGCTGTTGTGATGGTCACCGCGAAGTACTACTCGCGGGAGAGGATCCAACCGATATGGCGATATTTTAATAAATAATATGTATTTTTTTTTTTTTTTTCATAAATGTTAAGTTAAAGCATTGTATAAAAACTCTGTATAATTTATTTTGTAAAATAAACTTAATTACTGTAAAAAATAAATTTTTTAAAATATGCCTTTTTTTACGCTTCTGAGTGCATCTACCCCCTTAAAGGCCGTCGTAATAAAAAACATGGATTTTGCAATTTTGAAAAAAATTTCAAACATGATATCTGGCGGAAGAATGATATTTGCGAGCAATATAAAGTTCAGGAGATAATCTCCTTTAAGTATGCTCCTGTTACTTCGACAGAAGTTGAAAGATCATTTTCTATATATAAAAATCTTTTCAGATCAAACCGACAAAAAATTGAATTCGAAAATTTACGGAAGCATTTTGTAATTTATTGCAATAAATCAATCAATAATTATTAAACTCGTTTTTACATTTTTATTTCAAAATCCATGTTCATTTTTTAAGTTTTTTTTGCAATGAAATTTATATTTTTTTTAACTTTTAAATGAAATTGGTATATTAATATACTCGCACAATAAATAATATGAAAAACCAAAATTATTATCTTTTTTATCATTCGTAGATTTGAAATTCTTGTATCAAAATTTCTAAATCTAAATTTCTATAAATTTTTGGGAAATTTTTTTTAATTTTTTTTTGGCGACTTTTTTAGTGTCTTTTTTAGCGACTTTTTTTTGTTTTTTTAGGGACTTTTTAGGTGTCTAAACAAGGTTTTTAAGGAACTAAAATTCACAAGCCTACATTAGTAATTTAATACGATTATACATTAGTTGTTAAATATAAAACACAAATTTTATTTGAACTTTATAAAATTTTGTACTTTTCATTTAAGAACTAATGTAGTGGTATTAGATTACTAATGATACTCTCCAGCAATTCAACACTGTCAAAAACTTCTAAGTATCAGAAATAAAAACCAAAACAATTTTCTGTTTTTTATTTAACAACTAATGTAATCGTATTAAATTGCTAATGATACTTTGCTCAGAAAGTATCAGCTATACAACTCATTTTTCCACAACATAATTTTGGTTTCACTTTTCTTATTTACATTACAATATCTATTTTCTTTTAATACTAACAATAAAGTTACTTTTAATAATTTTATTAATTTTAAATCATGTTGTGACTAACTTTTGTTGACAAAAATAAACTCGGGTTGTTAATATTAATACAAAATTAATGCAAACAAACGCAGAAGTAATGGAATCAATAAACAAATATTAATATCCTTTATATGAAAAACAGAAAATTTTGCTTATAAATTATAAATAAGGTGTGCCACAAAAAAAAAATTTTTTTTTAATATGATTTAATAACGATTGAATAAACAGAATTTGATTAATAAAATTTTGGTATTACATTTTTTGTGCAAAACAATTTGTATTTAATTGTTTTCATTATTTTGCTTTCATATTTAAATTTTTTTGTTATTTTTATTAGCAGAAACTATATACTTTACAGCAGCGTTTCCCTAACTATTTTTACAGAGGAACCCTTTTTGGTTTAAAATGTTTGACGGAACCATTATTCAAAATTTAAAAAATATGGCAATATGAGAAAATCTCAAAAAAAATTTTTTTGACTGTAAAAAATAAATATAAATTTCTCAATTTAATAATCCATTTTCCAAAGATTTCGTAGCCCTGTCTGTAACAACCTTAACGGAATTTTGTCATCTATAACAAGAGTTTTATTTTACATCATGTAAATATGATTGATTTACAAAGACTTGTCTTAATAAAGAAATATTAGAAAACAAACAATAAAAAACCTCAGGCAAAAGAATAAGTAAAAAATATTATGTGCATAAAATACAATTTATATTATTACTAAAAATATATATTTATTCTCAGCCGATACTTTTATATAATAAATTTCCTTTCACTGACTATACTTAAAAAGATTTACTATTTTGTCCATAAACACAATGTACATAAAGGATTATTTTACTTGAACTATCTATCCATCAACAATAAAAATATTTTGTGTAAATACTTACCTAAGCTAAAATATTAACGTCATTATATTAAATCAAATTATAAAACTCATTTTGAAATTAAAACACATAATATGTATAATATAGAAAAATTAAGTTGAACATTTTATCTTGTCATCAGTTTTGTTTTTTTAGATCTTAGTTAGTTAATAGAAAACGCATCAGCCACAAACGCTTTTGGCAATAAGTGCGTTTAACATATTGGCCTTGAGAAAAAAAAAAAGATAAATGATTTTTATCCTTACGAGATATTTTTTTTACCAGTACCTACAAGGATTGATATTTATATCGGTTGGATATAAGGTTTAGGTTACGCAGAATTCTTAGGTAATATTAACAATACGAATGTAATTTGCATTTTCGACCATTGTAAATATAGCTTTAATAAAATGAATGAATTCTTAAAAAATTCCTAAAAGAATATCTTTAATTTTGTTTACATAATGTTAATTCATATACCTAATAAATTGTTGAAATATAAAAAGAAAACTATAAATTTAAATTAAATATTAGCATCGAAATATCCCAGATACCAAAAGGAAAATTTATAGTGGTTAATTCTCTTTGCATCAAATTTGTTTTTTTTTTTTTATTACCTACATAAATACTTTTAGAAGCAAAATTTTAGATATTTATGAATATATTTATGTTTATTTAGAATTTATTAGGATCGCTGCAGACTAATATTGTATCTAAAGTAAATTTAACCACTAAAATGATGAAAAAATAATGATTTATTTTTTAAAACCTTAAGATTAAGTAAGTAATTTAAACATTCGATAAAAGTGCAAAACCAAGAATGAATGAGAAAATATTTTACAGCATTGTCGAAGGTTTAAGATTCGTGATAATAATATTTTCCTCTTCTTTCCGAACCGTGAACTATGCCATCTTCATGGAATAATTTTCATTTCTATATACATTTTATAAAAATAAAAGATCTACAACCATTGCATTGTTTTGGGTAGTTTTTAAGTTTTTTTTTCCAACTATTTCAAATTGAATTTTAGGAAAATTGGTTCAAGGAAAAGAAATTCAATAAAATATGTACCTACATGGAAAGTTTTGTCAAACACATTTAATTTTTTTTTTTAATATGTTATTTAGAAATTATTTTTTTCTTTCATTAAATTATTTAAAGTTTAAATATCAAATCTGTATGTATTGTGTATAATAATAATACATTTTTCCATTTTGTAGGATAATAACATATTTTTTGAAACTAATATAACAGTAATATAATATAATATTCCAACAACACAATGCTAAAAGAAACGCCTAAAAATCTTTCAACACTAATTTTTTTTTTTTTTTGAATCAGTCACGTTTATTCAATAAAATTTTCTTTAAGCAATTTGAATAATATGTTTTCTATGAAAATCCAAATTATCTTCAGATAATGAAAATTGTTTGTTATACAGTTTTTCACAATACATTCAATTGTATATACATTATGTTCTGTACATTGTTAATAAGTAATTATGATTGTCAAACATAAACCAATATAAATTTCGTACTTTCAAAGTTGAATGCTATCGATTTAGTTTCATAATATGTATAATATGTATGCTAGTATAATTAAATCTTAAAAATGAATTACTGAAATATTTTTAAATAAAATTTTCAATAACAATTTTAAAAAATTTGATATTTAAATGTATAATAATAAAGAGATATGTTCAGTACATTCAAATATATATAATTCATTATATCAAAAAAAATAATTTATTTATGAAATGAAATAATTTAAAATATATTTTCTTCAAATGCGCCACAAATTTGTATGATATATGAATAAATAAAGGTTTGGATTTTTATTAAGTTACTCCTACTGAATGATATAAGACATACTGAATGAAATGGCAAAAGGACATAACTTGCAGGAAACAAAATAATTATAATATAAATAATTAATAATTAAACATTATTGAATTTTATTACGCGAACAATTATTTTTCTTCGGATTTTTTTTAACACAGATCCATGCAACTTAATTTGGACTATTTAAACTTGTATAAAAATGATATTATAATAATTTAATTACATAATTACATAATTATTTTTATGACAAAAAAAGTGCAAGAGATTTATGCTCAATTATCATATTTTTGTCATACTTCAAACATTTAAGCATTATTATAAATTCCTTCACTTACATAATGATTTTTAATTACAAGCTTATTTTTAAATGTAATAATTATATTATGTAATTTTATAAGTATACGGAGGTCAAACGTATAAGTATTAAAACGTACAATTTTTTTTTATTTCTGTTTAGGTACATTAAAATTTCAATGCAAATAAAAATATTATATGTACACTATTTTAGGTAATTCTGAAAATCATGTAAAATTATTTGTTGGATTAAAAGCATTATAAAAATAACAAGTTACATTTTCTAAGTATAAGCCAACATTATCTTTAAAAAAAAAAACAATCCTATTATTCACAAAGATACATAATAGAATATCTACTATTTCATGTAACCAAAATATTTAAACCTATATAATTCCAAAACATGAGTATTTAAAAAAAAAATTAAAACACTGAACTAAAAAGTTTTTAAAAGAGGAAATTAAGATATTAAAATATTTTTTAAGGAGAATTTTCATTTTCTTCTAAATTTGAAATATCTAAAGTAGATTTTGCTAAACAGCGTTTCAACAATCAAACTTATAAGCACAAAACTTCATCATTGTTAGTTTTGATAATCTTGTGTGTTTAATTTTTTTCTAAATTTAATGAAATATAAATAAAAGTTTAAGTTCTTAAGAGCCATTAAAACATTTTAAATATCAAATAATTTTTTTTTATATAAGAGGATTTATAAAAATTACTAAAAAAAACATCAGAGTATTTACGACGAAATCTAGGATATGTAAAACACTTTGTAAAATATGTATAATAATAAGGTTTTTAAGATGATTTTATAAGATGATTAGTAAATTATAGTATTTCCATGGCTAATTATACTACTTAAGTATAATGTGATGAGATATTAGGATAATAATATAATTAATCGTTAAAAATTATACAGAACCCACATTTCATTTAAATTCGAATTCTAATACGCGATTCAATAAATTCTGAAGAGATAATATTGAGAAGTTTGACAGTAATAATTAAAATTAAAAAAATTAAATTTGCCTGAATAGTATGGCATTTTTTATAACCGATATTTAGTTTAAAATTATACCCAATTTCAATGTTTCATTTTTCATTCGCATTTAAATTTTCGATGTTATCATGAAGTTAATTTGTCTTATCAAAACTAATTCCATTTTTCTGTTTAGTTAAGATGAAAAAGAAAATAAAAAATAAATTAAACTTCAATCTATTTATTATAATATAAAATTCTTATTTTAAATAAAATAGATGTTTTCTTGTAATAAAACGTTTACATTTTTTCCTTCAATTAAAATATATATAATTTTTTTTTCAATAATAAATAAAACACTTAAAAAGGTTTTATTTATTATATAGTTAGTTTTTTTTTTTTTTAATCTTTAAACATAAATTTTTAATATTTAAATAATAATAAAAAAAAAATATTCTTTTTGGTTGTATCCCTTAAAAATACAGAAAAAATAAATATTATCCTGAAAAAGAAAATTAAATGTTTTTATTTTTTTTCCTCTTCACAAGGTTCCAAATTTTTTTTTTTTTTACATAAAATCACATTTTTATAATTTCTTGCTTTTTTTTCGCAAAACGAATTAAGGTAAATATTTTATTAAATATTCATTACGAAGGCCTTTTTTTTTAATTTATAATAAATTCCTAAATCTCTGACCATTTTATTTAATTTTTTTATTTTCAATATAAAAATAAATTAATTGATTATATGAAAATCTCAAGTATTTAAATAAAGAAATATAAATATCAGTTGCAGAGACTTAAAATTAACCTTTGAAACTGTAAAAACTGTTAAAAATTTCAAATTAAGTATAATTATTGTGCCAAACAATTTCATAATTTTGACATTAACATGTTTTTTAATGATAATTATGTTTCATAAGTTATAATAGTATTTTCTGTTTATTTTCGTTACTAATACTTCATACAAAAAATTTTCTTATTTTAACATTTCGTCCTACAAAAAAAAACCTTATAAAATTTAAATTTTCACATCTATCCTTCTTTAATAATAATATGTGAAATGGTTGACATGTTTTTTGAGTTAATGTTTAACACTTACTATATTAAACTGTGAATGCTTCCGCCCATAATGAATTGAAGGAAAAAAAAATTAAATATGTGTGGAAAAAAGCTAAAGTAAATAAACTAAAAAACAAAATCTTAACACTATTATTATATATGTACATATAAATTCTTCTTAACGGCATTTACTTGTTGACGGAAATTTATTCACGTATCTTTTCTAAGTAAAATTAAATGTTTATTAAAGTGCTACTAGGCACTACACGTTTTCAATGGAATTATACACAACATAATATGTATTAATGTTCTATTATTTCATATAAACAAGAGTTATTAAGAGTTAATAAGTGCTAATGAAGAATACATAATTTTAAAATGTGTGTAACAGTCAATACTTCTAATATTTTTAAGAGTTTTTCTTAGACATTTATTCATATTTTTTCATTTATTTCACATAATAATTTTTTTTCATTTATTTCACAGCATATTTTTTAAGAATATTGTTAAGATAACTGGGTTATTTTTAGATTTTAAGTTATTGTACAATTTGTTACATTAAAAATTAAGATAGTTTTATATTGTATGTTATGTTGCATAGCCTTAAGTTAATGGTAAGGTGAAGTTTGTACCCGCTCTAAAATTATTTTTCCCATAACAAAATGTATTAAATGTATCATGATGTAAATGAATTCAATTCTTAAATTTTTTTTTTGTAAAAAATGTTATTAGAAAACTTTTATTTTGTCTTGCATCCATGAATCTCTTGAATAATGTTCATTTGTCAAAATCAAAATAGAGAACTTTTACCATTCAGATATAACTTCGAGGCAATAATAATTGTTTTTGTTTCTTATTTTTTTTTTTTTTTTTGCAATCAAAACAAATTTCAAAGATTAATACTTTTTTTATGTTATTGTGCGCTTTGAAACGTGAGATAATACCCTGGAGTTGAAAAAAAAAAAAAAAACAAGAATATTTATTTTTGATTCTCATCAACCAGAATAAGATTTTTATTCTCGTCTGTCGAATTATATAAAAATTAACCAAAAAAAACAATTAAAAATATAGTAAAATCATAAAACATGACCAGCACTGTAATTAATATTAACAACATGTTTAACATGCGAACATTTCTCGATTTTAATGGTAACATTGGATTGTCTTTAATTAAAAATAATTCACTTTAATGAAGAAATAATGTTGTGTACGTAGAAAAAGGGTTCCTCATTATATTTCACGTCCATAATTTTGAGTTTACAATTAAGATTTTGTACTTAAAATGGGTAAACAGAATTGCAGCTAGAGGCAACAGCAACATCTACCAACTACAGATACAAATAAGTAAGCACAATTGCAGCGACAGCGACTAAATATAATTATTTAATAAATTCATTAATTTTTTTTTTCAAAACTAATTTTCTAATAATGTGAATCTTCACTTTTAGATAACTTTGTACTTTTGATTTTTTGATAATTTGACAATATTTGAAATCTGTTGATGTTGTCGCCAGGATACCAGTATCTCTATTTGTGTTAATTCTCATATAAATATAAGATGCTTTTGTTTAGACTTCAACCTGTGTTTTTCATTAATCAAATAATTTTGTAAAAAATGTCTGGTGAATAAAATATAATAGAGAGCAATAATCGATATTCAAGTATTAATTTATTTTTCGAAATTAGCGCTTTACAAAATTTAAGATAACAATTTTTCGAAACAAAAATTAATAAACAAAATATTAAACATATTCCACAGACGTTTTACATACAAATACATAATACATAATTTTTTTTTTGCTTTGATGCTTTTTTTTATTTTTATTTTATTATTAATCTTATTCTGTTACAAATTTTTTGAAATATTACCAGATACTTAAAAACAAATTGAGAAATAGAAATAAAATGTGTACATAAATTTAACAAAATTCAACTTATATTGACAAGGTAATTGAATTGAGGAATTTTTTTTTTCTTTTTTTTTTTTTAAATAGAATTTAATGGTGTCTTTTTCTAAAATTTACATTTTTTGTCTTCAAATTCGAGAGGGCAATTTCCAAGAAGTATATATTTTTATTACATAAATAATTGGCAATTTAAATAACAATAAGCCACTTTAAATTGAGAATAATAATAAAAAAAAAAAATAGAAAAAACAAGTAAAGATTAGGAAATAATAAAAACTTTGGATTAAATTTACATAAAAAAGGTAAGAAAAAAACCAAAAAGACTTAAAACTAAAGTATACTTATACTTACTTTAGGTGTAAAAAATACTTCAAAACTGAATAATAGGTATAAAATTTTGCATAATAACTCTTTAATAATCAAATTCAAAGATATTCGTTTGAGTGAGTTATTGATTTTTTATTATATCAAAATCACTAAAAATAAATTAGAATTTCAGATCAAGCCTTTAAAGTTTATCATTTAGCGCCTTTTTTTTTCTTTTGACTAAGAACTTTGAAGCAATTTAATTCACTACTTTAGCTAATACAAGGAATTTTAAATGAAGAAAATAATCTTGAATCAGCTAATCTTGATGCTAATCCAAGAAAATTTTTTTAATGAAAATTATTCAATAATCCACAAACTATTTAAGAACTACTCACAATCCGCAAGCAATTATCTAGTCTGTAATAGTAGATTATTGTATATGTAAACTAAATTTGTTATTAATTAAGAGTTCTGTATACACAAAAATACATTGACACGAGTCAATACTTATATCACGAGACCGAAGGTCGAGTGATATAAATTGACAATAGTGTCAATGTATTTTTGTGTAAATACAGAACGAGTTGCATAACAAATTTTGTTTACATATCCATTATACTGTTTTATTGCGTAGGGGAGAGGTAGTTGCAAAGAGAGAAAATATTTTTTCTTCTCATTTTTTCTCATTTTTTTTTTTGTATTTGGCTGTATTGAAATATTGTGAGAGATATTATGTTTGTTTAGGTATTACGTAATATTCAATACGAAACATCTAAATGATTTCATTATTTACGCTGATGCATCTAAATTTTTTCATTATATACGCTGATGCATCTAAATTTTTTCATTATTTACGCAGATGCATCTAAATGATTGCATGTGTATTGACGCATATAATACTCCATTTAGTGATCTAAATTCTATAGCACTAAATACAACGTAACGATCCCCAACGCATTAAAAAACATTAGATGTCAATTTTAAGCATTAATAATAAACCTCGTATTATATTTATTTTAACCACATAACAAAAATTATTTATAATCCTTATTAATCAGAAATGTGTGGTAATTAAGTTCCCCTACTACAAAGTTTAAAGATAATTTTTTAAAGTTCCTTTTGCAGCAATGTCCTTTAAATCATTTAAGTTAAACAATTTTTTCTTTTTGTTGTAACGCAGAAAATTTTTAAAAATAAATTTTCTCTAAAAGGATACAAGTTTTCTTTTATCCTTTAATTTTAATTAGAAAAAAAAAATCACTTTATTATTAAAATTTTAATTAACTTGAAAAATCTAAATTGATTGCGATGAAAAGATTAAAGTTTTTTTTTTTTATTAATTGTTCAGCAAGAATTTTTATTTTATTTTTACTTCTGATTTTCTTTAAAGGATAAGAATGTTTGCTAAAAGAAACTAACTCAATAATAAATTTCTATATTATACAATAAGGCTCGAAATGAGGAAAGAAAAACTAAAGATACCGAAAACAATTATATAAAATGTGTTTATTAACTATTGAACTAAATCTCTGAAAAGAGCTTTAACGAACCAATTAGCTTAATTTTTCATAAACATTTCAAAAAATTAAATTATTTGGTCTTTCAAATCTTTCAATACATTTTGTAAATTTTGCAACAATTTTATGGGTCATATATACGGATGTGATAAATGAAATGAAATACTAAAATTTCAATCGAATTGAAAGCTAGTCGATTATTCCTTTTACTTTTTTTATTATTTCATTCAAACATTTACTATCCACAAAATTTTATTTTTTACTTATATTCTTATTATTAGCGTTAATTTATAGTTGAGGGCGCTCTAATAATAACATCTTCTTTTGCTAGAATTATACGCCAAATTTTATCCATTAAAAAATTTTCTTGGAATTTTTTACTTTTAAAATTGAGATTTTGAAGAAAAAAAAACAATAAACTTTTTTATTCTCCTCAAATTCTTTAGCTTTAATTGAAAAAGCATTAAATTTTTATAAACCATCACATTAATTTTTCATGACAAATTGAATGCAGAATTGCTATGCACTGATTAAAACTTTTTCTTCTTAACTTTCTCAATCAAAAACTTTTACTTGATGAAACATATTTTTTTTTTTCAGAACTAAATTCTGTGGTCACAAAGAATCATTGCCATGGCTTATTTCATACATATTTTTCAAGAGAATAATTTTCAAATTTCTTTCCATTGACATCGGCGGCGCATCAATTTTAAGTTTAATGATTATATATACTTTATAAATGTCAAACAGTCTATAGTCCTGCATCGAAATTTTCCTTATTTCATTTTCGTTCATTACCACAGAAATATATGTGCAAAATTAAGTGGAAATTTTAAAACAAATTTGTGAATTGAAATTATGATTTCACTAAAAAATAAAAGAATTTAATCTTACTAAAATTCAAGACTTTTGATTGATTTTTAAACGTGATTGTAATACCTAATTTAAAAAAAAAAAATTTATATATATATTAATGTACCTGTGCCAGGAGTCCGAAATATATTGAAATTTTTATTAAATTTAAAATTAACTATTTGAATCACGTCTCAAAATCAAAAGGTTTTGTCAGCAGGAGAGCTTAATTTTATATCGTCCCGTTTTCGTTTCGATAACTATTTTTATTTGACATTTAACAAATAATAATAATGATAAAAGAAAAACATTTCAAATATTTTATAATTAATTAAAAGAAAAATATATTTATTTGTTGTTATTTTATATTTAATGTGTTACTTGGGATGATTTTTTAACGCCTTAGGAGAAATTCTGTGCATATCTTCATTCATTCATTATTATTTTATTATATTTTTTTATTCAATGAAATTTGCATAAAAATGTTGTTGATATAATTATTTCCAGAAAAAAAAAAATATATTTTTTCAGAAAAATCTTTGAAAGCATTTTAATGTTATTCAAAAAGTTAAAAAAAAATTAAATTAAATGCAAAAGGATAATAAAAAAATATTTTCTAAATTACATTATATTCAAAATGGTTATTATTATTTAATTATTTTTTTTTTTTTGTTAAATAATAAATGCAACTAAATAACAAAAACAGATTAAATTTTATTTAAATTAAATTATACCTTAAAATAATAAAAACGAATATTATAATGTAATTTTATTTTTTATTTTACTATGTACCTCCCACTAAAAATCCTTAATAAACTTTATTCTATGTTCAAAGATAAAAATTTAGAACAATATTATGCACAAGTTCTCTAAAAAATTTCTATGCAACATTTTTCTTTGACATTTTCATTTGGTAGAATTGTTTCAAATATAAATTACTAATAAATTAGTATGTAGTATAAATTAGTATGTATGTGGATTCGCTTTATTTAACTATGGTTCATTTAATGATTTGAATATCACATATTATGAAGCCACATAATTCATTGTGTATTCCGTAGATCTCTATCTTGCATGACTTTGTCATGTTAATTATATAATATAATATGAAAGATTGTTTTTTAAATATTGAATATAACTATGAATTTTAATGTGCATGTGATCGGTAAGTTGTATTTACAATCGTAAATTAAGCTCGGTAAATGGTATATTACATGCGTCAATACACATGTAATTATTTAATTAAGTAAATTTTATTTAGATTCTCGGTATTAAGTAAATTTTATTTACTTACTTCATTTTGAACTTTTGTTTATTTTTCGCATTGCAAATGTATTGATTGCAACTACCTCTCACATGCTCATTAAAACAGTATACAAAACATGTTTATAAAATTTGATAGACAGCTCGTTGTGTATATACACAAAAACACATAGACACTTGTCAATATTATATAACTCGACCTAACGGTCTCGTGATATAAGTATTGACTCTTGTCTATGTGTTTTAGTGTATACACAACTCGTTGTAATAACAAATTTTCTTAACATGTTTGTAATTAATCTACTATAACTAAAAACTGAAAAAAATTATGCTTTTGTTTATCATTATGATTTATTTGCATTTAAGATTTTAAAAGAATGTAACCATCAAATGAAATAACTCAGTTAATCAAATTATTAATAAATTATAATTTTATTTACTATTTTATATATATATAATGTGTATGTACTATATACATATTTATTTGACACACTTTTTTCTCATATTCATTTACAGCCTTTTTTTTTGTCCAAATATAATTGGGTCTCATTTTTAGAAAGGCTTTAACTTATAAAAAAAAAACCCAAAAAAAAGAAACTAATATAAAATCTTATTACTGGGGATTTGAATAAATTTACTTATAAATTTAAGGAGCTCTTACTTAAGGAAAAGGAAATATTAAAAACATTTTAACATTTAGAAATCAGCTTAATACATTTAAGAGGAAAACCTTTATAAGTGCACAACAAATAAATTTAATATTAATCCATAAAAAAAATTGTTTTAAGTTTTGTTTTTATTTCTTTTAATATATATTAGTAAAATAAAAAATTTTCCCAAGGCTACCAAATCAAGTCGTAATAAAAAAAATGTATGAATTTTTTTTTTTTTTTAAGTAAACATTTAACTTAATTATTAATTTATTTAGTTTGTCCTTTGATAAAATAATTAATTACAGTTTGAAGATATTGGGCCAAATAAATTTGCTTCAAGAAAATTACAATCATAAGAATTAAAGTTTAACTGTTGGAGCATCTATTCTTGCTATCGTCATTCATGTTCATATATTGCATTCAAGTTGCATTTTCTGAATTGTTTACATGCACAAAAATCACATAACAAATATGAATTAAGCTGAAGTGAAAAGAAAAATAAATAACTTCTATGCTCCTGATACCCACCTTAACTCTTATGGCATATTCTTGTTATTTTCATTAATATTCGTACTACATTCAATTCGCCTATACTGGTTTCCTCCTTATAAACATATTTAAATATACATCACATAAAAAATATGAATTACGCTAAAAAGCAAAAAAAAAAACAAACCTAAAGAATTTTATTTTTTAACATAAAATTCTATTTTCTTGGTGGCCTTTTTTGTGTTTATCAAAAAATTTCATTTAATTTTGTAAATCGTTATTTAAAAAGAAAAAATATAATGTTTTCTTTTTAAAACCACATTATTATGTTTTTCTGTGTTCTGTGAAAAAAGGCGTGTAGGTGGATTTATTTTACACATGTAATTGACAACGGAAACTATATATAGTTCACTTTGTTTAAAATTTTGAAAATTAAATAGGTTTTGACTCAATAAGACCCTTTTCAAAGAGATTCGCATGGTTTTAATTTTAACATTCAATATTATTGACTCGTTTGAAATCACTATGCTTCATTTATAACAACGTATATTTAATTAATTTTTCATTTATTTTTTTTTTTCATTTTGTTATAATTTCCAATAAGAAAATCAGTAAACTGTCAGATAAACATATTTTATGAAAGGATTTTCATCAAAGTGAAAATAAAATTACTTTCAAATAATAAATTTTTTTAAGACACATTTTTCAGTAATTTTTTTTTTTTAGTATACCTACGTTATTTTTGTCCGATATTTTACATACACATTATAGTTATGAAATCATTTTTCGAATAAGTAAAATATATACGAGGGAAACTGTCAGGCCAGAGGGCTTATTATATGATTCGAGAGTAAAAATCAATAAAATTTATTAATTTAAGATACCTACTGTTTTATATGGTTTCCAAAGATATTTCAGAACTGAAAACTTAATCTATGCTCGCCTTTCATTTAAATTATATTCATATATAGCTCGATTTAAGTGCGCCTTAGAGAAACAATATATACCTACTCAAATTATTTATTTAGCCATAAAAAGAACATAATAATAATAATACATAGTTATGAAAAACTTGTGATTTATTTTTCAATTAAGTTAAATAAGAATTTAATCTTACAGCACTTTAATTTTGATTTTAGCTTTTATATTGAATATAAACATGAAACGAGGAAATATTATATTTATATAATAATATTATATTATATATGAATTTTATTTTCCCTCTAACCATTTTAGTAAAATTTCTTTCATAAATTTTCAACAAAACAAAAAAAGAAATAAATGAAAATCCATTAGAATAAAACATTCAATTGTAAATAAAAGTAATATTTTGTATCTTGATTTAATGTGGTTTTTTTTTTCTAATCTTTTCTTCATCAAAAAGGAACAAAAAAGGAAATTATATCTGTTTTTAATGAAAGTAAATTTAATATTTCAGCAAAATTAAAGATTTTTATTGAGGACAATAAAATTTTAATCAAAATTTATTCATAATTTTATATTGTTTTTATTTGTAGGTTTTTGAATTAGGCGGGTCTTTTATATAAAAAAATATAATTAATTTTTTGTTTTTATTATATATTATTATTTTAAATATAACTATCTAAAAATGAACAAAACCATATCTACATACAGTATTTTCATCCTCTAGCCTAGATTGATGTAACTATTTATAAAATTTATCAGTCCAGAGGTGAAATTTCCTTATTCGTTGAGATTTCATACAGCGGTAATGCTTGTCATAACATTTAACATAAATATTTAAGTACGAAATTTTGTCAATGAAATATAACATAAAGACAGACGACGAACATCTTCCAACGTTGGACGCTTGATAGTCCACACGCATTGTGTGCTCAATGCTCGAGCTAAGAATGTTCAGTCTGAAGCGTCCTTTTGGACCATGTCCCAGATATTTTCGAGCTTGATAAGTTCTTTCATTTGACGTTGCAATTGGTAGACAATGATTCATCCAAAAAAATGAAATTAGTTTATTAGTTTTGAATTTAATTTTAATAATATTCTATCTTGAAGCCAACGTTTGAATCAAGTGCTTGTGGATGAAATATCCGTTCTATCTTGTACCTGAGCATATCTTGAAAATGTAATTGCCTTGCTTCTCGTTAGATGTCATAAATTCTCCATTCAAAGTACACTGTATATATTTCATTGGAAAGTGTAAATTTATTTTTCTATTTTCTATCCAATGATTAATTTGATTTCTTGTTTTGAAATATGACAAATCAAGTTTATTAAAAAAAAAAATTTAATAATAATTTTTTTTTTTTTTAATATAATCAAAAATTCAAAATAATAAAAACAAGAAAATAAAATCAAAAAATAAAATATAATATATAATATACTATTAACTATATATAATATTATATTATTTGTATAGAAAATATTTTTAGACATATGCTTACAATTTTATTTCAATAAATAATATTTTTTTTATATAGAACCATTATTATTATTTTTTTTTTTTTTTTATAAAATTTTATTTTTCACTTGTTTTGCTAATTTATATTTTCAATTCTTATCCATGTCAGTTGCAGAAACTGTATACTATATAATACTATGAAAATATTGTTCACAGTACAAAATAACACACAGAGTCAATTAAAGTGAAAAATTTTTTAGAAGGAAATATATTTTTCCATTTTTTTTTTGTACAAAACATAATTAGTCTCTGAGGCGAAAGCCTAAAGAAATTTCTTTAGAAATTTTATTTTTGCAACATTCGATTTAACAAACATTTATTTCGATAGTTAACGCGAAAATGAGCCATACATATTTAAGAGATTGGTCTACAATTTACTAACAATATTATGTTACCAACATTCATATAAACTCTGTTGATTAGTCAAAGATTAAAATTAGTTATGAATTAAAATTCTTTAGGAATGTTTCTTGCGGAAAAAAAAGAATAAAAAAAGAAAATTTACAAAATAGTTCTAAGTATGATAACATAGCTATGATTATAATTTTATTTGACTTAAATTCTATTTTAATTTTGTTATAATTGAAAAGCCGATTTTTGTTCATAACATATTGTTAAAACAAAAAAAAATTATTTTTTTTCGAGATTATACCAACTGTGAACTGTCTAAATAAATAAAAATAAAATTATTAAATAGAAAATTCACTTCAAAACAAAAATAAGTAAATAAAAATTTTTATTAACAGGAAAACAACTTTAAAAAAATATGAATGCCATATGTATAGTTAACGTGTTTTTTTTTTAATTTGAAAAAAAAAATTATGTTTTTCATATTTTTTCTTCAATATAAAAGTCTCTAGGGAGTAATAAAACCTAAAACCTATTTTAAAAACTTAAGCAAAAAAAAAAATAACAATATTTATGAACCCTAATCATGAACTAAATCCTTTTTTTTCCCCATTTTTTTTTTTCGAATAAGCTTTTAAAGCAAAATTGTTCGTTATATACCTGTACCGTACCTGTATTGAATAAGTAAAACCGATTTTAGCCTAGAAGGTAGGAAAATAAGTATATGCTTAATTAAAAATTGATTTTTGAATTCATAATAATTTATAAACTTTAAAAGGGGGTAGAATAAATAATGCTTTATCATTAGAAATATTAGGTTCATAATTCTGATTTGTTCGAAAAATTTTGTAGTTACGTTTTTAAGACTTCAAATTCAATTAGTGTATATAACTATATTAAGAATAAATAACTCGATAATTGATACATATTCATGTGAGGTCTTATAATACACAATTTAATATTAAACTACAAGAAATTTATTTTTTGATGCTGTCTTTTAAAGTTATGATAAATTTCAAGTTATCATAATTTCAAGTTATCAGGTTATGATAAATTTCAAGTTATCAGGGTTCTAGTCCTATCTGATTTAAAAAAGTAAAAAATACCATATTCTGATTCTACAAATAGGTACCTATTTATAGATCTGTTCTAATTAGACCTTTATTTAAAAAAAAAATTTCCAGCGCATTCAATCATCCTTTTCCTTATGTTTAAAATATATGTGCTAAATGTATGTACACTAGAGAAAAAAAAAATAATTAAATTTAATTAATCAACATAAAATTTTGAAACAGAAAGAAAACTAAAGTAGAGAAGATTATAATTACTTGCCTTATTTTCTGATAAGGTTGATAAAACAAAAAGCAAACAAAAAAAATAATGAATTTAATGGCAAAAAAAATGTTGAAGAAAACTTTTAAGACCTCATGTCTCTTGAAAAAGGAAGAAAAGCAGTTTGAAAGTATCAACCAGTTTAGAAATTCTTTAGGTACTTCTCCAGCATACAATATAATATAATGTCTAAAATATTTATTTTTCTAAATGTAAATCGAAATATTGAGTTCTAGATCGTAATAAAAACATTATTAACAATATATTATTGTTTATAAAAAAGTAACATCAATGTCTTATTATTAACATCTAAAGCCAACACAACATAGATATTTACGCTCAGCAATACAAAAACAATATAGTGAACATTAAAAATATCAGCAACAACAAAGTATTATCATAAAATTATAATAGTTTCAATCAATAATATTTAAGCAGATTATATTCAAATTTATAGTGGAAGTTCTTATTGCTTACTGTTAAACGACGGATGTTGAATAAAAACTATTTGATGAAAAATAAATCAACTTCTTGTAAGACCTTCCACTGTTAATGTGGATATTTTAAGTACTCTTTGATTTTTGTGGTTTCATGAGGGTTGCAAAAGCAGTACAAAATTTTTAAAAAATAGGGCAAGAAATATAAAATTTATTAAAACTATAAAATTTTTGGAATATTTGAATTTTTCATTGAGTCTATAATTTGGCACATCAATGTTTATTTACTTAGGAATATATTTTTTTTTTTTGTATGAAATTCAACTGATTTTTAAAAATACCTTACAGGTATTTTTACCTTAATTACCTTAATTTTGTTTTTCAGAAAATTTTGTTTCCTCATTATTTTAATTAATTTCAAGTTGTTTATTTAATGTTAAAGCTAAAAAAAAAAATCAATACCTACATACTACAATATATATAAATGTATTGTAAAATGTCAGAGGAAATATATTTTATAAAGAAAAAAAATTAATTTTTTTTTTTTCTCATTTCTTGAACCATGAAAAACGTGGAATAATAAATTTCTTAAATAAATTTTATTTATCGCTGTATACACATAGAAAATTTATTTTCTTAAATTTTTTGTTTTTGAAAAATTTAAAACTTATTAAATTCAAGTCTGCTAAAACTGAAATTCATTCACTAGGATAAGAGGATCGTTAATAAATTTTAATCATAAGCATAATAATTAAATATATATTTTGTTAAAAATTTAAGACCTACCTATATTTTGATAAAAGTTTAAGAAAATTGTGTAATTTCATTCACAATAGGATATCAGGATATATTAATCTAATAAACACAAATATTTTATTATTTTGCACGATTTAACATTATAAATAAAACAAATAAAAATTAAGTTTCATTTTCATTTTATAAAATATCTTAATATTAATACTGATTTAATTAAGCAAATTTATTTATTTATTTCTGATATTTAATATACAAATAGATTACAAAAAATTAGCATTAGTATGTAAGATTTTTGAACAATATAGTAATAAAATAAAACACTATAAGAATCAAGAAATATAAACTTAAAGCACGCAATTCGGATAGCCATACATAGTTAATTCCTTATCAAAGTAATCAAAGAGAAATTTGGACCCTAATTTGATTTCATCTTTTGCTGATTTCTTAAACTTAAAGAAGTAAATGTTTCTTCAAATATTTAATTTCTCTTCAAAGTGTATTTAATTTAAATTCAATAAACTTTTTTTTTCTATTAAAAATAGTTATAAATTATAACTATATTATAAATATGAAAAAATCATTCAATATTAAAATGAATTCAAATATTTTTTATATATACAAGAAATTAGTATCAAACATTGAACATATTGTCATATGTCAAGCAAAAACATTTATATATTTAAATTTTTGCTAAATATTTGGCAGAATGACAAAAAATTTATATATTTTTACTTAATGGAATGGTATAATTTTTTTATTACTTAGAAAAATTTCATATAATATTATGCCTTGAAATAAAGGATATTATAACAGGAAACTAAATATTAAAAATATCGTTCTGATTATTATAAAAAATGTTATATTTTATATTGAAATATTTGGTGTATGAAAATAATTTACAAAAATCTAGAAAAAAAGTTGTAGGAATGTGTCAACAGCATATATTTAAGTTGCCTGAACAGGTTTGAACACCATGTGTAAAATGTTTTATATATTTTATATAAATTGTTAAAAGAAGTTTTGCGGAAGCTTTACTTATGTACATAGGAGGATTTATTATTAAACCCAATTTTATCTCGAATGAGAAATGTAGAAACTTTTATTTTCACTTTTACCATCAAACTCAAGATATTATTTCTACAAAATTTACCCTTAAGTAAAAGAACTAAAAACTTGTTGTGAAAATTTCGGTGGACAACAAGAAATATGTAATAAGCCAGATTCTCAGTGATTTCGAATAAAGAATCGATCTTCATGTTTCAATATAAAATATTTTGTATACAAAGAAAATTAAATACTGCTTAAGTTGTTTTTTCTAAAATTTTTTTTAAAACATTATCGTATTTTTTGCGCCAATTTCAAGAATTCGAAATTAACATCAGAGAATACATAAGAAAGAGTTTTTCTTATTTTCTTCAACAGCAATATTAATAAAGTTAAATTTATTTTCGAAAATACAAATAATGATGGCGCATGCTCCACGAAACTTTACCCAATCATTTAGTCCAAGAATTTCATGCACATTAAATATTTTTTAGGAGCATATTAAAACTTCACAAGAAACCGGTTAACCTAGCTATAGTTTTAATTCATAACTATTTTGTTTAATAAAATATGTCTTGTGAAAGTTAGTTTTCCAATTGAAAACAGAAATATAATTAACTTCTTTTATTAATTTACTGCTTATTTTCTGTCAATCAAACTGATATAATCACATTATAGGTATATAATATAAGTTAAAAATTCCGCGAATTTTTACGAACTTTTTAAACAGAAGACATTTTAAAATTAATTTTTCCGTCTAAGTGGAAATAATATGTAAGACTACAGAAAATTTTAGAAATTATTTGCTAAAAAATTTCATAGTAAATTTACACGCTAAATTTCTGTCCATCTCTTCTATATTCACTTTTCGAAATTTCAATTATTTTTCACATTAAATTTATTCGAATCTAAAACTCTTTGCTTAAAATCCAACATTATATCGAAAATAAAAAAGGATTTTTCTCTTCTTATCAAAATTTACAGAATTTTTAACATTTTATTTCTTTTTACAGTATCAGCTGTTCCAATCAGATGTTCTTGCTCGAAATTATCTCTTGTGCATTTCTGTTTAATAAATTTATGATAAGTTTTTTTCCATTTAAGAAAACTTCCTTTCAGTTGATTCGAAGCGCTTCTTTTATAAGTACATATAATAAAAATATTCTTTCGCAATATACATAAGAGAATCCTTATAAATTTGAATTTTTGAATCGTGAAATTAAATTATTTCATAAAATGCAATAATAATTTTATATCGGTTAATTTTTTTTTTGTTTAAAACATATAAACTTACGTGAAAAAAATGGAATATATGTGTATAGAAAAATACATAAAAAATAAATAAAAATTAAAATAATATCCTAATTTAATTATAATTTAATGACAATAATTAAAAATTTATTTAGAGACACATAAATTTTAAATTTTGCTGCATTCTTTTAAGTAAACTATACATATATAGTTAAAAATATAAATGTTGCATGCTTTTCAAAATTAAAACCATAATATAAATATTCCGTATATAAAAATAGTTGGTAAATAGTATTTCTTATTTTATACTGCATAAACAATTAAGTGCATTTTATGTATAACACCTAACTATTAAATATTTGATAAAAATATGATATGCCAAATGATATACCAAATATGATATTTCAACTTAAAGAACTCACTTTTAAATTTTATTTTTTTGTAGATACAAATTTCTATGTCATCCTTTTTCAATATCTTTACAAAAAACATAAGAGGATGCAATTAAAAATTGTACTTAACTTTTATACAGTACTTGAAATTGGAAGAAAAATTTCCGTCATGCACTAATAGGTGAAATGAAAAAAACAAAAACTTATTGCTCTTAAAAAAAATTTGTTATGTTGTACAAAGTTTTTTTCAATTTGATTATTTTATTTTTTTATTTTTTTTTTGAAAACAACACAACACTTAATTCAAGTGGACTAATTGAGAAAATTAACACAAATTCAAGTTCCAAGGTGGGAATCAAGCAATACCATGGCATCACAAAAATATAAAAACTTCATACTAAGCTCGAATTGAAAATAAATTTTTGAATATGGTTTATTTTATTTTTTATTCTAGATTTTTTTTTTTCAAAATTAAAGTTTATGCTAAAAAATTTAATCCCACATAAAACCTGACGTTTTCATTGCTCTTGACCCTCTTTAATGATGATTTATATTATTAATGCCTATGTATTTTTGGAAAATTATTTTTCAAGAAAGTAAAGGTAATAATTTCTTTTGTTATAGTTACCAAAAAAAAAAAAAAAAAAAAAAAAACAAACAAACAAAATCCTCTTTTTTTAGATACATTTTTTTTTGTATCTAATGTAGGCATATGTATATAATAAAAAAATAAAGGTTAAATGTGAATGAAATTGAATAATAATTCATTGAAATCACATGTATAAAATTCTATATTTTATTTGTTTTTATTTTTTATAATCCTTTTTGAAATATTTTTTTTTAATCATAAAGTCTTACATAACATATATAAGAAGAGGAGAAACATAAAATTTATGTTTATTTTTCTCATATTTTAACAAAAAATATATACATACATATCTACATATTGTTAACATAGAAAATTAATGAATATTCATTTATTAAAAAAAAATTGTATCTGAAATTTCTTATAAAATATTAAATTATATTCGTATTTATAAAAATATAATCTGAAGTCTACAAATTAATAAGCGAGATAAAAATAATTGTCAAAAGTTTAAAATCAATTTGTTTTGGATTTAAACGTTTCTAATCGAACCTATATACTTGACAAGGGTAATTCAAGCTTAAAGAAATTCTGAGCGAAAATTAGTGATTTTTAATTTTTGACCTGTTTATGCACATTTTCGACAAAATTACCTACATTCACATTCAATTGTTTTTGAAACGGAGTTACTAGTAAATATCAGCGGTACGTCTATGAAAATTCTACACTGAAAAAAAAAACTGTAGTGATTTTGAATAAAAATTTTATTAAATATTTAACACCTCATTTCTTCTTCTTAAATTTTAGTTTTTAAATTTAAATTTAAACAACATGAACAAATTTTCGGAAAAAAAATAATGAAACCAATGAAACGAATACTTTAATTGCATTTTATTTAATATGAACGCAATGTATTGGCAAATAATAAATTGTTATTTCTCTTAACACTTAACACGCAGTGAAAACAATATATTTTTTTCTATTTATAAATTTAAACTAAATATTTATTTCAACTTGAATTTTAGCAATTTAATTAAATTTTCAATAAAATTTGCATAAAGATTTTATTTTGAACCTTAAACAGGGTATTTCACTTTGGAACACAAAGTAGTCAAATTGATTAAAAAATAATTGATTGATGACAAAAAAAAAATTCAACTTTTATATTATGTCCTATCCTAAAGAAGCTATCAAAAAATTTGTCTACTTTATAAAAAGATTGGATTATCCGATAGTGTCCATACTCATTTATTAATCCCCTTTTTATATTTTTTTCGTTTAATGTAATGAAAATAAATAACTTTAGAGTAAATTTCAATTAATTTTGTATAAAAACATAAAATACATTATCATTAAATTGGATCAAAAAAATTGCTTCAATTTAATTAATAAATTAATGAATAATTTATGAATTTAGGAACCAAGTAAAATGTAGGAAAAAAAATATCATTATATTAGATTTATATTATTTATTCCCGTCAAAATCAAATGAAGACAAATATAAATACATGTAGATAATTTGAATTTCATTTTTTTTTTTTTTTTAGAAAAATAATTACATTAAACAGTGGCAGTAAAAATTAAGTGAAAAGTAAATTAAAAAAAAACCCAAGAAATAAATTCATTATATTTTTGACACAAGAAAATTGAATTAAACTTTTTACTTATTTTAGATTATAATTAATTTTTTTGGTTTGTCCCAAGAATAATATAAATATTTTTCAGTCGTGCTAAAAATTTCTTACGAGATTTAATTAAATTACTCTGGTCTTTTAATCAAATAAAATATTAAAAATATATGTTTGTATATATATGGCTATATTTTCATAAAACATCATCAAATTTTAAACAACTTTGTTAATAATTATAATTTCTGAGAATAAATCTTTTTAAAAACAAGCTCCATCCAATTCTATATAAAAAAAAAAAAATTAAATTGCAATTTCACAGAAAATTAATTTTCAGTAATAAAAAATTATTAATTAACTAATTATTTTATCAAGAATAAAATAAAACAAAAAAAAGTCTATGGATAATTAAGTTACAATGAAATAATGATCATACATTTTTGATGTGTAGTTCATTAAAAGCTTATGTAATTAAAAAAAATGTATAAAAAATGTTATTAAAATGTTTTTTCATCATAACCTAAAAAAAGAAACAAAAAAATTGTTTAATTAAAATTTAACAAATAATAAATTGAGAAGAAATATTTACCGGCTGTAATTGTTATGTAATATATAGTAAGATCGAAGCATTTGGAAGAATTAAATGTAAGTGATTTTAATTTTGAAATCTATCTAATATAATAAAAGGTGAACTCACCTCTTAAACGACCTTGACAGTGTTGGCACTTTCCTGTATTAATTTTTTTAAACGTAAATAATAAATAAAATAATCGAATGACTATGCAACACTGAATGCAAGGCGTACTTTGATAAAAACTTTAAAATGTAAACAAAAAAAATCAAGGCGTCCTTTATCAATAAAAAAATAAAAGCATTCTTTTCGAAATGACAAAAATCAACGCATAGTTACTAGGCTAGGCCTGCACTATTTTTTCTGTGCAGGCTTTTTTCTAGTACAACAATACAACTTGTTAAAATTTTAGATAAATTATGAAAACTAATGAAGAAGATGATTTTTATTATATTTTTTTACTCTGCACTTAATAGTAGTAAGATGTAGACAGAATTTTCTAATAATTCAATAAAAAACGAAAAAGTTATAAGAACCGAGCATTAATCGCTGCTTATTTTTATATAAAATTTACCTTAATTTTAAATTGGCTATTGATTCAGTTTTTCCTTTAGTCGTTCAATCATCCTTCCGTAATTAATATACAATAATAATAATAATATAGCACAAACAATAAATAATTAAAATCAGCATCGATAATATGGTAAAAAAAAAACAATATTCTTATTTTTACAATAAAAAATAATTCCATAGAAAATCTATTAACATCATTATTATAATAATTAATAGGAAACCTTCAAATTCATTATCGTTATAAATATTTGAAGAGTTATTTATTCCATATAATTTATATTATTACTATTGTTTTTAACTGAAAGTATATGATATTGTATTCCGAAAAAAGTAATGTTCACTATTAATTTGAATTGAATCAATTATTTACGTAGATAAACAATTTACACTCAAAAAAAAAAATCCAAAATTCTGAGCAACAATCTTAGTTAATAAAGAAAAAAAATTATAAACATTATGTCAAATATTTATTCCAAAAACAATAATTTTTATTTTAATATTTTGTGTCATCCATAATCATCATAATGATATTATGATATTATTGGCATTCTATTATTAACATAATCAAAAATTCAACTAAAGTAAGTATTGGCAAACAAAAGTGAAGATAAATCCTATTTAAATAATTTTAAATCGATGACAAAAGATTCTTAGAGAAAAGCTATTCGAAAATTTCCTATTTTCAATATAAAGTACTTTTTGGTTAAATTTGTCTCATTTAATTTAATAAATTATGTTTCTTAATTGTTGTAATAAATTTATCACTCTCACATTAAAAATTGTAAATAACTAAAATAAATTCTTTTTATGTTTATCTAATGAAATAATTAATTAACTAAATTTATTAAAACAAAGTAAAACTAAAAGAACTATTATCCTTAAATCCTTGAAAAGGAAAATAATAATTTTTTTCTTTACCCTCTAGACAAACTTGTATGAACACATGTATGTAGGTATATATGAAAATTTTTGGTTAAATTACAACAAAAAAAAATTGTAAAAGCAATTTGGCATACAAATGTTGAATTTATATTAATTAAAAAAACAAGTTTTAAAATTTATAGCAGGCAAAGAATAAAAATAAATTAATGGAAATTTGAAAGCTGAAATTTAAATAAATTATTTAAACAAACTTTACTAGTGCTTGTACTTTTACTTATAAGTACAACATTCTGTACTAAGTACTTTACAAGAAATATGGTAATGTCATATTTAACTATTTGGAAAAATTTATAGATTTTATTTTTCAAGAAAGAAGATAAATCGGCTATAAACAAATTTATTATTAAGTAATAGATATTTATTTATTTATTTATTTATTTCAATCCACCAGGTTTTATCCTTCACGGATCCTGAACATTATATAATATATACACTTTTATTAAAACTAAATATATACATAGTAATTTCTAAATAACTAATAAATTTCAACTTATATAATTTTTAATTACTAATATCTAATAAATTTCAACTTATATAATTTTTCAAATTAACATAGAATAGTTCCATTATTTTATCAAATATACAAATTCATTTCTAATAACAATTTTCAATCACATATATTTTTAATTTATTTTTAAAAGCAATTCTAGAATAATTAAAATCCATTACTTCAAGACACAAATTTAAGTTTCTGAGACAATTTGAAATAGGCTCATAAAAACCATAATTTGTTCTATGAAATGAAATATAAAATGAAGGCAAAGTTCTTAAACTAGATTTTGGAATAATAAATGAGCATTTACTCAATAAATGTGGGCAGTCAATAATTCCTGTAACAATGTCAAAAGCAAACATTTTACTCATAAATTTTCTTCTAAATAATAGTGGTTCAATATCAATTAATTTACATTTATCATTATATGAGGTTACATTTGGTTCAAAATTTAGAAATCTTAGAGCAAACTTTATAAATCTTCTTTGTACAGTTTCAATTCTCTTTATATGACATTCATAATATGGCATCCATACTACAACTGCATATTCTAGATTTGATCTAACTAAATTTATATATAGACTTTTTATAGTATACGGGTCTTTAAAGTCATTTGCATTTCTTTTTATAAATCCTAACATTGAAAAAGCTTTTGACACTATCATATCAATGTGATTTGAAAATGAAAGATCAAAATTAAATAGTACCCCAAGATCTTTTATTTGAGTTGTTCTATCTATCACTTCGTTATTAATACTGTAATCAAAAAACACAGGATTTTTAGCTTTGTAATATGATAGCACATGACATTTAGATATATTCAAAAAAATTTTATTCTTACAACACCACTCATATAGTTTAACTAAATCATTCTGAATTCTATAAATATCAGATTCAAGAGTAATTTTTGAGTATAACTTTAAGTCATCAACAAATAAATTAAATTTACAAAACTCAAAAATCTTACATAGATCATTTATAAAAATAATAAAGAATAATGGACCTATATGTGTTCCCTGTCCAACTCCAGATCTTACATCAATTATTTTTTTTTGATGTAATTTCACCTATTTTAACAATATGTTTTCTATTTGACAGGTATGATTTAACCCATTGAATAAACATTGAATGAAAACCTATAGAATGCATTTTGGATAGAAACAGCTTATGATTTACCCTATCAAATGCTTTTGTAAAGTCAGTATAAATGCAATCAACTTGCATACCTTCCTCAATAGCATCAACTGTATAATTTAGAAATGTTATTAGATTTGTCATACATGATCTACCATTAATAAAACCATGCTGATTCCAATGAATATAATTCTTTATTTGAAAGTAAAGTCTGTCCTTAACTACAGACTCAAAAACTTTCATTAATACCGGAATTTTTACTATGCTTCGATAGTTCATAATATCTAATTTAGAGCCAGATTTAAAAACTGGTTTTATTGTTGAAATTTTCCAGCAATCTAAAAATAGTCCTTCCGCAAGAGATTTATTAAATATATAAGTTAATGGTCTTGCAAGTATTTTACTGTAATACCTTACAAGAGCTGAAGGTATCCCATCTAATCCAATAGAAAAGCTATTGTTTAGTACTTTAATTTTTTCAAGAATTTCTTCTTCATTTAAAATATAGATTCCAACATCAACTATTTTTTCGTAACTAGAGAAATTTATATCTTCCGATTGATCATCATCAACATAAATTTCTTGAAAATAATCTGCAAACAGATCACATGTAGATTGGATATCAAAAGCTTCCCTATTTCCAAAATGCATTCCTATTGGAAATTCTGAAGATTTTTTCATGTTTTTCACAAATGTCCAAAAAGCTCTAGAATCTTTTTTTATATATGATTCCATAATTATAATATATTGCTTGTACAAAAAAGAATTCAAAAATTCATACTCTTTTCTAATCCTCTCAAATACAATCTTATCCACTGTTAATTTAGTACTTTTTGCTTTTTTATGAGCTTTATTTCGAGCATTTTTTAAAGCAGAAAGTCTTTTATTTCTCCATGGATACAATAATAATTCAGAATTAAATTTTTTAATTGGAACAAATAATTTAAAAGAATCAAATAATATTGATTCAAATTCCTTATATGCATCCAATAATGAAAGTTCATAAAACGATTCATTATTGAAATTTTTTGATAAGTATGTTTGTATTTTATCAAAATCTGAGTATTTGAAGTCGTAAGAACAATCATTTATAGAATCACTTTTAAAAAAAATCAAATTTCTGATTTTAAGAAACAACGGTGGGTGATAAAAATCCTCACTCACCATTGAATATTCACTTCTTTCTATAGTATAAAATAATTCTCTTGATAAAAATATTAAGTCTAATATTTTTTCATTTATGTAACAAATATTATTTATCTGAATTAAATCTAATGATGTGAATGAATCAACAACAAGTGATTCAAAATCTTTCAATATATTAAAAGGTATCATCAAACCTTCATCATTATCAAATTTCCAATTTATGTTTCCTAAATTGAAATCACCCATAATGCACACAAAAATCTTATTACCTGAATATTTACTAACAATATTTTCAATATTATCAACATGACTCAAATAACAATTCAACTTAATTTCAGAATCAAGGTTTGGAGGAATATAACTTAAAAACAATAAAAGAGACACAGATTCTCCATTTATTTTTAATTTATCAATTTTTACACATATCTGCTCAATATTTGCATCATTGTGCTTAAGCAAAATTATGTTTGATATCAAATTAGATTTGACTGCAACTAAAACACCACCTCCATATTTTTTATTTAAGAGATGATATTTTCTGTCACATCTATAAACATTAAAAAGTTTTAAATCAAAATATTCTGATGAGGAAATATCAGAGTGTAACCAAGTCTCTGTTAACATAAAAATTTCACAGTCTAATATATTAAGAGAAGAGTAAAATTTCTCTTTCTTTGTTCTCAAACCTCTAACATTCTGATAGTAAATACACAATTTTTCATCATTTCTGTAAGATAATATTGAACAATTGCGATGATCATCAAAAAGAGAAACATTATGACTAATTTCATTTTTTTCAATAGATAATGACGAAGTATTCAATTCATTATTAAAAGAAACATTTAATTTTAAAGACAATTCATCTAAATTAACAGAACATTCGTTTTCTAAATTTATATTATTTGAAACATTAGATGTTAAGTCTAATATTGTAAAATTGCCTATAAGTTTTTTGACTTATATTGTATAAATTTTTTAATTTTAATACCTGTTGGCCAAAAAGTTGAATTCATTACAATCTCATATTTTGCAGTTGGTACACTTATCTTAAAAGCAATAGATGATAATTTTGTTATATCAACATCTCGTTTTATTAACTTGAAGCATTTTATAACATCTGATTCAGATTCAATATTAAGTTTTTTCTTTACAAAACTTATCACATTCTCACATGTGGTTGTTGGACCAAACCGGGCAGCATATATCCAAGCACCTTCTGGTACCACCGAAAAACTATCTTCAATATCAACTCCATCCCCTATAATGAATGGGTCGACATCAGTAGATTCAATAGATTCAATAAATTTTTTATTATTTATTTCTTTCTCTTTTAATCCCTTCCTTTTTTTTCTTTTGGTGGTTTTTTTATTTTCAGTGGACTTCATATTAACATGCACATTCTGATTCTTATTTTTATTTGCAATTCCGTTGAAGCCATTTGAATCAGATCCTCTCATTCCTGATGTATCTGATTTTGACTGTTGCGGCATCACATTTGATTTTAAATCATCAAGAGATAATTTGATGTTATTGACCTCACTCAAAATATTGTCTAGTTTTACATTGACATTTTTTATTAGGGGCGCACAAACATCACAAAACCATAGAAAATTATTATTATTATGGTTAAGCAAATCTAAAGCACTTTCAGTTATTCCAGCGCATCGGAAGCAGTAACACACAGAGCATGTTGTGCTACATCGAACAAATCTCCGTCCCAATGTAGATTTACATTTATCGCAATCCATAATTAGAAATAATTTCAAAAAATTTTTTATACTTATTGAGAATAAAAAAAAAAAAAAGAAACACAACCTCCTTGAATGAATGTACAAACAAGAATGCTCACTATTTCGCATTAAATTCATCAAAATTTCGCAATTTAATAATAGTAGATTATTGTATATGTAAACTAAATTTGTTATTAATTAAGAGTTCTGTATACACAAAAATACATTGACACGAGTCAATACTTATATCACGAGACCGAAGGTCGAGTGATATAAATTGACAAGTGTCAATGTATTGTTGTGTAAATACAGAACGAGTTTTATAACAAATTTTGTTTACATATCCAATATACTGTTTTAATGCGTAGAGGAGAGGTAGTTGCAAATAGAGAATATTTTTTTTTCTCATTTTTTTTCATTTTTTTTTTTTTGTATTTAGCTGTATTGAAATATTGTGAGAAATATTATGTTTGTTTAGGTATTACGTAATATTCAATACGAAACATCTAAATTATTTCATTATTTACGCTGATGCATCTAATTTTTTTCATTATTTACGCAGATGCATCTAAATGATTGCATGTGTATTGACGCATATAATACTCCATTTAGTGATCTAAATTCTATAGCACTAAATACAACATAACGATCCCCAACGCATTAAAATCCTTAAAATTTACAACAAATATTTGAATTTTTTTTGATTGAAATAAATGTGTTCTATATGAATTTTTGGTCAAATATAATTTAATATTAAAAAAAAAAAATGTGTTTAGAACAGCTTCTCATAAACAAAGTATTCGGTGCCTTTTCAATATTTAGATTTAAGATACTTTACTTGAATATTTCTTGGTTGTCATTGAATCGAAATCATTTTGGCAGTTCATTAGTTATAAATAAAACCATTTTAGTGGTGGATAAACGGACGAACATTTCATGTAAAATAAAAATCCGTTTTTTTATTATTTATGGGCTAAAAAAAAAACAAATTTTTGTATGGGTTGAAATTTTTTATAATTTTGTAAAAGATACATTTATATACTTGTTGTGATTATAAGTATATAAATTTTCTCAACATTCTTCTTTATAATATAAATATTATTCCGATGAAATACATTTTTTATTCAACTTCAAATTTAAATAAAAAAAAATAAAAAATATAAATCCAATTAAGTTAAGCGTAAAAATAACAAAATTACTACCATAAAACACCTTATACGTGTCTCTACATTACATATTATACATATGACGTGCTTCTTCTTTTAAATTTAAATTTCTCAAAATTATTTGGTGTTGATTGGTTTTATTTATTTTTCAGTTCTTTTATAAATCAATCATTTTAAATATTTATTCTTTTTCTGTGTTTGAGTACCTAATCTATATACCATTTATATGTTTAGAATAATTTTTTTTACAGTGTTATTTATATTGTATTTTTTTTTATTCTTTGCCAATATCAACAGCATACTTGATTGAATCAAACAAAATATTTTTAAAATTGTTTGTTACATAAAAACAATTTAAAACATTGGCATATTATAGTTTTCAGATTTCTTTGAATATTCAAAACTTAATAAATATTTATTATTTTTTAATGTTCATTAAAATACCAGAAAATAGTATTATATAACAAAACTATTTATTACGGAAACACTATATTTAAGTACATTAGTTTTAATCTAGTTATAAGACCATACTATAGTTTTTTAACATAATTTTAAGTATGTAGAAAAATTCGAAATAAATGCTATTAAGATAGAATATCAAAAGAATTCCTTTTTATTTATTCAACATTGTATTATGTAAAACTATGCGCAAAAATAATTGCACTTGAGGTAGTTGGTTTTTTTATTATTATTTTTTTTTTTTTTAATAATATTTTATCTTTTAACACAAGAATATTTCCCTTCATGTAAAATAACAATATATTCTTAGTACGTGAGAATATTCTATAAGATTTTGTTTTTTTTTTTTTTGTTATTATCTCATATCTTTCCGAAAACATTGAAAAGAAGTTTATCATTATTACTTTTCAATATGTCTAGATTTAATGGAAAAGCAGTAAAAATGTGTATGTTGTTATTACATTGATAATCTAAAAGTAGATTTTTAAATTATGAAAAATGTTGTTATTCTGAAGATAATATAGAATTTTTTTTTTCCTTATACAGACAACGTAAGGAAACAGTATACGTACATATTACATAAATACATTTCATACAATCTAAGTTTCTGTCTTTAATAAATTGGATGCGCAAATATATCAAATCTATATTGAAGTTTTTTGTTTTTGCAAAATTAATGATATGATTTTAAATTTAGAGCTCGTTCCCAAACTGAGACTTTTTTAGAAACTGAAAAATTATCTTAATTTCTAGAATTTCTAGTTTTGGAACGACACGATTTTACAGCTGTTACATATTTTACAATTATTTTACAAATTAAGATATTTTGACGTAAAAATCGTTCCGAAATGATATTTTATTTTTTAAAAATCGGCAAAGGGAAATTTTTAATTTCCCATAACAATCTCAGTTTATAGGTGTACTTTTAAGTGCACCTCATTTTTAAAAAAAAAAACAAAAAATTGAAAATTTAAGCAGACGTTGCAGATGATACAGATTAAATGTCAAGCCTATTTCAATTTCTGAAAAAAAGAATTTTCTTTAGCAGAAAAGGAATTCACGATTTAAAATAGTCTCAGTTTGGGAACGGGCTCTTATTTATTTTAGGATTTAAATCATAAATGTGAGTGAACTCGATTTTACGGATATTTCCATAATTTTTTTTATTATTATACTTAAATCGCTCGCCTACTAATTCTCATCGTAATCCGCAAGTTGGAATCCTTGAGCACAATCAGGGTTTTTCCATTTGTTTTAGTGTCCTTTTATCGACATCTGTCTTCCCACATACTAATTTTTCATTTTAATATTTAAAATAATATTAATGATATTGAAAATAATTTCGACCCTTCGCCAGTTGAAGGCTTATATCTCCATTGTTTCAATTAAGAGAGTCCCACGTTTTAGCATGACTGAAAGTTAACGAGATTGCAGATTTTTTGGCATCAACAGTTGTAAGCATTTTAGTTTGCGGCAGGTAAACAGAAAGTGAAACATGTACATCAGATTTTTTATTTTTCATGAAAAAAGGACTAAAATAACAATATTTTGTAACTATAAAGTAAATAAAATAACAATTTTTAGTTTTAATAGTAAATTTTTTATTCAGTCACAACTTAAGTCCTTTTGAGATTTCCTTCACAAATTTTTTTTTAAGTCAAAATTCTTCTTCTACGGCTACCAAAGAAAAATAAAATTAATGAATTCAATTCATTTGAAAAGGTAATTCATATTTTCTTTGCTTGTGTATATTATACATTTATAATAAAAATATATCAATTTATCAGTATTATTATAAGTTAAATTATTTAAAATTTAATATTTTATGAGTTCATTAAATTTTCAAATAAAATGTACACACAATTATTTCAAGAATTTCACAAAGAAGTTCTCACAAACATATTATATAGATACATTTTATAAATCCCATAAGGTGTGGAGTTTTCATTTCTTCCCTTCTTTAAATGGCAGAATACAAAAAAAAAATATTTAATGTATACAAAAAAAAAAAATTAAAGAAAAGTTTTTATTTTATTTGTCTTAAATTTCCATTTAACTGGAGACAAATGATAGCTTATCACAAAATAATTTTTCTCAGTTTTCTTTTTCCTCTCAAAATATAATATAAAAATAAAGAAATTAGAAAAGCTCTTTGAAAATTATATATACAGAAGTAGAATGTATGTATATAGTGATATTATTTTATTTCAACAAATAATATTTTATTCGGCTGTCATTCAAATTAAGTATACACATATATCATTTTCATTACAAATTTTCGTGAGCATAACAGAAATTAAGAAAATTGAAATAATCTTTGTAGCAGACAAATAGAATAAAATTTATGTAATACAAATTAATTAAATCAATATCAAAAATAATTTAATTTCTTGTATAATAAAAATAAAAGTAAGGAAAATTTTCAAAAATTTTGGTATAATAATAAAGAAACATAATTGATATTAAAAGAAGAAAACAAAATTCATTATTGAAAATGAGAACATATTGTAGAAAATTAATATATTATATTAAGGCTGTATTCCACTGTCTGTTCAATGCACAGATATCTGCTCAAAAAAATCTGCTCAAAAAATGAACAAATTCGACTCTGTACAAATTGCTTTGCTCAATGTATTCCAAAATTTTTATCTGTATAATGTATGCACAAACAAATGTCTGTACATAGAGTTTGTTCATATATTCCATTGTCTGCTCGCATAAAGTATGTACAATGAAAAAAAAGTTTGTTCAATTGGAAATCAAAATTTATAAATATCATATATAATTTTTGAAAATTATATTATTACGAATTTTTTTTTTTAAATTATGAACTTGAAAATTCATCACGAAATCAATGGATTTAGAAACAGCAAGTACGAAAAAAGATATAGAGATACAAGAAATTGCAGCCGTATTTGTGGTGCTTGTATCCTGTTATCTTCTACAAAAAAATGCGAAATGATAAAAATCCAATTTTTGTGTTTCGCAGTTATAACAAATTTTTTTGTTATAACCGCAAAACTCATACAAATTCCAGTTTCTCGGTTATGACAAAAAAAATTCGCGGTTACGGCATTCGCGATTATGTCAATTCACCTACATTTTGTACGGCCAACATTCGTTTTTACTCACATACGATAAATAGTGTCGTTTTAAAAATGACATTATTCATACGATCAAAAAACGACTTTATTCATGTAGAAATAATGTCGTTTAGAAGAAAAAAAACGACATAGATCATGTGATAAATAATGTCGCTTTAAAAGCGATATTATTTATACAAAAATAAACAACTTTATTCATATATAAATTATAACGTTCCTGAAAGCGGCATTACTTATTTGTATGATAGGAATAATGTCGTTTTTTCGTACAAATTATGTCCGTATAAATTATTTCGGGACCCCATTTTTATTCAGTATAGTGCCCAGACCCAACCTACTCTAAAAAAAGCGAACCATTCTAAAAAAAGGGTTAAATTTAAAAATAAAATAAATATTATCATGAATTTATTGAAAAAAATCAAAACATATAAAAAAGTTTGCTCTGCAGTTTGTTTTGTATGAGCAGACTTTTTCTCTGCTCAAAATTGAGCAAATTGTTTGTTCAGATACGATTAACAATGATTCCACTGTATGTAGAATGTACATATTTTTCTATGTACAAAAATGTACAGACAACAATGAGCAAACATTTTAGAGCAAACTAATTTGATGATTCCACTATCTGTGCAATGTTTGTGACGTTTTTGAGCAAATATCTGTGCATTGCACAGACAGTGGAATAAGGCCTTAATATATAAGAAATATAGTTCTGGTAATTTATACTTTAAGAAATCGCCAGCTTCGTGGTTTTTCACTGGAACCCATACTACCGCAAAACCTATTTTTTTAAAAATCTTTTGCGCTCAATATATGTTTCGTTGTTATACATTAAATTGATTTAACTATTATATTTTCAAGTTTTAAACTATAAATTAACTTTAAACTATAATATTTATTGAACTTTATTTTTTTTCCATAGAATTTAGCCCTATCTATACCATCTATTCTTTGAATGACGTTAAAAATAAACAATTGAGTGAAAATAAGAAATTCCAGAAATAAAAACAGAAATACCATTCATATTAAATTGTTTTTTTCACTATTGTGTTTTCTACATTTTCAAAAGGAAAATGTTTTTTTTTTTTTTTAAATTGGTTTACAATTACATAATATATATACTCTTTTAAAATTTCAATACATGCATTTTCATTTTAAATTTTTTTTTTTTCATTCCAGAATATTGCAATAATATGTTATGAAAATGTTTTGATTTTTATTATTAATACTATTTCTCAATGTCTTTCCTTGTCCCCTTTCGACATTTTTAAAATGAAAACATTTTATTTTTGTATATAATAGTAATATATAGTATATATATAATAAATAAATATTATATATGTCTTATGTTCCCACTACCTTGGTATAAAATTGTATTCATAAAATATTTATAATCAAGAGAATGTGAAATAAAAAGAATTATATATGTATAAACAGAATATATATTAAAGAATTTTTTTTTTAAAGAAATAAAAGAAAATTTAAAGAAAATGATAAGATACGAATTTTAAATAAAATTTTCATGTACTTGATATACGTACGTATACATTATTTTTATGTATAGCACATACATAAACTTAAAAACTTTTTGACATTATGATTTCTTCAAAATATCAAAATATTTTTGTAACATATTTTAATATATTTATTTTTTTTTTTTTCTTAAAGTTCATCGTTTATCGATCAATTTATTTTGTTATTCTATCATCGCATTGGTGGAATCAGGAAATTTTTATATTTAAAAATAAATAAATATATAAAATAATAATTATTAATATTATGTTTATGTATATACATATATAAGATAAAAACGATTTGTGCAGGAAGATAAAATTTAAAAAATAATGTATATTCTATTGGGACTTAGGAATCTTATATATAAAAATATCTTATATAACAATACAGAAGATATGCATAACTGAGCAGATAAATTTTGTCACATATTTTCCCGAAATGGGTACATGAAAATAAAAATCATACCGTTTTGTGGCAATCTAAAATATTAGTTTAATTGTCCGTAAGTTTGATATCTTTTCTGGCTTTCGGTAAATTTCCTATTCTATTTAAAAAAATTAAGACATTAAAGTTTGTTAGATTTCAATTTTTTAAGTTTGATAATAAATTCTAATCCTTTAACTTATCCTTCCAGAATGCAAGCGGATTTTTCAACGATTCTGCTAAATGAAAACATATATAAATAATAATAAGTACAAGGAATAATATAAGGATAAAGCAAAATTTCCATTCCATGGGCGAAATCCAAATTTTATTTTAATAGGAACAATTTATTTTTCTTTATATTCATTTTCAGTCAACCATTTTGGGGTTTAATTAAAATTTTTCAAGAGGGTAAACAAATTGCATGAAAGTATTATTTTCGTCTTTTCAAAAACATTTTTTCCAAAGAAATGTATCCACAAAAATAATTGTATATGAAATGGAAAATTTTATGAAATCCCAAAAATATCATAAATATACCAAATTTAATTTTAATTTAACAAAAGAAATTATCGTGTACTACATAACCATATATATACTTTGATAAACCGCCCCGTTGTTATCACAGGTGTTTCGCAGTTATCAGATAAAATAACTTTAAAAATCTAAATATTTACAATTTATGAAATATTAAGGAATTTACCTTTATCTAATTTTACCCTAAAAATATTTTGATAGTCATTCCAGTTAGTATAAATTCATTTCTATAACTATTTAAATGCTTCTTCATTCTATATCAGATTCTATATCAGATTCGTATACTTCTTCAACTTAAGTATTTGTAAATTTTTCAAAACAAATATTATTAAGATATTAATTAAATTAAACAACTATTTATCTTCTCCCAAAACAAGAAATTAAATTATTATTCTTGAATAATTTCAAATGTAAATTACAATTCGTTATTACTATAATAGTTAATATAAAGAAAATAAAATAAAACATTATTGCTGAAAGTAATCCAAATAAACGAGTATTAGGAAGAAATTATTCTTCGACAACTTTATAAACGTTACGAAAAAAAAACATTCTTTGCAGACCCTAAACATTCAGTAAATAAACATGACATAACTTAATATAATAATAACTTCAAATTATAAAACTAGAATTTTTTTTATATTCTATACTAAAGACTATAATCTTGAATATTACAAAACAAAACAAATTCTGAACATGAAATTGAATCGCATTAAAGCATTTACTGTCAGGAAATTTCATTTCCCAACTGTGACATTATTGTAATGCAATTTTTACATACGTGATAGATGTGTTCATTTATTAAGACTTGTCATCTTTATGTTACTTACATAAAAACTAAAATAAAAAAATAACTTAGTATGTATATTGTATTTTAGCAACAACTGAAGCAACAACACCATACACACATTTATTTGAACCAAAAGGGCAAAAATTATCCGAATAGATTATTTCCTTTATTACTTCAACAAATTTAGAAAACTTTTTGCAGTTATCAGCTTATTTAATGAAAAATCATTGTGTCATCGCACATATATCTGAAACAAAGAAAAATCTTATCCTTCTTGTTATATTGTGTACTACTATTATTATTATTATTATTATTTTTTTATTTTTTATTTAGCCTATATATAGGAAATTAATGTGAAAACCAATAACATTTCAAACATTGAAAATCCATGTTGAAATATTTACAAATGTTCATATTCTATTTGTTATTTTAAAAGCATTTTAAGGACATTTTATTACATATATGCCGTAAATATGTTTTAGTATGTATTAACATTAAGGACAAGAACAATACAAGACATAATTTGAAATTTTTTATTATTTTACATCAGATGTTATTTGTTTTGACTCGACTTGAGGAAAAAAAAAAGTTACAATCCCAATACCATACTTTTTATGTAAAAGAAAAAAAGAAGAAAATTTTCGAAAAAATTGCAAAAACTGGAATACCTAGTAGTGAAAATTGCAATAAGAAAAAAAATCTCTAATCCTAGGTTTAATAAAGTGAAAACAGACAAACATTGCCCTTAATACAAAATTTGCTTCCCCCACAGTATAGTTCGAGCGATACTGTGTTGTGCATTATTGTACGCTATCGAGTCATAATACTGTATAACGAGGTATTGTAGAGTCTATATTATTTTATAAATTATATTTAAAATTTTAATCAGCTCAATTTATAAAAAATGTACTATGTGTATCTGAGTGAGCTCACTATCCTATCACAATATAAATGATTATTTTTTATTATACATACCAATTTTTACAAAAAAAAAAAAGCTATATTTTGAAAAACATAAACATCTGGATCAATGAATTTATTTAAAAAAAAAATATATAAATGAAAATTTATCTCATTTGAAATTCTAATTATATAAATATGCCTTCGCTTATAAGTATACGGTCCCTTATCTCACGAAATGTCATAAACCGCAATTTGCAAATTTTTTTAAGTATGGACACAAGATTTTTTAGCCCGATAACTGCTCTCTTCATTTCTATCGTGTATGATATCGAATAGTACAACTGAAAAATTCGAATATGTAAGTGACTCGTGAAAAAAAATTATCGATCTAGTCAAATTCTTATTTAAGAGTTAAAAATCAAAAGCAAAACTTAGATCCTATTTTATATAATCTTATTTTATATAAAAATGTCACTTCAATTTTAACTAATATTGCATTCGAAATAAAATTTTACAGTTTACACCAAATATCTAACGAAAAAATATAAAAATCATAAATGAATTTACTTACTAATTTTTATATATGTTGTAAATTAATTTCAATTTTGAATAAAATTTCACAAAAAATTTAATAATAATTGTTTTCTTTGCAAACTTTTTCCATTAAGCAAACGAAACCCATCACACAATAATAGAGGAAATAAAGCTACACAAATTCACTAATATCTACAATCTATACAAAATTAGTTAAAGATTCTTATCAATATTAAAAAAAGTTTAAAATATAGATAAAAAATCAAAAATATCTCTCCTGCAAAAAGTTGATAAATCACTTACGACACTTCGTGAGATGGGGACGATACAATGAATTTTCTTCTTTTTCTTCTTTTTTTTTTTAATATCCAATACCAATCCTATACCTACAATTTGTTTTTTTTATTTTATTTTTTTTTTTTTTAGATTTCTAGACAATTATTTTTCCTTTCGTCATTTTTATCTGATTTTCCAATTCCTTTTTTCTTTTAATGTTAAAAAGAATTCTATATCGGGTATCCGCTAAAGACCTATAAATTTTAATAATAAAAATTATTTGGTTATGCGACTTTCAATAAAAAAAAAAGGCAAGCAAATTTATGGGGAAAAAAAAGAAGAAATTTTTACAGATATGTTTGCAAAAGATAGCCAATATTCTTCAGGATTTTATTTATATATTATATTTATATATATAAATATATACTTTTGAAACAAATTGCTTTTTTTTTTCTTCATTTTTGTTATTTTATATTATTTTCATTTTCAGTATCTTTATTCTAACTCTTTTCCATCGAATAAAATTCATTTGAAATAAATTCAAAAATGGAATAATTGAAATATTATTATTAATATAAAAAAAAAATCCCCTTATAGCAAGTATAACAATTATTGAATAAAATCAAATTAATTAATAATTAATTTTGCTAATTATAAAATGCATTACCAAGATAAGACTCAGCATAAATTGAATATTAAAACCAAAAAAAAAAAAAAATTCCTATCATATTCATAAATTTAATGGAATGAATAATTTGTTTTTCTAACAAATTTAATTGACACTATAATTGAAGTGTTTAATAGTGTTGAAAGCAATATATACCGAAGTACATATTATAGTGTAAATAAATATTTACTTTCAGGTATTTCTTTTTAACATGTCATAACTTTTATCCTTGAAAGTAAAATTTCTGAATAATTTATCACATCTAAATAATATGTGTATCATTTCCTCATTTCTTAAGTATATTTAAATTTTCTGAATTTTATATATATACATATATATAAGAAAATGGGCGTACAATCAAGAAAATATTTGCTGAATGATTTATTGAGAAAATTTACATATGAATATAAAATAAACTATAAAACATTCAACAATATGTTTCATAAATCTTTGAGATATTGGTTATGACAAATTAGTACTCCATAGTAAAATCCAAAATTTTTCTTTTATAATTTTGATACTGTACATATATGCACGTATGTTAAACAGGTGCTATAATTTTGAGGCTTCGATTTTTTTAAGGAATTATTTTTTTCATTAGAATTTGATTAAAAAAAATGTTTAACCCTGTCAATAAAAATTTGATTTATTATGTATGTTATATATAATATTTTGTGTATAACTCAACATAAAATTAAATCTTTTTTCATATACGGAATAAATTACCGAAAATCTTTGCTAATATTTATGATTATGTTACATTTTAAGATTGAAATTATGAATTGTTTTTTCAGCTGAATCTAAAAATAAAATAAAAAAAATTATGAATAATTTTATTAATTTTTCTCAAGGGTTTACAGAGAAAAAAATCAAGAACAAAAGAGAATTTTATTTCTTAAAAAAATATTTAATTTTGTTTTAGTTGGAAAAAAAAAAACAAGCTTATACAAAAAATGAAGGAAATATGCAAATTAATAAAATTACCAAAAAAATTATTTTAAAAACTGATAATGTTAATAACAATTTTTTTTATTTCTGTTTCCATCAATAAATTACTCTTTTAAATTTATTGCTGAATTTTAATAATTTTTAATAAATTGAATTTTCAACGAGATTTTGAAAAAAAGAATTATGTTTGCATTTTAATAGAATAATTACAATATTATGTTTACATAGTGTATATATTTCTTTCCTTTTTTTTTCCTTTTTAATTAATAATAGGTTTTCCAATTTTTGTAGAATACTCATATTTTTTATATTTTGTAGACTTACTTATGCACATACCTTGCACTTCAAAGCTTAAAAAAAAATTTATGATAATTCTTTTCCAGTCATCTGCTTTTTTTTAATGGCGCGTAAGGTTTAGAAGAGAACTATCAACTACTATGAAGCATAACACAAAACATAAAGAACATATAAAGATAGGTAAAAATCGTCTATATCTTTCAGGATTTCTTTTCAAACATCCAGGGATCCAGGATTTTGTTTGATATGCCATTAAAATTTCTATGAATCTGTATATTATATATATCATATAAATTATATATTTTACAGATTTTGATTTTGGAATGCTTTTATTTTATAATGAAAACCAAAAGTAAAGTATTCTTAAAAAAAAATCTCTTTAGATGTTAATTTAGCTTTTAATCCCATTTTATATACTGTTTTCTTTTATAATAAAATTCAAAGCAAAACTTTTAATAATAAAAAAAAAAAAAATTTCAATTTTTTTGTCAATATTATTTGATTATTTTCAAAAAAAAATTTTTTTACATGCTTTATTTTCGACGTATAAATTTGCATAGAATTGGTTTCGCTATAATAACAAGAGATTAGAGTTATCCTATTATGGAGAATTATTTTTGTTAAATTTAAGGATTTTATTTTTGAAAAAAAATCCAAATGAATAATAAATAATCAATTATGAATAATAAAATGAAAAAAAAAATAAACAATATTTAATCTAATAGCAATTGAAATTAAATAGTTTAGTTTCAAGTTATAGAACATGGTTATTGTAAAAAGTAAAAGTAAAGTAACTTAAATTCAAATTTTTAAAAATGAAACCCACAATCCATTTATGAGGTTCTGTTTTTAAATTTTTAATTTAGTTCTTAACATTTTTACAATCTAAAATAGAAATCTTCGAAATAGAAAAACACGCACTAAAAAAATTGTTCAAGTATTTAAGAAAAACTTTTCAATTCAACAAATTAAACCTTTTTTTATTGAATATAAAAAAGCCTTAACTTATATTTGATATGTAGATTAGTTTACCTACATGTTCGTCTATTGACTTTTTTTTTCATAAATAAACTGTTCAACAAATACATATTATATTCATTTTACGATTTCATTCTATGCTTTCGTTTTATGCTTTTATTATTTTTTTTTTATAAAATAAATTTTTTTTTAGTTAAATTAAAATTAAATTATATATTATATTAATTTTACATTATTTGACACTTTATACATTTGTCAATTATTTCGGTTGCATTAGCAATTTAAATTAAAAAAACACGAAGCAGTCATAGAACTGCCGACAGAAGTTTATACTTAAAGATTTAAAAACTATGAATAACAGTGGCTACAAATGATGGGCTGCTCAGTACAAAATGTAAATTAAAATAAAAATCAGTCCATCAGTCCAAAAGCAGTCCATTATTTGTAGCCACTGTTATTTCATAGTTTAAATCTTAAGTATAAACTTCTGTAGGCAGTTCTATGACTGCTTCGTGTTTTTTTTTTTTGCATATTTTGAGCCGGGAAAACCTATAATGATAAATTACTTGATCGATATCTATACTATCAATGCCAAAATATACCTATGTTGTTTCTCAAGGCTTTAATAAAATTATTTGTAACGAGTTTAGTGCGTCCAATATTATAAATTTGTTTTATAGGATATAATGTTTATAACTAGGCTTGGGATTTTAAGGTTTTCACCTTTTTTTACTCGAGCTAAATAGTTAAAGTTTGACAAGATATGAGCGCGTTTCGTAAAATTTCCGTTAATCTGGCATCGATTTGTTAGGACCTTTTTTCACCTTTTTTGGGTTTAAAAACCTTTTTACCTTTTTTTAGGTTTTATAACCTTTTTTAAAGTTTTTCGAACCTTTTTTAGGTTTTTAAATGAATTAAGTTTTGTTACTTTTGTAACTTTTTATTTTTTTTTACTAATGGAAACACTTTTATTAATTTATTATTCACTTGTTTAAATGTCCAAATAGCGCCGCCAATGGCCATTTATGGAACGTAGGAGAACATATAAAATATTTATTTTCTTGAAATTTGTATGAAAATTTACTAATTGAAATTTTATTTAAGTTATAATTAATTAAAATTTTTTTTTTTTTTTTAGTTTTAGAATGTATTAGTTTTATTAAACCATAAAATATTTACAAATTAAATTTACATTTTATTTATATATTTTTTAGAAATTTTGCTTTAAATTTTGTTAATTGTTAATTAGTAAAAAAAAATAAAAATGAATAGAAAAAATTTTAAGGTCTGCGGAATATCATTGGCAAATAATTCTATAGGTAGAAATATTTCCATGCATTACTTTTTCATCCAAAATAATTCAAAAACAAGAAAAACCGCAAAAAATCGGTTGGAGCATTTTGTTCAACAATTTAAATGTTTGTTTTAAATCTGACGGAAAAATCTTATACTGCAAATTTTGCCATAATTTGTGAAAAAAAATCGCAGGTAGAACAGCATGTATTTCAAACTTTTTTAATATTTCAAATGTGATGTGATCAATTTTTTATTTTTACCAATTAAATATTTAAATAAATTTCCTAATTTTTTTAACTGAATATTTTACCTGATTTTTTTTTGAACTGAAAATAAATGTTAATACACTACAAATATTATTTTCTTATTTTTAATTTTTTAGGACCTATTTTTAAGTTTTAAGGACCTTTTTCTACATTTTTGGAACCTTTTTTAGGTACCTTTTTTGGATTTTTTAGGACCTAAAAATCACAAGCCTATTTATAACTTTAGTGGTTACATGATCTCTGTAAAAAAAATGAAACAAAAACATGAAACATGAAATGAAATGTGATCACTTTTCTTACTTATTTTTCTCCCGGGAAATTCGTACTTTTTTTAGCGTTTATTATCTTATTAACTACAACAGGATTAACAAATGCTTGTTTAAATACATATATACATATAACTGTCTTGTCATAGTAAGTGGTAAAACATGTTTGAAAATTAGTTGGGACTTTAGTGATATACCTATTATCCGGTGTCTAAATTTTTTATGAATGATCACAAGATTATGTTAATTCTATTGTGAAAATAAGATTGCACGAAAAAGCTGTGAATATTTACCAAAACGAAGTACAGATACTTAAATTAAGAGAAAAATTTTAACTTTAAAAATTATGACGCTTTACGGAAATTAATTAGATCAATCTGCAAAAATTAATTGACCAATTTATTATCTCTCCCTCTTTGGTATTTTGTATTTGGCGTAACTACATTATTATGTTAAAAAAATTAAAAAAAAAAAAAATTTCATAAAATTCTCAGTATCGGGGGATCGAACTTGGCACCTTCAGAATTGTAATCCGATATTCTATCCACTCAGCCATGTTGCCCTTATGATTTCAGCTTTCTAAAATAACATAAAAGAGCACTTGTCTTCTTTAATAATTAAAATCGCCGGAATTTATTTTAAAAATTTCTCTCTTATTTCCTTCCACTAATCGTATTCATGAACCCGTTTATTTTTTAAAAATTTCTCTCTTATTTCCTTCCACTAATCGTATTCATGAACCCGTTTATTTCATTCCACTAACCGTATTCATGAACCTTAAACAAAGCAGAAGTTGAACTTGAATTTTTATATTATTTAGAAGAATAAACTCTTTATATGATTTTAGAAAGCAAAAATTATATGGCCATTTGTTTATTAGAATTTTTTTATTATATTTTAGAAATCCAAAATCATATGGGCTATATGGCTTGGTGGCTAGAACATCGGACTATAAGAGTGAAGGTGTCAGGTTCGATTCTCCCCAATGAATACATTTTTTTTTTCATTTTTTTGAACATAATAATTTTTTTGAACATAATTTTTTATTGGTAGAATATGTAATTTTTTTGCTTGTGATATTGGGCCCTATATATACATATATTTGAAATTAAAAAAGTGTACGATAATTATGCATTCCTACCCAAAATTTTTGGTCTGGTAATCTTTATTTCACCAGAGCTACCTATTTTGAAAAATTTTTTTTTTGCATATTTTGAGCCGGGAAAACCTATAATGATAAATTACTTGATCGATATCTATACTATCAATGCCAAATATACCTATGTTGTTTCTCAAGGCTTTAATAAAATTATTTGTAACGAGTTTAGTGCGTCCAATATTATAAATTTGTTTTATAGGATATAATGTTTATAACTTTAGTGGTTACATAATCTCTGTAAAAATAATAAAGCAAAAACATGAAACATGAAATGAAATGTGATCACTTTTCTTACTTATTTTTCTCCCGGGAAATTCGTACTTTTTTTAGCGTTTATTATCTTATTAACTACAACAGGATTAACAAATGCTTGTTTAAATACATATATACCAGGCACGAAGCGTAAGTTTTTCAATATCGGAAGCACACTAATAGAATTTAATATTTTTTATACTTAGATATAACACCATATTAAATAAGGCAAGATATTGAAATGATCTGAAATACATAGGTTCATTTTAATTATTTTGAAGTTAATTTAGGTACATTTAATTTTAATTATTGATCCGAATGTTTTTTACTTAAAAAAGTTAATTTAATTTGAATTATTTGAATATTTAAAAATTATATCGTCTTATTGCATCTTGAAATCACCAAACAAAATCAAATTAGTATACTTTTCAGCGCAAATAATAAATTTCCTTCACTCATTATTCATATTCTTATACATAATTCCCTTTCCTAATTTAGACGGTAAATTTAGTGTCTCTGATATTAAAGGGAATTTAATTTTTATCCCTTCACATTATTGAGAATGCATAATTTGAAATCATTATTTGCTTTATTGAAATTTAGTTTAACGCTTGCTATGAAATTTAGCTGTTAATAAAAATTCTATACAAAAAATAATGATTTCAAAAATTTTACTATGAGAAGAAATTTCAGTATTCAAAAGCGACATCTATACTAAAATTTTCTTTGAATGGGAAATTTTTTGTAATCATAATAATAAATTAAAATTTTGCATTCTTTCTTAATATTAGGAAGCATTTAGGAAAATATGTACCTATTGTAAATAAAGCGTAATATAGGGGTAATTTCTATTGAATGCAGTATTTAAATTTTAACCTATGTTTTTATTTGTTAAATATTAAAATGTTTTCTACGGAAGCACTCAATAAGTTCAATATATGAAGGATTCGTCCCTGATATATACATATAACTGTCTTGTCATAGTAAGTGGTAAAACATGTTTGAAAATTAGTTGGGACTTCAGTGATATACCTATTATCCGGTGTCTAAATTTTTTATGAATGATCACAAGATTATGTTAATTCTATTGTGAAAATAAGATTGCACGAAAAAGCTGTGAATATTTACCAAAACGAAGTACAGATACTTAAATTAAGAGAAAAATTTTAACTTTAAAAATTATGACGCTTTACGGAAATTAATTAGATCAATCTGCAAAAATTAATTGACCAATTTATTATCTCTCCCTCTTTGGTATTTTGTATTTGGCGTAACTACATTATTATGTTAAAAAAATTAAAAAAAAAAAAATTTCATAAAATTCTCAGTATCGGGGGATCGAACTTGGCACCTTCAGAATTGTAATCCGATATTCTATCCACTCAGCCATATTGCCCTTATGATTTTAGCTTTCTAAAATAACATAAAAGAGCACTTGTCTTCTTTAATAATTAAAATCGCCGGAATTTATTTTAAAAATTTCTCTCTTATTTCCTTCCACTAATCGTATTCATGAACCCGTTTATTTTTTAAAAATTTCTCTCTTATTTCCTTCCACTAATCGTATTCATGAACCCGTTTATTTCATTCCACTAACCGTATTAAAGAACAAAACAGAAGTTGAACTTGAATTTTTATATTATTTAGAAGAATACTCTTTATATGATTTTAGAAAGCAAAAATTGGCGCAGTGAAATAAGGCCGCGGGAAATAAGGCCGCGATAGGTTTTTTGTTGCGGTCTTATTTCATTTTGAAAAATGAAATAAGGCCGCGAAAAAATCCTCGCGGTCTTATTTCATTTTGAAAAATGAAATAAGACCGCATAAAATTCCTCGTGGCCTTATTTCGTTTTGAAAAATGAAATAAGACCGCGACAAAAAAAAAAAATTAATCGGAGGGCTAATTTCATTTTGAAAAATGAAATAAGGCCGTGAGGATTTTTTCGAGGCCTTATTTCATTTTGAAAAACTTAATAAGGCCGCGTAATCTTGTGAGGTGAGCACACAGGGCAGGGGCAGCAGGGCGGCGGGCGGGCGGTTGGTCAGTGGGATTTGCGGCGCTAGCCAACCGCCCGCCCGCCGCCCTGCTGCCCCCTGCCCTGTGTGCTCACCTCACAAGATTACGCGGCCTTATTTCATTTATAAAAATGAAATTAGCCCTCCGAATAATTGTTTTTTTTTGTCGCGGTCTTATTTCATTTTTCAAAACGAAATAAGGCCGCGAGGAATTTTTTGCGGTCTTATTTCATTTTTCAAAATGAAATAAGACCGCGAGGATTTTTTCGCGGCCTTATTTCATTTTGAAAAACGAAATAAGGCCGCGAAAAAATCTTCGCGGCCTTATTTCATTTTTCAAAATGAAATAAGACCGCAACAAAAAAACGTCGCGGCCTTATTTCCATCCCCCGCAAAAATTGTATGGCCATATGGCTTAGTGGATAGAACACCAGACTAATAAGTCTGAAGGTGCCAGGTTCGAACCCAATTATGGTTTTTTTTTTTTTTTAATATTTGAAAAAAATGATGACGGCCGATTCTCAGAAAACTGATGACGGTTCTCAGAAAAATTCTATATGAAAATGGATTTTTACCCTCTACCAAATTTCTTCCAACGCCGCTAAAGAAGTATAAACTTCAAAAATATAATCCAATATCCAATGCAATTATGTCACAATTTAAAAATAAATATCTTAAATTTCATCATAGTTATGCAAATAATACATAATTATGTATAGATATAAAAAAAAATTATTTTCAATTTTAAAGTTCTAGAATTCTAGTTCTCCATTATCTATGAAATTTTTTTTTACAGAATTAAAAAAGTTATTCCATCTAAACGTAATACAAAATTGTGATTTTAATATTAATGTTTGAAAACTGAAGACCACTAACCTGGATAGTGTATAAAAGCACAATTGAGAATGATATTTTATAGTTTTTATTATTTATTGACTTAAAATTCAAAAACAAAAAAATCCCGATATTCTTTTTAAAATGTAAATAGATAGCTTTATACATAAATTTATCTGTTGTTAATATACACTATACTTCCGTAGTATGGACAATAAAAAGAAAATTTTTATACGCATATTATCTGAAAAAATGTAATAAAAAGTTACGAAAGCACACTTTATTGTGTGTGCATTTTTATACCTAAAGGAAAAAAAATGCAATTAAAGTTTGTTTTGAACACTTTTTTTTTAATTAAATCTTTCAAACTGTTCGCAAAAATTCATAAAAAGAAATTTATGAATTAATTGAACGCATGAGATTTTACACACATATTATTTTAATTGAAAATATTTTCGTTTACTTCAAAATAAATTACTCTTTAATAATCTGAACCTTTCTAGGAAAGATAAATTTCATTCTAAATGATATTCAAATTCGATCATATTTAAATATTTTTTCTATGATATTTGTAAGTGGAAACTTTCATATGTATATTTCATTCTATATTCTATCTCATTCAACTAAAAGGTCGGACAAAAATTAATACAATTTCTGAGAATATTTACATTCAGTTCAGGTAAATTAATTATTTTAAATTAAATATTTTTGAATATTTAATTTTTTTAACGAGAATTTTCCGTAATTATTTTTGAATTAATATAAAATGCATAAGTATACGAAAATCATAAAATATTTTTGAATAAACATAAATGCAATATGACAATATAAATTTTTAAAATAATAATTATAATAATTTATAAATTTATATTAATAATAAACAAAATATTAATGAACAAAAAAAAAAATAATTTTTTTTATTGAAAACATGAATTATTTTCATGTTAAATTTATTTTAGTGATTTGAAATATATGTTGCGCATGCAAAACTTATCTTCAAATTAATATCTAACATGGAATTAATATATGAGAGGATTAAATGTGATATAACTATTTTATTTTCTAAATGACAATTTTCAATTATCCTTTCAACAAAAAAAAAAAAAACGAAATCATATCCTTATTAAATGTTAACCTTAATTTATGCATGTACGTGTCGTTACAAATAATGTTTATCTTTCTGTTTCACATATGATACAAAAATTTTAGAACGCTATAACAGCAATAAATTTTCTATTCTGACAAATGAATTTCCTTGAAACACCTGTTAGTTTTACTTTTAAAAATGTGCCTAAAATATAGTATTTATATACGTAGGCACATTAATTCTTAATTATATATTCTAAATTTTTATCGTATATTTAGTAAAATTTCGATTCTGCATATGGTGAAAAATTTTATTTCTTAATTTTTTTTTTGGCATTTATTTATTGTTTCAAATTTACAATTGAATGTTTTCTAGAGATAAGAAAAATTATAATAGTATTATGTATTTATATGTTTCACAAATACATAAATTTTTGAATCAGCCAAAAATGGCAGGATAAAATCAAAAAATATGTATATCTAGAAATTTCAGTCCTATACAAATTATACAAATTGAATTTTTTATTTTTTTTCATAATTATTGATATCCTAAAAAAATAGAGAACATAAAATTACTCTATTTTGTTTTTTTTATACTCACAAAAAAAGAAAAATACAAATCCATAGAAAAAATAAATAATGAACAATATCAATAATAAATAAAAATTTAGAATTTATTATTATCACTACTGGCAAAAAAATTCATTTAAGAGAATGTTTTTGAGAATTTTTTCCTTTTCTCTCTCCGCATAATAAGACTGGGATATCAATCTAATTTTTCTAAACATTTTAAAATTTAAACTTTTTGTATGGACTGAATTTCTCTTATTTATACTTACTTTATGATAAAATATTGATGGAAAGAAGTTTACGTTCATTATATTATGATACTATATGTGCATAGTATAATTGAACAATATTTCTATATTAAAGAAAATAGCATTAATAATGTGAACTAGAAGTTTGTGTATGTAAACTATACATGCTTGATTATTTGAATACAATATATGTATTATATAAAAAATAATAATATAAGGATTAATAGAAAATGCAATTATTATTATTACCCATAGGATACTATGTGTGCACAATATAATTCATTATAAAACTTTTAAAGTAATTTTTTTTTTTAAATTATTTCTCCACATCATGTAAGGTATTTTATGTATTTATTTAAGTAATTTAACTACTTGCAATGTTATTTAAATTAACTTGAACACCTTTTTAAATTAAAAATCTGATATCAAAGAAAATTAGTGCAATTATTTAAAATGTTAAATTTTTTTTTCAAATTTTTCTTTCAGGAACCGTAGGATAGGGTCAAGTGCGGTGAGTTTTAAAGTGTTTGAATAGACAATAAAAGGATTTAAATATGAAAAGAATTAATAGGATATAATATGATATTACAATATAATGTATGTAAAATCACAGCAATTTTATAGATATTATATATTTCTTTCTTATATCAAAATAGCAATGTCTTTCTTGAGATAAAATTTCAATCAATACACCTTAATTAAGAATTGTACATAATATTAGTCGACTTAATGTGGACAAACATAACATAATTTTATTTGCCTGGAATTTTTTGTATACATATATGTCGGAGCTGACAAATTTTAAAGATAATCTAATTTGTATGTATCTTGTCGACCCAATTTAAATAGTTAACTTATATTATTTTAAACTTAACAATTCAATAATATTTCATTTTAATTTCGTCTCATGAGTTTTTAAATAGCAGCTTTGCACGAATTCTTTAAATTAAATTGAAAAACTAATAACCTGGTAATTATAAAAGTATTACACCATAGTTAAAAGAATAATATGCAATACTATGTAATTATAGTTTTTGATTGATTATACATTAGAGCTCTTACGAAAACTTTCTTAAACATTGGCATAAAGATACTCACTACACTCTTCGTTTATGAATATCTTCATATATGTATGTGTTTCGCATACAAAACCGTGTCTTGTTTGTTCTGAATGGAATGAAATTAACTATTGTATTGCATCTGGTTAAAATATTTGAAAATAGTTTTTGCATTAAATTTGGTCGCAAAAAATTCATTATCTTCAAAAATTCATATAAAATGCGATATTCAAACAATTATAATATATATTAATAAATATCTTTATGTTGTCATATTATCTTTGCCTTATATTTATGTCCCCATAAATATTTTTTTTTATTCAAATTCGTCGGATAAAATATTTTCCAGAAAATTAATTTTTTTTTTTAAATCCAACCCCAATGAATTGTGCAAATGTCATCAATTTTTCATTCAAATTATCGTTAAATTTCTTTGCAAAACCAACCTCAATGCAAAAACGTCTGCTACATACCTTGATGTTAAAAACAAATTTATTTAACCAGACAGGTATATTAATATAGTATTAATTCGTACTCGTACATCCTATATATATTTATAATGAATTCATTTATAAGTGCAGTAGTATAATAGATATTAAATGCTTCTTCATGAAATCCAAAATAATTTTCAAATGCAACCATGAAATACTATTTATAATTTATGTAATATAAAGTTATAAATTTGCATTCAGCAATATAATATATACATAAGTGTATAACAGCACATATAAATTAAGATTTCATTACTTAAATAATTTTAGCAAGGATATAAAAAAGATAGTTAAATTAATTCTAATAACAGTGAAATGTCACTAAAATGAATTGGTTTAATTGTCGTCAAACGAAAGAATTGCATGCAATTAGGATTTATTTTCAATGATAAAGTTTCCCACAAATTTTATAAAGGGATATGCATGGAAGAGACCATCTGCTGGAAAATTGTTGCGTGCCAACGAAATATTTATGCAACTTTTAATTTACTACGACAAAATAATATTCCAACTATTTACATAGAATTTTATGTACAAACGTATACTATATATTTTTTTTATGAATGTTTGCATAGTTTTAATTAAATTTTGAATATAAACATAATACAAAGATAAATGATTGACATTTTTTTTTTCAACTGGTAGAACAGGGGTTTAATCCTTTTCGCTCCTTAATTCCTTAATTCAAATGTAATTAATTTTTACTTTTTTAATTTTTTTGACATATTTTTTTCAATTTTCGATAAAATTCAAAAAACTAAAATTATTTACATTGAACCTGCTTTTTAAATGCCATTACTGGTAATTTGTGCCTCGCATGGAAGAGAACTGAACGTTTGGATCATCATTTTTTTTCTCAAACTTTAATCAGGAAAGTTTAAAAAGGGGATCGCTATAAATGATAGAAGCATAAAAATTTAAGAATATACGCACTTGCACAACAAAAAAAAATTTGACAGAATATCATAGAATGTAGGGAATATAATGATAAAATAACAAGCTGTGAAAGCTAAAAAAAAAATCATATATAGAATGTAGTAGTATGTAACTAGTTAGTTAAAAAAATATTTAAAATTTGATTTTTGACTTACCTGAGGATTCAAATTCCATCATAGAAATCATAGAAAAAAACATTTTTTTACTAAAAAAATTCTACATATTCATAGATATACTATTTATTTATATTTTATCTTGTTCATAAAAACAAAACATAAAAAAAAAATAAAAACAAATTATTCTTATCATATTTGTATTTTCACCCAGGAATGCTTGAATTAAAAACAAAATAAATAAAAGTCAGAACAACAAAAAAAATCGTAATATAATAACACATAATTCTATTTAAATAATAATACTAGCTGTTTCAGTTGAAGTTATTTATGTATGGTTTTTTTTTTGAACGGTAACACCGTGTGATAAATTGTCATAATATAAAATTCGTTTAAAAACAATAGTAAAAGATGTATCTACTATCGTTAAATATAGCGTAAATAAAAATGTTTTGATTAAAAAAAAAAAAGAAGAATTTATGGTATGCAAAAAACAAAAAATAAATGCAATCAAATTATTTTTACCCAAGCAATAAGATAAAAGCATGATATATTTATTGAAAAATTTTTTCCTTAAATTTTTGGTTCTTTTTTCTTTGCTCCACAAACATTATAGAATTTTTTTGCTTTTTTGAACATTCATACTTTTTTAAATCGACAATAGAGCTATTGATATGAAATGAAGCAAAAACTAATTCCAATTATTTTTTGATTAAATTCGATTTTAGATTTTATTTAATAAAAAAAAAACGAAATTTTTGTTTTTTTGATAAAAACATTGCACTAAAAAAAATTTATGATATTGTTGTTCCGAGCTAAGAAATTAAATCTTAAGGCGCAATTTCACTGAAGCAACAATGACCGACAAGCGGCATGCTACACGTCTTCTAGTGTTGCCTGTCTCTAGTTTGCGACATTGTGGCTAAAATTTTAATAATCAATACAGGCAATTTTTGTCTCTACGAAGAGAAATACATTCAGTTTCTATCAAAAGGCTTATTTCTCTATACATTCAAATCCGGATTTAAGAAAAATCTAGCAGTATACATGCCTCCCTCGATCCAATGACTATTGGATAATTTATACAGTGTGTGACATATTTAAGTATGTCGAAATCGCCGCGCCGAAGGGGCTGCTCAACAACAAGCAACATATACACTTGAATCTTCTGGCTTCATATTATTTTGATTAAAAGACTGTTTGGCATGCGACAATGCCGCATACTACATGTTACCTAAATGTAGCAATTTTAATTTTTAAATAATCAGAAGTCAATAATAGAAACATAGAGAGCTAATAAAGATAAATTCAATAAACAAAAAAATAAATAAGATAAAATTTGTTTTAATTTTTGACAATATTTTTATAAAACATTCAAATAAAAATGTATTAAAAATAACTGAAAAAAAAAGAACAGGAAAGTCATAAAAATGAATTTCGTTGCAGCAAAATGACATACCAATATCGCAAATTTTTTCAACGTTAAACAAATATGTGTTTGTGATAGGTGAACACTATTTATATATATAGTTTTATGCAGTTTTTATGAAGGATATAACAACAGTGCGCTTAACTAAAAAAAAAAGAAAAAAACAATAAACATATTGGTTTTTTTTTTCTCCAGCAAATTTTATTTTTATTACAAAAGTGGTATCAATTTTATTTTTTTTTTTAAATAAAAATATTTGTGCTTTTTTTAAATTATTTGACAGCAATGCATAAAATGTATTTAAATATAAATGTGCAATATGCATAGTGTATATATATTTTAATGCAACTTTATGTTTTTCATCTACAAACAAATAAAATTCATTATTATTATACATAATATTATCTTGAAAAATTGCAAAATTCAATGATGAGAAAAAGCTAACAAAGACATCAAAATTAAATATTACAATATGCATTCTATGATTTTATGGTATTTAATAAATTTTCATTAAGTTTCAATTTTACTGAAATGTAAGTAGAAAATCTAAAAATATTTTTGCGTTATGTATTGTACCGAATTTTAAATTTCAATTTCTGATTTAGCTATCACAGCTCTAATTTTGCTATCACAACTCTGACTGGAAATTCTGTAAATGTTGTTTTGAAAATCGTTACAAATTTAATATACCGCTTAATATCTTAAAACAACTTTTATCACTGATTTTATCGCAACTCCCCCACATAAATATATCCAAACGTTTAATAATCTAACAACGCGAGATATAATTTTTATATATTTCTTTATAATATATTATATTGAAAAAAAAAGAAGCAAGAAATATATTTATACAAATTTATATATAATGTGAATGTTAACCCCTGAAACTAAATGTCATGTCAAAAAAAATTCCTATCAAAAATTTTCTTTTGCTTGTTATTTTTATTAATATAATTGCACTTATAATAATTTATTTGTTTGCTTAATATTTACATTATATTTATTATTCTGATATTTTTTTCGTATATTATTTTAAGTATATCACAAAATATCAACAAACTTATAAAATACATAAACTCCACCCGTAAATATATAAAAATTAATAATAATATTGAATTTGATTCTTCTATGAATAATTTTCAAATTGAAAATTATTCTACCTACAATAATTTTTATTTCAGTTCAAAGTAAATTGTTTGAAATTTTTATGTGAAATCAACTTAAGTTGTTGTTGTTGAATTGAAAATTTATATTGTTGTTGAATTCGTTGAAAATTGAGCTGTATTTTTTTTTTTAAGTTTAGTAATTATTTTATAGTGTTATTGAATTCAGGAATAATAAGTTCTATCACAATTATTTTTGAATTGGAAAAATGAGAGCTGATCTATTTTATTTTGATGTAAAACAAGAATTTCAATTGCGTTTATGTATATTAATTTTCATAGAACAGATTAAAAAATATATATTGAATAAAATTCAAGTTTTTTCTTTTTTTGTACAGAAATAAGTTTTTCGTTATTATAACTAAAAGTTTCTGTATTGAACAAACTATAAAAATTTTTTGCTACTTTTATTAAATTCTAATTCACTTGGATTCACTTTTTGAATGAAAAGAGTTTTTTTTTTTTTGTTGCAAAATTATATAAATTTTTCGTTTAATTAAAAGGATGAAATATTTTCTTTTTTACGCAATTTTTTATGTATTTTTTGATGAGTGAAATGTTTGTACATAAAATTCGGCACTACGAAATAATTTATACGGACATAATTTATACGAGAAAAACGACATTGTTCATACGATAAATAATGTCGTTTGAAAGCGACATTATTTATACAAAAAAAAAACGACATTATTCATACATAAATAATGTCGTTTTTTTTTTTGTATAAATAATGTCGCTTTTAAAACGACATTATTTATCGTATGAACAATGTCGTTTTTTTATCGTATGAATAATGTCATTTTTAAAACGACACTATTTATCGTATGCGAGTAAAAAAAAAATATTTGTGAGGTAGACACACGGGAAGGGGGGGCAGCAGGGCGGCGGGCGGGCGGTTGGTCAGTGGGATTTGCGGCTGGCGCAAATCCCACTGACCAACCGCCCGCCCGCCGCCCTGCTGCCCCCCCCTTCCGGTATGTACGTCACCATATCTCCGATAAAATGTTGTGTGGTAAGCAAAAGGGGAAGGGGGGGCAGCAGGGCGGCGGGCGGGCGGTTGGTCAGTGGGATTTGCGGCTGGCGCCGCAAATCCCACTGACCAACCGCCCGCCGCCCTGCTGCCCCCCCCCCTTCCCCTTTTGCTTAGAACACAATATTCGCGGTTATGTCAGTTCACCTACATTTTGTACGGCCAACATTCGTTTTTACTCACATACGATAAATAGTGTCGTTTTACAAATGACATTATTCATACGATCAAAAAACGACTTTATTCATGTAGAAATAATGTCGTTTAAAAGCGACATTATTTATACGAAAAAAAAACGACTTTATTCATATATAAATTATGACGTGCCTGAAAGCGACATAATTCATTTGTATGGTATGAATAATGTCGTTTTTTCGTATGAATTATGTCCGTATAAATTATTTCGGGACCCCATAAAATTCTTTTACGAATCAAGTATCTATCTAACTAAATATATATTTAGTATCACACATAGGTATTACAAATATTGAACGAAATTCAAGTTGTTTTGTGAGTAATTTTTTCTGTAATAATTGAAATTATTACATTTAACAAACTTTATAAATTCGTTTTTACTTTTTTTTAGTTCTAACTTATATACTTTGCTTAGGTTAGTTTGCTTCAGTAATTATTGAAGCAGAAAATCACATATAAGATTCTAAAATAATTTTTAAAATTCTTTAAATAAAATATAGAAAATATAGAACAAAAATAATTCGAAACTCAACCTTGGCTCATATAAGTTTCAATTAAAGTCAATTCATAATTTAATATTCCATTCATTTTAGGACCAATTAATTTATAATTAATATAATTTGAATTACAATTTCAAAACTTCTTTAAAAACTTTTTTTCTCTCTCAATTAAATAGAATTATTAACATTTTAATTGACAAGAAAACAATGTTTTTGTCAGAAAATTAAAAAAAAATAAATAAAAAACTTATCTGTATATCTGTGGCAAAAAGGAATAACATTATAAGTCCAAAAAATCGATTTTTCAGGAGAGCAATTTAAAGTCTTTTTTCCATATGTAAAATGATATCAAAACGAGATTATGCTGTTATGTAATAAGGAATATTTCAGTAAATAATTGAGCGATTATTCCAAAAAATTGACAGAATAGAAAAAAGAATAGAAATAACTCGATTTCGACATAACTCGACATATGCTCTTATTCCTTATTGCCACAGATACAATGAAAAATTTCAATTAAATTGAAAATAAAAAAATTTGTTTTACCTACTTCCTACACATTTTCTAACAAGAGTCCTCAAGAAAAAAAAAATATTATTATTACTTAGTATGTTAAATTCATAGTCACATTACATATTAAATCCGTAGATTAAAATATAATGAAATTTTTTTTTTTTCGTTCATTTTAAAAAATTCCAAAAACTTTATAAGAGCAAGATTTTTTCTTTTTTTTTTTTTTAATAAAATTTTATTAAATAAGTAGGTAGATTATAATATATCTATATAAATGTATATTCAATGTTTGTAAATACTACTTCTATGCAAGAAAAAAACATTTTTAAATATAATTGGAAGATTTTCATTTAATTTTAATTTTTTTCTTTTTCTTCTTTTTTTTCCTATTACACTTGAAAATCTGTATTAAGGAATCTCATTTTATATATATAAGATTTTTTTATATATATATATATGTTTACTTCTAATCATTTTCAAATGTTTTTCTTATTTTATAATAATATTAAAAAAAAAATAAAAAAATAAGAAAATAAAATTTATTTAAAAAAAAAAATAATAATTAAAAAAAAAGGGAAAAACTATTATGCAATTCTGATTTTAAAGTAAATTCAAATCAGGAGTCAACTGAAATGGTGCTCTATCTCTAGTCTGGTTTGAATTATTTATAAAAAAAAATTATTTTCATTATACAGATTACAGATAAAGCTCCCAAAACATAAGGTTCTGATACGAATTGCTGATTTTGCTTTAATTAAAACTAAAATTAAGAAAATGAAAAAAAAAAACAGCCCTGAAGATAACTAACAATAGAGTTAGTTTAATAAAATAAACAGCAATGAATTATAAAATGTTAAATACATTAGCAAACTAAATTTTAAAATATGATATGATTGTAACTTATATATATATATAAAAATTAAGATCAATTTTTCCATTTTGCAATTAGTAGTACGAGTACACAGAAAAAAATTTGCTCGTACTAATAACTAAATAATTCGTTAAAATCAACGAAAAATTCGTTATTTTGGCTACAACGAACATTTCGTTGAAAAAAGCTCGTAGTTCGTTAAAAAAGTTCGTTATACCCCAAAACCAAAAACCTTTCAAATTCTTCAGCAAAAACACCGCAAATACGAAAGAAAAATTTTACTAGACTAAATTTTTTTTTTTATTTATTTAATTTTTTATTTATTTCTTTTTTATTTTTTATTTTAATTTTTTTTTTATTTTTTTTTTTATTTATTTTTTTATTTATTTATTTATTTTTTTTTTTTTTTTTAATTTTTTTTTTTATTTTTTTTTATTTATTTTTTTTATTTATTAATTTTTTTTATTTATGTTTCTATTTTTATTACTTATTTTTTAAATTTTTTTATTTAATTTTTTTTTAATAATTTTTTTTATGCCCGCTTGTGGCTTCGAACCACTGTCCTAAACATTGCAATCCATCAACTCTGCCACTGAGCTATGAACTAAATTTACGGCAATGTGTAAAATGGAAAATATAAATTCTGTATGGATTGAAATTTTTGTTTCCCGTATTTAACGATAACGAACGTTTTTAACGAGTACTAAAAATGAAAAAAAAGGTTCGTAATAGAAAATAAACGAAATTTACGTTACAAAAACGTATTTATTCATTATTTTTCGTTATCTTAACGAGAATGTCATTAACGAACTTTTTTGACGTAATGAGTACGAGCAAATTTTTTTCTGTGTAATACTGTATAAATTCCATATTAGTACTCAGGGTATAGAATTTCTAGACTAAAATTAATATTAAAATAATATTAATAATTATAATTGAAATTAAATGTGTTGTGTAGAAAAAATGCTTTGAGTATATTATTTTATGTCTAAGAGCTTATATTGAGTAAATTATATAATATTGGATTTCATTTGAATTTTTCATATTATTATTAGAAATTTTGGGATAAAAATATATACCTATATTTTACTAAAATATGTTAGATAATATGTTTTTTTTTTCTCTCTTGAAGCTACTAAATAGTTTTAATTTTCTTATTAAAATTTATATAATTTACTCATATAAAATATTATACATCGTAAATTGTCCTTATATACATATTTATATATATATGTACATATACTAAATGTACTATTATTTCTTAATATTTCTAAGAAAAAAAAAAATGCTTTTCTAATACGTATTATATTTTTATATAGGTTTCAAACATATACATTCTGTATACATATATATTATATGATTTTCTATCTTTAATGAATAAATAAATTAGATAATAAAATCCGATTCAAAATTAAAGAAAATTTTTAGTTAAAAATGACTTTAGTGTATGTAAGAAAGTAATGACTATAATATGTATTATATACATATATTATATCTATATATGTGTAAACAAATAAACATACAATTTAACATGTAAAAAAAAAGGAGTATTGTTTAAAGAATTTAAGATAAGAATTTTCTGAACAGAATTTCTAATAACAGCAGAGGTTCTCTCTGTTTTTATTTTATTTTTTTTTTTTTTTTTTTTTTTACTTTAATAATAATTACTTCTTGGTCATAGGGGACCTAAAATATTTATTCAAAACATTTATTTTTAAACTTTAGTACTCTACGGGCGATTAAATAAAATATATATATATATTATTTCATTTTGTATTTATAAGAAATTAAAATAAAAAAAAAAATAACAAATAACAAATTAAGAAGTAGGTAAACGAATTTAAATAAAATATTTAAATAAAAAATAATAATATTTCGGAAAATATAAAAAAATATTTTCTAATTAAGAGTAATCAGCTTTGGGGAAATTTAAATTTTATTGCCTGTGGACATTTTTTTTTGTTCAATTTATACAAGCGCTCCTGTAAAATAAGCTTGATATATCGATAGAAAATGTCGTGTTACATTTGAAGTCTGTTCTAAAAGAACATAATATGTATTTTATAGAATACCCATACAAAGTACCTTTTTCCTATGTACTCAAAAAAAATTTTTAATTTTATTAAATTTACTTATGTTTGTAAAAAAGTTAAGAGCATAGTACATAATTTTAAGCTCTTTAATATTTATAAGTCGATGCCTTGAATAGCTGTTTACTGACAATTCCAATTACTTTTCGAGAAAATGATAGGTTCAAAACAAATGTATACATTCAAATGATTTATGACATGGTAAAAAAAAATTTTTTTACTTTATACATAATAGGGATTAATGAAAGGACTACATGATAAAATATTGATTAAATTATAAGGATTAGTAAAAGAATTACACATTTAATATTAAAAGCATAAATTACCATAATTTTATATTTTCCAAAAAGTAAAAAATTATCAAAATATATATATATATTAAATATGTGATCTTTATCTATATATATATATATATACCAAAAAACATATTAAAGGATGTGGAAAATAATATATATTCAAAGAGATAAAATAAATATTTTATGTTTGTTTTTTGTAAATTGTCTAAAACAAAAAAAAAAATTGTTTTTTGTTAATACATTAAGAAATTAAGGTATATTTAAAACAAAAAAAAAAAAATTTTTTTTCTAACTTTTATTTATAATTAAATAAGATATTAGATAGGTACTCTTGTTTACGTAGGAAAAAAACAAAAATCATAAACATTTATTTAAATATTTATCTACCGCAGTAGATGGTAATGGTATAAGTGACAATTTATCTTTTACTAAAAAAAAGGACTCAACTTAACTTTCGTACTTCAAAAAACGATTTTCTTCAACGCACTCGACACTTTGGATCATCAAAAGTTGGATTCATTCAACCTTAAGTCATTAAAAAGTTAAATAATGATCAACTTTAGCCTTTTAACAAAAATCATCTGGTACCTTAACGTCTTAACGTAACTCAATTCTGGTTCATAGGCGAGTTATTAAAAACTGAATTTCTCTACTCTCTACTCTCTATATCTCTGATATTCTGTTTTTTTGAGGACACAATTCTTATTATTAACTTGTAAAGTAATTTGTCTGTATATTTCTTTACTATTTTCGACACTCTCGTAGACCCACTTTTCGTTATCACAGCGAGCTGAAATTTGGCACAAAGGTTCATGTCGCGTGACAATTGAAGCTATCAAAATTTGAAGCGGAAATTTCCATGGAAAACCCGGAAAATCGGGAAAAATCATTTGAAAATTTGGTACAAATTTGAGTAGTGATAAATCCGTTTTAGGAAAAATGCAAAGTTTTCTGATTTTTCCAAAATAATTTTCCGGAATTTTCAGACTTTTCCGGAAAATTTTCCGGTATAAAAGTTTTCTAAATTATGCAGGATCAAGTTCCCTATCAACTGGCATCATTACTTTCTCTCCGACAATGGTAAAGACCGAAGAAAATTCATGTAAAACGCTGTTCCGGAGTTTTTCCGACCAAGGAAGCGTTTGAGCGTTTTGCAACCTGAGACAAAGTTGTAGAGCAAAATGAGTTGCATAAAGTTGCTTTTGCAGAAAACTCCATGGAAAACCCGAAAAAGCGGAAAAACCATCGGAAAAATTTTCATCGATATGATTAGTCATAAAATTGTTTTCAAACATCCATGCAGCACATAATAACAATTTAGTTAACGTGAAAAAGGCAGAAAATAAAAATAAGTTAAAAACGAGTTTTCCAAAAAACTGAGGCCAGCCCGCATCAAAAAGTAGAAAATAAATTTTTCTTCACACACAGAGGTGGACTCAGATTTTTTGATTGGGACATTTCTCTTGAATATTCTTTCTCTTCATGAATCAAATCACTTACGTCCCAATCAAAAATCTGAGTCCACCTCTGTGTGTGAAGAAAAAGTTATTTTCTACTTTTTGATGCGGCCTGGCCTCAGTTTTTTGGAAAACTCGTTTTTAACTTATTTTTTTATTTATTAAAATTATAAACTTTATAAAAAGATTTACCCGATACAAAAAATAGATATTTTTAGAGTATTTAATATGACAGTGTATGGTGTAGATATTCACTGCAAATAATGTCTAAAAATTTGTAGAAAAATTATTTCGTTTATATAAAATACGAATGTAGAAATATTTTTATTTTAAAAACATGTAAATAATAATCTAGCAATAAATAATAACTTAATAATTGTGTTTAATTAAAAAATAATATTAAACTACTACAATGAACATAGAATTTATTTTTATCCCTCACAATAATAATAAAAAAAAAAAATAAAAAAAAAAACATAATAATAATAATAAAGCCTTATGCAAAATTTCATTTTTTAATTTAATCCTTGAAACATAATTTACTCTTTGAATCATTATTTTCATGATTTTTGAACATAAACGATAGAAAATTTATTTATGCCTTGTTCAGACAATGAACTCTGATCATGATAATCTTACTTTTTGTGATTATCATTCTTTTTTCCATGATTTGCTCATACAAAAAAAGTGTCATCGGAAATCATGATTATCGAAAATCATGAAAAATTTCAGGGATGAGTTTATAGTTTTTTACCATCCATGTTACCCATTTCCACTCATTCCTAGTTATTTTTGACTTTTATTTTTGACATATTTTCTTTATTTACAAAACAAAAAAAAATTTGAGTAGCAAATAATATTTATGTTTTTATTTTGTTTGCTTTCATGTTGTTTACTTTTTTTGTTTTCGTTCATAATCGCGTTCACACACGTTTTCAAAGTATGATTATCTTCGCAAATCATGATTACGAAATCATGATTAAGTCGTTGTCTGAACAAGGCATTAGCAAAAAAGAAAAAAAAAAAAATATCATAGAAAATATAAGATTAAAATAAAAAAAGCATATTATTTTATGTAAAATATATTATAGAGAGATTAAAAAAATAAAATTTAATAATATTTTTTATTTTTTAAGCATATATATAAATTTTTCTTTTTTTTACTTTGCGTGTTTTATATTTATTCAACACCTTTAAAATTATTTGGAAAAAAAAAATAAAATAAAAACAACAAAAATTTAAATCAAGACTCCTGTATTTCACGTAACTTATTTAATTTTAATCCCTTAAATAAATATCCCTGTGGGCAAATATAATATTTACCTTTGTAAAATTTTAACATCATCGTTATATACATTTTATTTTTTATATATTATTTGTACATAATACATACAATATGTTATATAAAAAAAATTTAACATGATTTTATGAGAAAATAAAGGTAATGATATATAAAAAAAAAAAACAGCAAAAAACACATCCATCCCACATTAAATTTCTCCCCAAAGCACTGAATTTCCTTGAGATAGCAAATATCAATAAATCACGTTAGTCGCTCTTTCTGCATTCAGTAATATTAGGTACCTACCTATATGAAATATATTTTTCTTTTCATTATTTTTTTTTTAAAACATACTACACTATACACCTATATGTAATTTTTGTGAGCAAACGCTATACAAATAATTAGTTATATTATTTGTTCTTGATAAATTCTTATACCTTGTTTATAGCTACCACCGTAAAGTAATTTTTGGAGGAATGTTCCGAAAAACTATTCACAGCTAATCTTAACTAAAAGCAAAAAATCAACTGCATGGGTTCATCTTTTTTTTTATTTAGAAAGTTTTACTTTAATTTTTTTAATTTAAAAAATATAATTTTTTTTTTAAATTGAAATTACATTTGATTTCTTTTTTTTAATCATCTGAAAATTTTTTTACAAAAAAAAGTTATCTGAAAAAAAAATTCAGATTGGATGCCCAACTAGCAGATTATTCTTGTAAATAAGTGTTATACCACTTATAAGCTGTATAAGATTCTAGTAAGATGATTCGTGATACTGAATCATAGTGATCTTGTTATGCAACATTTATAAGAATTCTATTTCATCAAAAACTCTTAATGCCGGTTTCAGTCTTCCTATTAGAATTTATCTTATCCCAAAATTCTTCTTCTCTTTTACTTTTTACACATGAGTAAAAAGGAAAAAAAATGTTCTTTAATGCGGACCGTGATCCTGCTATTAGCTTTTATTTTCATAACAAAACTATTTTTTCGCTCTTTTACTTCGTACAAATGAGTAAAAAGGAAAAAAAAAAGTTCTTTAATGCCGGCCGTGATCCTGCTATTAGTTTTTATTTATATAACAGAACTATTTTTTTTCTCTTTTACTTCGTTCTATGAGAAAAGAGGAAAAAAAAAGATCTTTAATGCCGGCCGTGATCCTGCTATTAGCTTTTATGAGGAAAAAAGACAAAAATAGTTTGATACGTATTAGCCGTATGCTTTTAAAAATAAAAACAAAAATGATTTAAATTCCGTGTTACCAGGTTATTGCACTAATCCCCTAACAATATAAATATAACAAGGACTTGAGAGAGTTTATTGTTTGCGGAAATATTACTTTGACTTCCTTAACGTTGATTTTTTAATTATATTTTTGCGCTAATTCTTTGCAGACTCATGATTTTAAAATGATGCACTTATTGTACGGAAATAGAAAATTATTGTGTAGACGATGTTGATAAGAATACATTTCAAAATTTGCCTCCGAAAGGGTTGGAAGGGTCAAATGGTCCGGAAAAAGAAAAGAGTATGATGATCGGAAAATCAACCTAAAGGATTTTTTAGTTAGACTTATACTTGGGTGAAATATGTGAGAAGTTTTGCCCGGATAATTATTATTTTCTAAATTTTTGCGTTGTTAACAAAATAATATTCAATTCAATTCAATTCAATTTTTATTAAACGAGTGTATACAAATTTAATTAATTTTTTCAGAGTTTTAGATACATTTCTATCTTTACAACTTTAAAATTTTTTTTTTAATATTTTATACTAGGATATTTATGTATTTGACATTTTATTTTAAGGAGAAAATTTTTATTTTTAAAAACCTTATTTGTAATTTCTTAACCTAGTAAATAACAAAATAAAAAATAAAATAAAAAATAAATAAAAAAAGAGAAAAAACTATGACTATAAACCTAAGCCTAATTTACCTAAATAGGTCATTTATTAGCGGATTACTAGAAATTTCACATTTTTCTGTGAATTTTAATGCATTTTTTTCTATTTTTTCGTATAAAAGTTTTGAATTTGCTAATTCATGCAAAAAATAATATTTATTTCGAGAAATAAAATCAAACTACTGACTGAGAATTTAATATCATTCTTTATCGTAAGGTTGACTTTTTAATACCTTCCGTTTCGTCTAAAAATTAGTGTTTTCAACCCGGGTACCCGGGTGTCGGGTACCCGCAAATTTGACCATTATTTCGGGTATTTCAAAACCCGGGTAGTAACATCGGGTATCCGGGTATCAACACTGTAAAAAATAATGTAAAATTACACAAAACTTTACACTGCTAGCCACGTAAATTTACAGTATCTACCAGGTAAGATTTTGTTCATTGAATATTACAGAATTTTACGTTACAATATTACACAAATTCTGCAAATTTACTGAATTTTTTGTAATTTTGCAAATCAAACAGAGTTTTTACACAAATTTCTATTAAAATTACATAGATTCTGGAAAAGTAATATGTATTTTTAGTAAATAAAGTAAAACTAGATGGTTTTGGTGTCTAAAACTACATTCTGTAAAACTGTAAAAGTACAAACCAGGTGAAAATTTACATTTTGGAAAAACAAAATGTAATAGTTCATGAATTATCGTTGGATAGAAAAAACCAACGATAAGTCATGTGAAATTACTAAAAATTTTTACCAGTGAAAGTTTTGAAATTCAAACAGCAAATTTCAAAACCAAATTGCACAGTTATAGGCGAGCTTAAAAAATAATTTCGCATTCGAAAATTTGAAATATTGTTTTACATGTTACATGTTACATGTTTTATAAGTTGGCCGTGTTTGAAATAAATTAATGCCCAGTAAATATTTGTTCACCAGGATATTTAATCGGTTGTGTTTTGGCCGTTTTTACTGGGTTTGTCTATATATTCGTTTCAGTTTATCCTCATTCCACAATTAAAAACAAAAAAAATTTGAAATTTTGTTCAAATCTTATCAGTTCCTTTGAAATTTTAATGAACGCGTGTTGTTGTTAAAATTGAGAAAGATACATGCGTTTTTAAAATAAAAAATTAAAAATGATTAAAAAAATTTATAAAAAAAAATTAATTTTTAATTAAAGTACTTAACAAGTAAAAAAAAAATTAATAAAAAAAAATGCATTTTTAATTAAACTTAACAAATAAAAAAAATTTCAAATTTCAATAAAGTATTGTAAATAAAATTTTGCTTTTTTATAAATCAACATTTATTTTATTAATTTTTAGTTTTTTTTTTATTTTTGTTATATTACAAGAGATAGAATATATTATAAATAAAACTAATAAAAACAATTTTAGCTTTTTATTATTTTTAGAAAGAATTTGAGAAAATTTTAAGAAATCTTTCAGGAAGAAGCCCTTATATTTAAAAAAACCATATTTGTGGAGAAGCCACTAATTTAATTTACTTTTATTTCGTTTCGTTTCTTTTTTATTGAATGATCAGGTAATGATACCTGCTAGAAGCGAACGCATGTATGAAAATTTTCATAGACTACCCGGTGCCAATATCAGGTAATCACTGGGTTTCTCTAACCTAATATTAACTGGGTTTTCACCTATAAAATATTTACTGGGTGCTTAATTGAATTATTTTTATTTCAAAAACATAAAAAAAAAATAGAATGTGTTTTTCTGAAAAAAATATTCTTTGTGCTTTTGATTAATCAAAATACTGCTGAGCTGAGGAAGTGAAATTAAAAATCGTAAGTGAAGAAAAATTATACAAATTGATGTTGTGCGTTCGATTGAATTTTTTGTCTTTGCATCTTGTAAAATGTCTTGAGTCTGGAATTACTTTGAGAAATTAACATCCACTGAAACACTCGTAGCGTGTTTTTTCCATTGCTGGAATATTTTGTAGTAAATTAAGAAATAAAATGAGCCCAGATACATTAAATGCTTTAATTTTTAGAAAATATTATTTTCTTAATAAACAAAAAATTTAAATTATTAATGGGTTTTTTTCCAGTTTTTTTTGTAATATTTCTTAATACCCGGGTAACCCGGGCTACCCGAAAACTTTGAAATATTACAACTCGAGTACCCGGGTACTTTTATTTCCGGGTATTTGCAAACACTACTAAAAATCCGCAGATTTATCCTTGCTAATTGCATAATACCTATAGAGCTCCAAAATGTTCCTTTAAATTATCTAGAAACATGGCAATACAGACAGGTTGTGAACCATTTTAGTTTTTTTTGTTCGTGTGATAAAAAAGTTATAGTGAATGATACCAGTGAATAGTTTTACTTCACTAGATTAAAAAAAAAATTCCAATCAAATAAAGAAAATTCATTTTTGATTAATTTTTGCTTCAAAAATGAAAAACCGACTATTTCATTTTTTTATTTATTATTTTATAGTTTCACAAAATTAAATTAATTTTTATCCCTATTAAACATTTTTTTTGGGGGTTGGACATTTGTCCGCGGAAGCGGAACATTTGTCCGCGATTTGTTTTTGTATCGCGGACATAAAAATGACATTTGTCCGCGATTCGAAATGTCTTTTGTCCCGCTAAAAATCTGAAAAATCTATCGCGGACAAATGACAGTTTGCAAAATGACATTTGTCCGCGAAGTTTTCCATACAAATTTCATCGCGTACAATGTCACGGCGCCATTTTTTTTGGTGTTTTATAACAATTGAAAAAATTAAAAATAATACTTATCCCTAAAAATAAAAATCAATAAACAAAACTTAAGTCACTTCAAAACAGGAAATAATTTAAAATTTTGGGATTTTTCTATAAAATTTCTTAAAAATCTCATAGGTTATCCGAATATAGGAATAAAATACTTTATGGAAATTCAACTTATTTAAACGCACAATGTGTTTGGGAGAACTAAATATTTTATTCTTTGGCAAATTTTTAATTCTTTTTGAAAAAATCTATGAATTCAAAAACTACATAAAAAATAAAAAGAATAGAACATCAGTTAAATTTTATTTATATCTGCCATGGCAAACTACATTTTGCTCATACTTTGCTTATATGAGTTTAAAATGTATGAAAATATTAACAAATTTAATGCCTTTTCTAATTTAAAATTATTTAAATATCAAAAATATCACTAGGTTTTCATATTTATCAATCCTGAAATATAAAAAATTGCATTATTTTTTCAATTGCATGAAAAAAAAAAATGTCTATTTAATTTTTTTCAACAATTACAATAGTTTTTATTATAAATACATAATTTAATACACATTTAAAAATTAAAATGTGCGCAAGTTAAGTTAAATACAAATACATTTATTTTATTATTACATATACCCATCGTAATATTTATATTTTATTTCTTTTCCTTTTCTTTTCACTATTTTTTTTTTATATATATTTATGCACTTCTTTTTTATCGCTGTCCTTCTCTTTTCTTTCATAAAAAAGTGTTATACAGGCTAATAATGGGAATAGTTACAGAATTCGAGAATGTTATTAGCCACCGACTAACCCGTTTGTAAATACTTATATAACAAATTATACTTATAATTTTCGCCACTTTTGAGGTAATAACAGAATTCTTGCTACTTAATAGATAGTTACTAGAATACATAAGCTTTCTACTAAAAGAATCGAATTCTCTTATAGAGCTAATTTGCTAGTTGGGTGGAAACGTAAGGAAAAAGAAACAAAAAATAATTTTGTGAAGTAATTAAATTTTTAAGATACCAAAAAAAAAATAAATTCAATATTCTTAATTATTTGAAAATATTTTTAAAAAATTCTTTTTACGAAAAATAGATAAAATTAATATCTTCATTTTCAGTAAATTTGCTTAAATATAAATAAAAAAATAACATAGAAAAACGGTTTTTACGGTACCATTTTTTCAGATAGGTAAATTAGCTATAAACAAGGCATTAGACGACATATTGTATGTAGCATGCTTCTTCTTATTACTGCGATATCGACATAAATTTCGAGCCCTCGAAAAAAAATAAATATTAATATATTCATAGGATCTTGTTGACATAAAAATCATAGAAAATCTGTGAAAGTACATAAATTTGTATAGAAAACTGAAAGATTGCGGTTTGTAAAAAAGGAATTAAACCAAAAAAAGCCTTAATTCAATTTTAAATTCAATTCATTACATAATATATTAATTTTTAATTTCTATTGACTAAAAATATCCTTTAAACCCGTTTCGTTTTTTCAGTAGATATTTTCATATAAAATTTATTTGTCATGATTGTCAATCCTTTGAGAATTTGTTTTTTTTTCCGCACAGACCCTAGAAAACGGCTTAATATTTATGTCGGTGATGGCCATATACTATTCCTGTATGTACCTATGTTATGTGTATTACAAAAACTAAAAAAAAAAGTTATTCTAATTATAATATTCTATTTCAGAAGTATAATATTTTGTATTTAAATGTTTTTCATATACAAAATTATATTCATACTTATAATTTATGATTATAATCTCTCAATTTCAGTATGTTCCACACATTATACTTAGGCATCTGTTTTTATTATAAAACTCTTACTATACTACGATATTAATCTAACATACTTACTTACTCTGCTCTGTACATATTTGACTTTTTTGTTAATTTTTTTTAATTTTTCTTTTCATTATTGGGCATTCATCAAAAAATTTTAATAATAATGAAAAGAGAAAAAAATAATAATAATTTTTTTCAATAATAATTTGTGTTTTTAGCTTATTATAAAAGGAACAGAAGATATCCTTTAATTTTCACTCAACAGCAGCATAAAGAAACGAAAAATGATTAATTATTGTAATATTTCAGAGGCAACAAAAGGCAACGAAAAAATATTATATATATTTTTTTAAAAATATGTTTCTACTAAAAATTAAATAATTTTTTTTCTTCTATTCGTTAATAAAATAAAATATATATAAAAAAAAAAAAAAAAAGTTAAAAAAAAATTTTGTGGGTAAAAATAATGACGACAAGGTCTTACTATATATATATTGGGTTTCACATACACAAAAAAGGACAATAACAGTATAGTAATTTATTTTATATTTTTTTTTATATTAATTTTTGCTTCTTTAATGGATAAACGGTTAGCTAACTTTTATATATTATGACCTGAAGTGAAAAATTTTATAGCAAAATCATTCAACAAAAGCTTATACTTAATATTTTCTCTCAGAAATTATTCAACAAAAAAAAAACACAGATCATACTCCTACAACAAAAAATAAAAAAAATTATTAATAAATAAATTAATCCTTGAAAAATTCAATAACAAAATTAATCTATATACACAAATTTTTCGATGTCTTCTTTTTCAATCTAATTATGCTTTCTCAGACAGGGACGGCTGGTGATAACCTAAGGCAACCGAATCTTCTAATTTCTATAATAAATAAATTTCTTCAATGAGTAATATACAATTTTAAACTAAATAACAGACACAGTTAATTGTTTTATCAGTAGAATTAAAAACGTACTCAAAGCAAATTAAAAAATTCTTTTCTCGAATGTAAAAAATCTATTTATATTCTACTTATGAAAATTTTAAGTAATCATAATAATAACAATATTTTTGCTCGAAGGATACAAATTTTTTATTAATTTCGAAGTGAAAAAAGTACTTATTCAATCCCATAAAATAATTAGTTAAAAGGCAATGAATAATGCTTTAAGTAGAGTTGAAAAATAAAATAGACACATATTTATCATTATGGTTCTGTTATTGGATTTTATTCTGTTCTTGCTTATGGGCATAATTGATGTCATGAGCTGTCCCTGTTTCTATCATAAATAAATAAATTAATCAGTATAATAGTCAGTCGAGCGTAATTGATTAAGAACCAAAAGATTTGATTAGAAATAAAAAAAACAAGTTTTGAATTTAAAAGGAGATACATAACGAATAAAAAATGGAAATTAATGCCTTTTTTTTGGCAAAAGTTACTAAAAAACCATTTTATCCATGTTAAGTCCCTTGTTTAATTATGTTTCAGAACGCATCTCAATTAAAACTGAAAAAAAAAAGCAATTTGATATCAATATAATACTCATCATATTCCAATTTCGTTCGATTTTTAGAACTCTCTATGGTGCTCTACGCAATAAAAATGTTGTATTTAATAGTGAAGATAATCTCGAAAAATGTCTAAATTCGCAACGATTGAAAAAATTAAAATTAACAAAATAAAATTTATTTTATTGTATTTTAGTTTAATTTAAATTTATTTTAATTTATTTATTGAAATCACAAAATAAACAATAATTTTGACTTTTGACAACCTACGGCTTAAAAACTTAAAAAAAGTTGAAAAATTTCAACTTTTATAGCGTTCAACTAGGTACGTCGAGTTTATAACCTACCAAAAATTTCCATTTATTTTAATCTTTTTAGACGGTCGTTCGCCATGAGATTTTTTGAGTTTATCTCCACTATAAGTGTAAATATAAATACATTACATGCATGTTTAATGTTAAACTGATAAAAAAAAATATTTAATTTAATTCTTTAGTAAAATTCTAAAATAATTTCATGTGTACATAAATGTATACTTAAATGAAATTTTATATATTTTTTATATAGTATGATATTTTATTTACTTTATATACTTACTATATTCAACATTTTCATTTGGGTAATACATTATAATTTTCGTTTTTTTTCACAAATCAAAAACCTTTTAACGTAGTATTATTTTTAAGTTTGTGTAATAATTTCAACAGCGGATTATATGTTTGAAAACATTTAAATAATGTGGTGTTCTAGACTGTTGGTATATATATACCTACTGTGATTGATATTTTTGTTTTTTTTTTCATTCTGTTTACTAAATGAGCTATATAAAAATTTTTTTCAATATAAAATAAAGAATGATGTAACTTTAATTTATGTAAAATATGTTTACTAAGTTATTCAACATTAAACTCGATTACAGATAATTTATGAAAGCATTGAAAATTTTCAATTTCTTATTAAATGAAATAAAATGAAAATATTTTTGAAATTCAGCCAAAATATGTAGATTTATTTAAATTAAACTAGTTTTCATTTATAATTTTTACTTTCCTCTTAGGTATATAGTTATAAATATAGTTACCTTGTATTAAGCATTTGAAATAAATAAATAATGTTAGGAATAGTCTAAGAATAGGCTAAGTCGAACTAAGTGTCCACATTTGCAGAATATATTGAATACACCTTTAATTTTATATATGAAATATATGTTTGAATTAGTTTTTCTATGTTATTCTTTATTTGTGAAAATTTACATTATATATTCTTTCTTGCTCGCCCTAAGCTCTTATGACTAGATTTTATTTCGTATAATCTAATTTTTAAGCATATACATATTAGTAAATATTTTTGTTTTTTTTTTGCTTATATATAAAATACAAATACCACTTTTTTATACAATTTAACTTTTTGACATCTCTGTGTCTACATCAATTTTTCACAAAAATCAAACAACTGTCAATCTTGTTCAGATTTTTTGTTTAAATTCAATATTTATGTGTTTTATCATCTGATTTGATATTTTGATCAGAATTTAACATCTACAAAAAGAAAATTGTATATATATTTGTATCAATATAACATATAAATATATCACTGAGATTAAAATATATGTTAGGAAATCAGTGAATGTATGTATATAAATATTTTTTTTAATATAATAAATAAATAATATAATCTCTGATATGAGAAATTTTAATCCTTAAAGATATATTTACGTAAAATGTTTTTCTTTTACTGTATTACTATTATTATTATTATTATTGTTATTATTCTTATTAATATTATTATTTTTTCATATTAAAAATAAAAATAAAAATTGACAATCTCTTAACAAATATTTTTTTATAATATTATATTGATTTGTTCAAGGACACAAAATTCAAGTAAAAGGTTAAATTTTATTTTTAAAAATAGAAAAACAGCTTTTTCAATATGTCTCGCATATTTAGCATTTATCTGCATTTAAATAAATTCACTTATACATTAGGTTCTACTTTGTGCCAGGATTCCCCTGTAAAAAAAAAAAAAACAAAAAAAAAACACAAATATATCGTGAAAAATTTACATATAAATAATTCTATTAATAATAAATTTGTTTTGTATTCACCGCCAAAATATTATTCTTATCAATAAAAAAAAAAAAAGGTAAAAAATGAAATAATAAATATTTTTTGCATGCATATCTATAAATTTATTGTACATAATATATTATGTACATTAAACATAAAAAATTTAAGATATTTAAGAAATTATTTGAAATTAAAAACAAAATCGATAGAACATAAATTTCTATAATTATTGTTGAAAACTTGAATCATTTTTTATTATCTGTTTCCTTTATTTCATCAATTCCAGCCCAAAAACTAAAAATTTCAAAAATAAATCTTACTAACCCTGGAACCAGATCTTTATTCTCTAACTTCTATCATATCAAAAAATCACTTCCAGCCTAAATTAGCTCGCTACCGTCAAACCAAATCTAAAAACATTTTTTCGATGCTCCTAAACATATAATTCGAAAATACATATTTTATATTCAATTTCAAAATTAAAACTCAAATTGATTCTCTTTAAAAAAAAAATTTTATTTTTATTTCATAAATTATGAATTATAAAAAAAAATAATAATAATTTGTTTACAACTTGAAAATAACGTTTAAAAAAAAAAACACTTTCATTTTTAATGTTAATAACTTTTTAATGTCCTTGTTGATGCTCAATTAAAATTCATTTAATTATTGTGCAGAAATATTAATAATTTTTATTTTATTTTTTTTTTTTAAGAACAAAATTCTAGTAGTCAGATGAAATAAAAAAAAATGTAATAGGTACTAGCCAAGGTTAAAGATTAATAATTAAAAGAAAAAATTAAATGTTTCAAAAAACAGTAAACACGTCAAAATCTTTTATCTTTTTTCTTGATGTTCATGGAAGTTATAAAAAAAACACAAGAAGGAAAATATACTACACTGTATATTTTGTTTGTATTTATCATTATTATTATTATTATTATTATTATTATTATTTTTAGCATTATTGTTGGGTACACAAGGGATAAGCTAAATAAAAAAATATACATAAAAAAAAAACAACAAACTCAATGATTTATTACTTTCCCTAAACCAATATAAATGTATTATGTATATGTACGTTATATACATAAGTTAAAGATTATTTGGGTCAATTTTTATTTTTACTTTTTTCATATTGCCCTCAGCTAAAATCAAAAAAATATAAAACATTTTTTTTTTTTTAAATAAAAATTTGACTAAAAATTTTGATAAAAAAAATATATATATATAAAATTATATTCACTTTAAAAATACTTTCAGGGCATCAATAATAAGCTTTTAGATTGAACAAAGAAGTATAACATTATCTTCAAAATATATGTACTTATAATTTGTAAATAGTATCTAAGATAGAAAATTTAAATAAATCGGTTTACTACAGAAAGCTTAATGCAAACTGACTTCCATTCATATTATACTTGTAATATAAAATAATTCCTCTATATTACTAGAAATATAATTATGTTAAATCTTATTCTGTTAAATCTTATTCGGTTAGTACAAAGGGCCAACAGGCCTACGTGCAGGGAGGGTGGTAAGCCCTCCGCCCGTGCAACCTAACCTAACCTAACCTAACCCATTTATCAAAATTATGTTACTCTTAACTGATTATGTCTCGGACAGTTTTACCTTTTCTGCACTTGGACCTTAAAACTGACCTTTGAGTGGAACTAGCCTGTAAACTAGCCTGTAAACTAGCCTGTAAACTAGCCTGTAAACTGACCTGTGAACAGGCCTTTCTCAAACAAAAAAAAGGAAAAAAAATAACTAACCTTTGCGTAAAAGGGCAGTTTGCAGACAAAAAAGTTAGTTTGCAGACATTTTGCCAACTTTTCTGCTTTTTCCTAATTTAAAAATAAACAAGATAAAAGATAGTTTGTTTACACTTCGTTTTTTTTTTACTGTAAAAAATACAAGTGTGTACGGGTTTCGTTAAGGTGACCTTAGGAACTTGCAGACGACAAGTGCAGATAAGGTAATACATCATTCAGTCTTTTTAATCGTAATTTTAAAATATATTTAGTATCATTCCGGTCTTTAGATTTTAATATGTATTTTATTTTTTTTTCAAAGCCGTCCAGGAATTTAGGAATAGTGTAATATTGAAAGAATATGTATGTTTTGGAAAAACTTATAAGCAATCAAAGTAATCAAAGCGACTATTGCTAGTAATGCATAGCATTTATTAATTTAATTTTAAACACAATTTTTTTTAAACTTCAAAACTCAATACAGAACTGAAAAAATAATTATATAGACTATATTAATAAAAATTGAATTAAAATTATTTTTGAAATTAAATCAAGTGGAACTAACTAAAACAAGCGGAAAAATTGATGAAAATAACAACAAGTAAAAAATAAGAAAATTTTCCCAACCGCATTTTAATAATATGGTACATATAAAAAAAAATTCAAAAGAAAACTTTTTTTTTTATATTTATTTTATTTGTTGGCAGCTAAAATGTTAAAACTTTCACCCCCAAACTATTCAAGCATTCATTCTACTATCTGATACAGAATATTTTAATATTAATAAAAAAAATATTTATTAAGGTTTTATTATATGAACTGATTTTCAGTCATTGTGCCACAACACAAAAAGATTATTATTTTCAAACAAAAAACAACACAATTTGCTTTAGAGAGGTCCTTCAATTCAAAAATTATTTATTTCATACATAGATGATATATAATTTTTTTTTTGTAAATGTTATTGTTGAGTATTTTTTCCTGCAGCATATTCAGCAGTGGATTTCAATTGTAACGAGTGCGATTTATCCACCGTTCATTCGAATATTTATTTATGTTTTTTGTTTCCTTTTGGCTAAAACTCAAATAACCAAACATTAAGAGTATAGATAGATCCAATATAAAATAAATGAAAATTATCTCTACTAAAAAATTAAAAGTTAAGCCTTCGGTTCAAATACAAATATAAACCTAAAAAATACGGTGAACTTTTCATATTGAATATCTAAATTTTTGTATATTCTATTTGAAAACGTTCAATGACAGCGTGTAAAAAATTTTCTTTTAATGTTTCTTATTTACGGCCGTAATGAAACGACGGCATCGCTATCTTAAGTTACTTTCTAGGAAGCGAACAACATTTCTAATTTGTACAGTCAACGTTATCCATCCATCAGAGCTTTAATATATGCTAAAAAGAAAACTACATTTATATACTTCTTGTCAGCTAATGTATATTATTTTTAAAAAAAAAAGTACAATCTTTAAGATTATATCAGTAAGTGTTCAATACTTGCAATTTTCCTTAACACTTTAACTTTTTAAATCATTTTGAAAACACAAAAACTTTATTTATGCGCTTAAAAGTTAAATTTGATTTTTTTTTTTTTTGGATTCTTATAAAAATGTCGCAATAAAAATAAGATTATTCACTTCAAATTTTACGATTTTATTTCCAATTCGAAATGGTTTAAATAAAAATATCAAAATCTTATTTTTTTTTTTTTTTTTTTAATATTATCCAATTTTAGAATTCATCTCTATAGATGAAAAATCGATTTTTCTTAAGATGCTTCAATTTTTTTTTTATTGCATTTAGAAAAAAGGACAAAAAAAATGCATTTTTCTGGTGAATAAATTATTTTCAACCTTAAATTGAGATATATATATATATAAATTTTTTAATAAGTATGATGATTTCATCCAACAGTCAATTTGAATATTATATCAGCTTTGATTTAAAATTAGAAATTCTTGTAGAAAAAAAATGTTAATATTATATTACAAGTATAAATGTAGTATTTGTAGATATATATTATATTTCAATAAAAAATCTCAATATCGCTAACAGAACTGAATAATTATTTTCAAAATTTTTTTTTGCGGAAAAGAAACCTTAAGGGATAACACAAATCCAAGATTAATTATAACAAAAAGGCAAGGCTAATTAAACCACATTAGTAATATCTTTTATATCTGCTTGTCGTTGATGGTCCATTTTTCAAAAAATTAAATTATTATTTTGGCACAATTTTGTTAAAATTATTCATTTTAAAAAATAAAAATATTGTAAGAAATTCAGAGAAGCTCTTTGACTTTATTCTTCCTCCGTATAATATGATAATAAATAATAAAAATTATAACATAAGAAAAACGTATATATAAATAATACATAATCCTTTGTGCATATAACTTATTGAAACAGAATTATATATTTTTAATACTTATTAGATCATCATACATATATTGAAATATGACAAAGTTTTTAAATTAATATTTTTATGTTAAAAAATTTAAAAAAAAGTTCATAATGAATGGTCCATTAGGATCACATTTATATTTTGGCATTCAGACTAGTCGTTAAATTATTTTTGTATTCTTTCATTTATGTACATGTATACTGTATATATAAAAACACCAAATATATAATATACAACAGTACACATGTGTTTTATTTATTTAATTTTAACTTTTTCTTGTAAAAAGATTAACATGACTGGAATTATAAACATCAACACTTTGTGTTTAAAAAAACAAAACATCGAGATACTGAATAGACATAATAATAATAATAATAAGTAGAAAACTGTTTTGCTCTTTTATTATACATTCATCATATATTTTGATTTATGTTCACTGAAGTGATTTGTTGTCATGACCATCAAAAGCAAAATATAAAATTGAGAAAAAAAAATGATTTTTCTAAAATGGGAAAACTTAACACATTGTCTTTAATATGAAATGAAAATTTATATAATATACGGAAACAATAAATTAAATATATATAGGTTGGCGCAAAAACTTTTTTTTACCTTAATTTTTTTAATATATTTTTTTTCCATAAATGTTAGTTACGAATGGATGAATTTAAAACGATATTTAGTTTTTATTAATTTTTTAACTTTAAAATTATATTCTATAAAATAATCCTAAATAAGTTAAAGTTAAATTTATCGACTCTTACATTTTAAATATTTTATTTGATATTTAAGTGTTAACTTAAGTATCTTGTTTTTATTGAATAATAATGGTTTGTTTGAGGTCTATACTTAATCGTGTAAAGGTTAAAAAAAATAATCAATTTTTTGATCAGACACTATTTAAAACCTAAATACATTATTAATTATTTTACTTTCCCAATTATTTCATTATTAATTTTTCGTAATTTATTGAGATGTCAATAAAAAAAAAAAAAGAATTATTATATTGAAATATGTAACAGTTGTTTATACCAGTATGTTCATAAATAATAAATTTTCTTTCTTTCCCATAATTTCAATGTTAAAGGCCTTTGAACCATTCTAATAAAAAAAAAGGCATTATAAACAGCTTTCACGTATATAAATGACACATTTTTCCTTTGACTTATTAGAGAGACTTTTATTTGTTGATTGATTTATGTATTGTATATACATATATACCTACTTCGAATTAGATTTTAAATCTTATTTTCTGATAAAAATAAAATTCTTTTTATGCTAACTTTTTTCACACATAATAATTTTTCATTCAAAGTTTTGTTTGGTTGTAACCAGCATGCGTTATATATGCACATACATATCTACATACACTTATGTTTATATGTGCTTATTGAAAGTTTTTCATCATTTTGATATAACCGTATAAATAATGAATTAGTTTGACACTTTTCTTAACAAAACAAACAATAACATTGTTAAGCAAACATAAAACTCTGCAATTTTTAAAATAAATTGGAATAGAGAAAATTAGATTTGATTTTTTAATAATAAAATTAAAGTTTTAAGTTAAAATGTGTACATATGTTTATATGCTGTGAGATTTAAAACATCAATATATCTTTTAATTTTGTTAAAAACTTATCTTGTCTTTACTATAGATATATTTTAAAGTTAAATTTCTAATAGAAAGTGATTTTCTTTTTACTTGTTGGTTTTTTTTTTTTTGGAAAACTACAAAATTAAGTTCTTCGCAAGTTATATTTCTAAAAACAATTTCTTTACCAAGAACCACATCCAGTGGTATTTCGAAAAAAAAAAATTTTCTAAAATAGGACAAGAGAATCAAATTTAATCAGTTTTATAAATAGGAAATAAAATATTTTTAAAAAAAAAATAATTTGGGTTTCACATTTTTATTTAATAAAAAATTTCAGCTACTTATTCCTAAAAAATTTCAAAGAAAATATTTTCATAAAATCAAATTCTTGTTCTCAATTTTCCAAAAAATCTTATAAACATTTATGTATATATTCTTATTAATATGAAATTTTCAAAAATCTATATAATATATATTATTTCTTCGAATACTTTTATATGGATGTACAATGTATATTTTATTATTGTAAACATTATACAGACTTCAAGCAAAAAAAATATTATATTTATTAATTTAGGTTGACAGAAAAAGGTTTAAAAATTCCATTGACATAAAATTTGATCTTTTAGCTCACCCTTAACAAAAAATATTTTATGTTACAAACTATTATTATTTTATGAATATAATCATAACATAAATATATACGTTGAACACATATTTTATTTCGTTCACAATTTTACTTATCTCATTTTTCCCAACATTTGATTGTGATGCACAGATCTCGACTTAAAAACAAATTTATTCTTCTACACGGATATTCTGCACCCTTAAAAAAAAAGAACGCAATTTATGCAAAAAAAAAAAATGTTGACTAAAATGCTCATCAAAAAAAATTTATTTCAGAGCTGATTTTAATCATCAACACAGATTTGGAAAGGGAAATAATACCACTTAATAAAGAAAATACTTTTATTAGAATTTGAGTTTTTTTTTTTTCTTTAAGAAAAATTAGAATTCTGGAAGAGCTCCAAAAACAAATATAAGTTCCTGAAATTTAGCAACTTATATACATAAAAAATTCAGGACATTTAATGAGATTTTTTATTTTAGGGAAATTATCACAAATTATAATATATAAAGAGTTACAGATAATGTCCCAATAAGCATTTTAATTAAAAATCTTGTTTGTGTATTGCGTATATCAAAGTTAGAATAAATTAAATTGAATATTGTTTGATAATTATGGAGGTTTCGAAATTTTTGAATTACAATACTTTTGATCCTTCCAAACTAATTAAAAACAAAAAAAATAATTTAACTCTTGAACCTAATTACAATTACTTAATCCTCTTGATGTCCTCATAATATAAACGGGATGGGATACATGGCTGGTGGATTAATGGTTATTTTAATATTTTTTTTTTTTTTTATTTTGGATTTGTTATGCAAATTGTAAGAAAAAAAAAATTATGTAATTTAAAATTGTATTTTTTTTTTTTTGCATAATATCTGTTTCATTAAGTATTCAAATAATTTGATAGTATACACAATAAAAAAAAATTGCGAAAAATTCGAATAAAAAAATATATAATAAAATGAATAAGAAGAATTTATTTTTTATATATTAAATGAAGTCGTCTTTTTATTGTATGGGGAATGAGAAGAAATATGTACATACAATGTAATGTTTTTATACAGATAATATGGAACTATCTACATGTATGTTTTTTTAAAGCCAAAGTTTTCTTCTTTTTTTTAAATCCTATTATTTTGGTGTCCAAGCAATATTATTCATGTCATCTCATTCATTTTGAGAACTGGAAAAACTTACATATCTAATCTATACATATATTTATATATTTTATGTCAAAAAAAATGTACAGAAAAGAGAAAACTAAATTTCACTAAATTATGATGCTAGAAATTTTGTTAATAAAACTTTTATATTATTTTTTTTGTGTCGAATTGTTATTCGGTTTTTTATTTTTATTTTTTTTGTCGACAAACTAGAAATGAGTAAATGACATGAAAATTCCATTTTCCTTCATTATATACGTACTTATTTACGGGTATATAGATATTATCTATCAAATATATAGAATAAATATTATATACATAAATGTCACATAACTCTATATCCAAAATAATGATTATTCTTAACTTTTTGTTTGTTTATTTTTTTTTTATCATTCAAATAACTTATAAATAAAAATAATATATCTTAAATATATATAGTACATATCGTCTGCTCAGAAATGAAACAACGCATTATATTTATACGTCATTATTAGATAATAGCACCATTCGATTCCTCGTACTTGATTTTATAAGTACAACTATTTTGCAATATTCTTAATGTTGATTAAAATGTGTTTTTTAGATGAAAATTTTACGTTACTTGATATTTTTCCATACATTTTTTTTTAATTTTCTATACTGTTCATTATACATTGTTTCATTTCTCAGCAGACGATATATTGTGATTTGAAAATATGTAGAATTTATTTGTTTGTTTATTATTTTTATTGACTTTGAATAATTTAACAATTTATGTTCATAAAATCAGAAATTTCATTCTTAATAGTCTTTATGCTGCGCCTCTGTAAATCTAATGATGTTTCTAACAAAAACCATTACAAAGTTTTAATAAAATTCTTTAACAGATAATCAAAAAAAAACAACTTTTTCAAGTTTCTAGAAAACTTTTTTAAAAATATAAACAAATAGTATAATTTAGAGAGATAGATAGTTTTTCTTCCCTTCAATAATAAAAATAAAAATAAATATGCACATAAATAAGCATAAACCATCCCCAAGCAGACTTAAGTTCTGACATTTTTTTTTTTCGGGGCAATTAGGTTTTATTTTTGAATAAATATATAATACAAACTTTCAGTAAATTTTAAATTATTTTTTTTTAATTCAGTTATAGTTAAATAAAAAAAAAATTAAATAAATTCACTATTGCGATAAAATAAAAAAAAAAGTTCGTGATCATAATTTATGTGCATATTTTTTATTCATAGCCAAAAATTTATAATTAACTTTATTTATCTGTTAAAAAAAAATGAAAAAACATAGTTCATAAACATTTTATTTATTTGTTTATTAATCTTTTATTCTGAATAATAAGTGAAGTGAAAAAGGACTTGATTTCATTACATGAGACTCGCTCATTTTTCATTCAATACCTACACAAAAAAAAAAGATTATAATTTAGTTTATTTTTGTTTTTTTTTTTTAACGATAAGATAGAAAAATTTCCAAAATAATAAATTATTTATTTTTATGTAGTTTTTATTATACTTTGTTTTAATATGTATCTAACCATATAAAATATGGTTAGTCGTCGTTTAGATATTATCTGAAAACCTAAATTGAACACTGAAGAAACAGATAGTTGCTGCGCAGCAATTGTTTCTCATATTTCTCTTGTTATGAACTATATACTGGTCACATCAAACTAATGAATGACTTTAGGAAGATTAACCATATATCTCGTACTTTTATGTTTTAATTATATCTATTTATTTGATTATACCATTATTTGATAGAAAAATATTTTAAAAACCCATTTGGTTAAAATATTCGTATGGAAATTTTTGCTACAATTCACTTGCTATACATTTTCGGTCAAGTTAGCACCTACACTTCCAGAAAATACCACAGTTTGGTTAATATCTTTCTGCTAGAGTTTAAAGGTGATTTTCCTTCGAAAAAAAATTACTACAAAATTTCTGTTAATAAAATATTCACAACAAATAAGCAGTAATTGCATTCACAAAATAATTTATACTAATTTTATATTCAACAATTTCTTCTTATTTTTTTTTTTTAATAATGTGATTAAATTTCTATCCGCTGGAAAAATATTTTGAAATCATTGAATTTTTTTCAGTTTACATTTACAACAAAAATATATGTACTCATGTTAACTTTAAAATTCATATCTCAATTGTAGAAAAAAATTTTCTGCTATGCATAGTTATACTTAAAAAATAAAACAAAAAACAACAGGTTAAAATAGATAGAGAAATAAAGCTGATGTACTTGGAAGTTTATAAAAAAAAATAATCTTTTACAGAATTAAATAGTGTTCGGATGTCATTTCAATCTAATTTTTTTTATTTTCAAATTTAATTTCTTAACTTTTACTTTACAAATATGTACGGAGAACTAATAAAATGTAAAAGTAAAGTAAATTTTGTGCATAATAAAAATAAAACAAATGTTATTAATAATATAAAGATACATTTTAAAAGGGGTTTTCTCAAACTCCTATAATACCATCAGCTGTAGAGTGTCCAGTTCGGGTACCCGAGTACCCGATGTTTTATGTTATTTTATCGAGTACTTAAATACCCGGGTAATCGGTTCGAGTATCGAGTACTTAAAAAAAAAAAAAATCAAATATAGTTAAAGCTTTTATAGGTTTACAAAGCGATTGGAACCAATAGATTGAAGAGATTACAAAAAACGTTATCGGTCTCATCTGAGCGGGTTTTTTCAATTGCACAGATTTTTAATTCCAAATTTTTATTGGGTACGGACAGAGCTGACTAAATTTAAGTGTTTTAGTATACTGAATACAATATAAGTACCAGTATACTGGTATTGCAAAAATACTGCAAAAAAATGTCAGTACCAGTATATATAGGTACTGAAATTTTTTGCAGTACCAGTACATTGTAGAAAAATATTTCAGTATTTTTGCTGTACCAGTATACTAATACTTTAATTTTCTGCAGTAGCAGTATATTGTGAGAAAATGTTGCAGTATTTGTTCAGTACAAGTATACTGATACTTAAATTTTCTGTATATTGTGAAAATACTGCAGTATTTTTGCAGTATCAGTATACTGGTACTCATATTGCAAAATACTTAAAATTAGGGGGATGGAAATAAGGCCGCGGGAAATAAGGCCGCGACGTTTTTTTGTTGCGGTCTTATTTCATTTTGCAAAATGAAATAAGGCCGCGAAGATTTTTTCGCGGCCTTATTTCGTTTTTCAAAATGAAATAAGGCCGCGAAAAAATCCTCGCGGTCTTATTTCATTTTGAAAAATGAAATAAGACCGCAAAAAATTCCTTGCGGCCTTATTTCGTTTTTAAAAATGAAATAAGACCGCGACAAAAAAAACAATTAGTCGGAGGGCTAATTTCATTTTTATAAATGAAATAAGGCCGCGTAATCTTGTGAGGTGAGCACACAGGGTAGGAGGCAGCAGGGCGGCGGGCGGGCGGTTGGTCAGTGGGATTTGCGGCGGTTGGTCAGTGGGATTTGCAGTGGGAAAATGAAATAAGACCGCGAGGATTTTTTCGCGGCCTTATTTCATTTTTCAAAATGAAATAAGACCGCAACAAAAAACCTATCGCGGCCTTATTTCCCGCGGCCTTATTTCACTGCGCCTTAAAATTAGTCAGCTCTGGCGTACTTAAACGTTAAATGCATAAGTTGTGTTTAAATATTATTTCTTAAAAAACAATAAAAATTAATAAATTTAAAAAAATATATATTTTTTTTTAGTGTTTCACTCCAAAAAAAAATGCTACCCGGGTTACCCGGGTAGTTGGTGAATTGATACTCGACTACCCGGGTAATTGAAAATCGGTTAATTTGGACACTCTAATCAGCTGGGACAATTGCTTATGATTAAAAAATTTGATGACACCGTTTGCTTCACACTATAAACAGTATAAAGTACGTGGATCATTTTCCGAGACTTTTTTAGCTTCAAAAATTCGTTTAATTTATTCAAATCGGTTTATTTGTAATTAGAGGTAGAGCATTTCTATGAACAGTCTATATTTCACTCTAGTGGCATCTCAAAGAATAAAAAAGTAAAGGTTTATTTTTTATTAAACATAATGTCGTTAATGTTTATATTTGACTTTATGAGACCCTATAATTTAGAGATTAAAAATTTGAATGAAAAATTATTATTTCTATAATATATCTATAATACTGTTATAATATTGAAATAAGTCAATTTTGTTAATATTATATTATATCCCCCATATGCTAAAATAACGAATGAATTATACTTAAAAAGAAGCATTTAAGTATAGCTACATATTATGTACATATATTTTATAATGCGAAAAAAAAAATATTTTCCATCATCGCATATTTAATCCCATTGTAATGAAAGGTTTTGAAATATTTTTCAAACAATATTATTAATATGTACATAGCACATAATATAATATAACACATATTTAATTTGCAAAAAAAAAAAGAAGAAGAATTATAATGAGAAAATATTAAACCAGTTCAATAATTATTGTCATTTCTTATATTTATTTTTTATTTATATATATTTTATCATAATTTATTATTAAAAAAGAAATCAGAAATCGTAAAATAAATATAATTTAATTATTTTTTGTTTACTTTGCCATTTAATATTGATAAATTGAAAGTTTATATAATTTTGTATATTATTATACTTTTTTAAAAACATATATAAATAATATCAATTTTTACAATTATTTATATTTATGTTGTGCAAATGAAAAACTCTATATGCCATACATTAAATATATCTTTTAAAGAATACAGAGAGAAAAGTCCCCTTGTGTACATTTAGATGGCGGCGCCATTATGACAAATATTTATAGAAGTTATTATTACAAAAAAAAATGTATATATTTAATGAATCTTCTTAATATTTCATTGCTCTTCTTCAAACTTCAAAATGAATATAAAAAAAAAAAAAATGATTTCTACTTCATAAATAATTTTTCTTTTATATTGTTTATGAATAAATTTTGAGTTAAAAATCCCATAGAAAGAAGTACTTTTACTTTTTCCCAATATTTCCAAGTTTCTGGCCAACTTTTCTAATTATTCTTTCCCTAAAAATCTTATTCGGAGTATTACGAACAGTTTAAAAAAAAAAATTTCCAAATTAATCCAGCCGTTCTCAAGTGATGCGTTTATCAAGTAACAGCATTTTTTTTTATTTATTAATAGATTTATTAATCGAAAACGTCTTACTTCTGTGCCAAATTCTATAAAGTTCAGATTTCAAGTGCTTATAATATATTATTATATGCAATTTTTGCGGAAATCATTTACTGATTAAATCAACATAAATTTTACGTGCTTAAAAAATAATATAAAAGACAATAACAGTAAGTATATAATACATAAATAATGTAACGTCAAGAGGCGAAAATACATAAAAAAATTGGAAAAATAATTAAAATTTTTGAATAAATATTTTTATTAATATTTAATGAGAGAGATTTCCACTTCCACACTTGAGTTTCTTTCCTCTGTCTCTTACACATACCTACATTTTTAACTTAATTAAAGCTCTTGGAAAATACTTGATATTGTTTAAGTATGTATATGTTTTAAATGTACAAATTCACATAAGCTTTGAAATTCTATTTGATATAAACAATCCAATTCTTTTTTTCGTTTTTTTTTTTTTGTATTATAACTTAATTTTTTCATCAATTTATACACATAAAATATTAATGAAAATCTCTTATTATTTTTTTTTATTTTATTTTTTTTGTTTATCTTACATGGTTATTTAATTTTTTGTTACTTAATATCTTTTTTTCATTAAAGATTTTCTTTCGTTTATCCTTCCTTTCATGAAATATGAATTTCAAAAGAAAATATTTATTTTTTACTCTTCTTGAATGTTATATATTAGGTTTCATCCGTTAAATAAAATAATAATGTATAATGGTATAAAATGTACATGGTTAAAATATATATATATTTGTATAAATATATATAAAGTGCAATTGAAATCTTGAGTTTATTTTCTTCTTTTTTTTTTTGATTTTATGTATATTAGTTTAGCAAAATTTAATATAATTTAAATAATGAGATTATGTTAAGGAAAGTAAATAAAATATAAAAATATGTAAAGCAGTTTCATTATTTCGATTGAAAATAGTTTCGAACTTAATATTTTTTAAAGTTTCTATATAACCTTGAGTGATTTATATAACAATTTTTATTCAAGATTTTTCCATGTAAAAACCACTTCTGAATATTTCTGCCGAATACAATATATTATGAATAAAATGATTTTATAAAACGGGATGGAAAGAATATATATAGCTTCAAAAATTCGTAGAAATGCTCTACCTCCTTTTGGCTTTCGTCGGATGTCAAAACGTGGTAAATTTCACTCTAATGGCTTCTTAATGGAATTCAAACTACGAAACTTCAATTCTTATATTACAGAAACTAAAGTATTAAACTTATCTAGAAATTTCTATTTAAATTACATCTCTAATTTATGCTATCCTTTAACAATGGCAATCCTTTAAAAGCTACAATGTACATTATAAAAGCTTATAAACACAATCCAATTTTACATATTTACATATTTTAAATTTTAAATATTATTACTATTATAAAATAAAAAGTGAATTTTTTAAAACAACGCCAACCATGTATGTAGTATACTTAATATTATTTTAAAATAATTCTTTTGAAATAATTTTCGCGACATACAATTTATTATAATGAAACGATATTTCAACAATTTAATTAAAAAATTGCAACGTTTGTGAATAAATAGAATATAATAAGATTGAAATTGTTTATAGTACTCCTGCGCTTACATTTATAATGTTCAACATAGTAAGATGAATGCTACATATTTTATTCCGCATTATAAAAACATAAACTAATTTTCTCAGTGAAACTAAATGGTCTGAAATATCTCAAATTATCTAAGAATAAGTTAATAGAACAAATAAAATTTGTGAACCTTTATGATAAGCAAATAAAATATTAAACAAATGTCCCGCAGAGAATTATCAATATTATTTATTAATATTTTATTAATTGATTTTTTTTTTATTCAAATTGATAATATCTAATTAAATATCCATTTTTATGTTGTAATTTATATTCCATATTCATTTTCAATGAAATTGATAGTTATATACTAATTTTCTATGTACTGTAAATTATTTTATATATTAATATAATATTATAATATGACGGATTTATGATCGATTATAAAGTATTAATATAAATAAATAAAATCCCAAATATTTTGATAAGCATAATGACGGATTTATTTGTGCACGAAACTTAATATTTTAATATTTATTAAATTATGATTAGAATAATATTATATTAAATATTTTTAAAATTATAATAAAGTATAAAATTATATTATTGTACAAAATATATTATCAAATCTCTATCACTACAATAATATAACATTTGTTAATGTGCCCTTAAGTAATTAATGAGCATTATACAATTAATATGCAAATTATAAAATAAAATTAATAAACATTTTCTATTATTATCTTGATTAAAGGACTGTTGTAAAATAAATCAAATTATTTTAGATTCTGTCTAAATAACTTCATAGGATTTGAAAAATGTACATGAACATATACATTAGGTCAATAATATATAATCGCTTAGTAAAAAAAAATTCATTCTATAATTTCTTGATAAAAAGAATAATAAATAAATATCCAACAGAGACCAAAATACCATTATACATAGATTTAATTTTTTTCCAAACCAAGAGAATTATGCAAAATTTTGTTAGTTGGATTTAATACCAAGTATCGACTTCTAGTAGAGATTAACAAAAACTAACTAACTTCTTTACAACATAAACACCCTACCACTGATCTTCAAACTTAAAAGAATTAAATAAAATAGTTGCTAGTCGTATAATTTTTGGAATTTCGACATAATTTTAAGTTGAAATGAAAATAACAATTTCTAGTATTTTATATAAATGTAAACATTCTGTAATAGTGCTGGGCAATAAATTACCGAAACAAAACTCTGTACATAGTACAAACTTAACAAAAATAAAAAAATTAGTAAACTGTATAATATCCTCTTAAATTTCTTAAATTTTTGTATTTAAATAATTGTTAAACGAAGCATATAAATTCCAAAAAATATCTATGTAGAGGTAATCAAATACAAAAAAAAAACTTTCAAGTAGATTGTATTATACTGGTTCTATATGTTTATCTGACGGAATGTAAAAATTACATTTTATTTTGTATATTATTTTGTGTAAATGACAAATGATTTCATAAATTATACAAAATAAAAAAAAATAAAATAATTGCAAAGCCAATAGTTAAAGAGAATTACGTTTATTTGCAAAAGCAAATAAATGTAATGTATATATTAAGAGTTCCGGATTAAAACAAAATAAAAACATTTTCGTTTATTTTCACAAAAAAAAAAAAAAAAATAAGAAAGAAAGATCTCAGGAAATGTTTAACTTGAATATGTGTAATATTTATTTTAACAAATAAAAAAAAAACATATTATATACATATATTATATAATATATGCGTTTGAAGACAAATTTAGACATTATAAATAATGTCACTTTTACTAATATATAAATAAGCTTAATATAAAAATCGATAATAATAAAAATATTTCCAATTATAGTGAACGGAGGAAATTGGAATTGGTAATTCAGCGCTTTTGCAACAATTCCAATTATAAATACCAAATTTTAAATCTCAATATTGAAAAGCATAAAAGAATATACCACAAACATGGCACAGGAAACATAAAAAATTATTAATTAAATAATTTGTATAATATTCAAAAGATAAAAAAAATGATAACTTTAAAATTATTAAAGCTGATAAAATTTAATAAAATTAAATGTTTATCAATTCATTATTATACGACTGCTGTATCAATTTTTTTTTTATATTTAAAGCCCATCATTAAAAAAAATATAAATAAAATCGTAGACATTTATGCTTAGAGATATTATGTTGTACAAACAACCCAGTTTACATATATACCTAATATGTAAAAATGAAACACTTGAAAAATATTTTATCTGAATATATCCAATTTTTTCTTTCTTATAATAATAGAAAATTTAGATTAAAAAAAAAAAAAAAGCAAACAAAAAAAAAAGTAAACAAATTTAAAGCAAATAAAGAAAATTTTATGTTATAAATTCTAAAAAAACATATAATAAATATTTATGAGTAAACCCTGTAGCTATAAAAAATGTTAATAATATTTGCACTCACAAAAGAAGAAAAAAGGAACAACAATTTTTTCTTTTTTTTTTTATCTATCATCACTAAGCGTAGAAATAAATTTTGACACTTTCCCTGTTTTCAATTCAATATCCTATTTTTAATGTCATCTATCTATATATTATTATTATTATTATTATATTTATATTAGAAATGTTATAAGTATATACATTTAAAAGATGTTAAAACCAATTTATTTTATTTTTATATATTTATTTTTTTTCTTTTTGCTTGAAAAATAGATTTTCTTTTTAACTTTTTATTCTATAATTTTTATAAAAATTTATTACTCTTGCTTTACTCTTGCTTTACAAATGTATATATATATATATAGGTATGTATATATAACTCAAATCACTATTCATTTTTGTCACGAAATATTCATATATATTTATTAAAAAGTTTTGAAATTAATTATTTGTGAAGCGAAAAATAAAATAAAAAAAAAAAAAGTTATCCAAATCCCAAACCAAATAACTTAATATTTATTCTAACGAGAAAAATATATAAAATTTCTTGAATTTTTGATTGTGTATCCTTTTACATTTATTTTTCCTTCTAAAAAAAAATATAAATCTTCAAAAAAATAATAATAATAATAATAATAATTACGGTTTATCGCCTTATTAATTACTGTTTTCTTAACTTAAAAAAAGGAACAAAATAATAATAATAAAAAAAAGTTATTTTATTTTTTGATAAATCAATTTGATTTTTTTTAATAAGTTTTTGGTATGATAAATTTATATAAATTTTAAAATCTCCAAGGATTAATCCATTGAGGAAAATTTTTAACGCACTATTAGTTTAAGAAGAAACTTTTTGATACTTTAATATCACTTTGAAACTTAATTATTGCGGAAATAATTTTTTATCTAAAAATAATCTTTGATATTATTTAAATAATAAATGAAGATAATTTAATTTATTATATTTAAGAAAGAAAAAAAAAAAATTAAATTAATGAAATATTTAATGAAAATATTCAGAAAAGAAATACGAGGCGAAGAAATCATTATCATTTATCATAGTGGTTCTATACTATATTTGATCATTTAGAGATAGTATTCTATAGGTTGTGATTTTGCTTAAAATGTATTATTGTATTTAATTCTCCACTAGGAATTGGAAGTTAGAAAAGATAAATGATTTATTTAAGAAAAAATTTGTGGATGTCACCAGCTTATATTTTTAAAATGCTGAATTCAAAATTAAAAATGATTAGTTTCCTTTGTGGTACATACAAAATCTTCAATTTTACATTAACTATATGCGGCAAATGCAGTTAAGCCGAATATAACGTCATGGAATATTTCATATACTTTATCATCAATTAAAAGCGCAATGCTTCTCTCTCTCTATTCCATTTCCCAAATGCTTACTTTTTACTCGATGATTTTGTCCTACAAGAAAATCAATGAGATCATCGAGGTTTTTTGTAGTTGTTATCTAATAGGTTAATGTTTGTGTTAAAGCCGTGATAACAGTAACAGCCAGTATATAATACTCATAATGTATATATACTTACTCTTATTTTAAATTCTATATTAAAATGTTGGCAGAAAATTTCTTGGATTTTTTTTTTCAATTAAGAGATTGGACTATTGACATAAAAAAAATCACTTTTCTACCTTTTGATAACCGCGGGTGTCCATTGAATTTTGTTGCTCCTTTTGTATCTTTATACAACTACTAGCTGACACTCTAATTATATATCAAATTTACAATAAACCGCATTATAAATAAAAAATATTTATTCTATTGAAATGCAAAGTATATACCATAGTAGTAATTATTAAATAGTGAAGAAAAAAAAAAGCTCAAAGCAAAAGAAAAATATTTCACTGTACATACATTCTATTGAATATAATACCGAAATAATATGACTTTTTTTCTTTTAACTATTCATCATAAAAATTTAATTGAATTCATGACTTTTATGTGAGAGCTTTATAAAATTTATTTACTTATGAAAAATTTATAATAACTTTATGCTTGAAAAAAAAAAATTTCTCACCAAAAAATTCTTTTTTTTTATATATTCCTACATTTTATATAGAATTTTTATATAAAAAAAATAATATTTTCTTTAATTTTTGTCTCTTTTCAGGTGCAAAATTTATTTGTTTATTCTTTTATTTATTTTTTAATATTTTATAAATTAATTGAAAAACTTTGAAAATGTTAAACCAAATAAAGAGATATGAATTCTGCTGCAGTGAATTTTTAAAAAGATAAAATTCCACAACAATAGTAATATATAATATGTTGTATATATTTAAATAATTATTTTTATAAATATAAATAAATATTTATATAATAAAATAAATTATATATAATGTATTCAATGATTGTGAATGCATCAAATAATGATGATGAAAATATAACAATTACATATAATGTGAATTTAACATATGATGATTGTTACAAAGAAAAATTATTGCATCAAACATATTTTGGAATATTTTTAGCAGTACCAGAATGGGAAGCAATTTTAACCGCTATTATACTTTCAGTTATAATAATATTAACTATTGTCGGTAACATTTTAGTTATATTATCGGTATTCACGTATAAACCATTACGAATTGTTCAAAATTTTTTTATAGTATCGTTAGCTGTTGCTGATTTAACTGTGGCAATTTGTAAGTTTAAATTATACGTTTATAATATTATACATTTTATTATTTATTATACTATTTATTAATAATTTTTAATGTATAATATAACATAAAATCGTTTAGAACTCCGACGAAAGCGAAAATTTTAAGTGTAATGAAGATATTTATCGTAATTTTTTTTTAATGATTTGCTATATTATAAAGGAGGTAGAGCATTTCTCCGAACACTCCATTCCACTCTAGTGGCCTTCTTAATGTTGCAATTTTTCCTATTATGTAAATTTATAAAATAAATTATACCTTTCACTATAATTTTTAAACATTTATAAACAAATACATATTATGTATGTACATAAAACTACCTAATATCTGTAAGCTTATATGTATATAATAATTTCTTAAATGCTCTTTAATATTTATGTTAAGTAACGAAGCAGTTATTCAGATGTTTATTTACATTATATAAATAATTTTTCCAATTTTTAGTTAAAAAAAAAAATTATTAATTTCCAGATGAATAAATTTTTCTGACTTTTTGATGCAAAGTTTTATAATTTCATGTCAAAATCACAAAGTTTTAGAGAACTCATTTAAAATTGATTCTCAAAATTCTTTATGATAAAATTTTATATACAACATATATTTCCACAAATATGTATAAAATTCTAAAAAGAATTAAAAATTTTCTAAGTATTCTTAAAAAAAAAAAAAAATTAAATTGAACATCCTTTCAAAAGTTTAATCATTTTATATCTTTAAAAGGCATTTCAATATTTTTTATACTAAATCTGATTTTAGAACGGGAAATTCTTGTAAAAATTTTTCAGAATTTTACATTTTTACAAGTATTGAACGCATTTATTATGTAATAGAACATTTCTTTTAAATAAATATTTGAATAACGATTGCAAATTTATCGGGAAAAAAATATGGATAATTCGAAGACAAAAATCTGTATATTTAATCAATTTCTGATTAAGATATTATATCAACAAAAAACCAAGTAAAATCAGAAAACAGAGATTCTTTATTTTAAATTTTTTAAAAAATAACCAGAGTTACTTCTTTATAAGTTAATAGCGAAACGGTTAAAAATAATTTTACTTAAGTACATACCTACTACAAAATTTTTATTTATTAGCGCAAGCAATTTTAATTTAAAAACATCATATTCCATGCAGTAATGCTTCAATTTATTTTATTCACTTCGATCCTTATTTCTTTATACTTTAATTTGAATTACTTAGTTGATATTGCCCAGCTTCGCATGGTAGTCCGAACTCAAATTTAATATCAAAACATTTCAATCCAGCTTGTATGTGAAGTCTCGGGGTTTCATTCGAACTATTTATTTTCTGTCAAAATGTTGCCATAAATTTTATATCTAATTTTTTAATTTCAAGATTTTAGCTATCTAATTTTTAAAAATATTAATTTAATTAATTTTCAGTACGCTGATATTTTGACAGAGAAAAACTAAATTTTTATTCTAGACTTTCAATTCGGTTTATTTTTTAACTTTTTAGCTTCTCAACAATATTTTTTTATACTTAACATATAAATAGTTCGTTTGAAAAAAAATCTGCATTTTTTCAACTCGTCTAACATAAAAAGAAAACTAATAATAACTTTATATACTTATATGTACATAAAAAAAACTAAATTACATTTAAGAAAATATCTCAGTTATGGCTATCAAAAAATTTTACATTCTTAAAATATTAAATATTCCGTGCATTTTTTATAACAAAAAAAAAAAATTTAATTGAATAATTTTTATAAAACATTATTTTCATTCTTTTCACACCAAAAAATATTTTCTAGCGCATTCACAAAAAATAAAAAAAAAGGAAAAGCAGAATAAAGTTAATTTCCATAAAATTTTATTATGCATTTTCTTTTTTGTACAATACATTTTTAATTTTTTATTTTTTTTTTCTATAAATATTTACAGTGGTATTGCCGTTTAACGTAGCTTATTCAATATTAGGACGTTGGAATTTTGGTATACATTTATGTAAAATGTGGTTAACCTGTGATGTATTATGTTGCACATCATCTATATTAAATTTATCAGCAATTGCATTAGACAGATATTGGGCTATAACAGATCCAATTAATTATGCCCAAAAAAGGACTGTTAACAGGGTTTTACTATTAATAGCCGGTGTTTGGATATTATCATTATTAATTAGTTCACCGCCGTTATTAGGTTGGAACGATTGGCCTGACATTGATTCAAATGATTATCCATGCCAGTTAACATCAAATCCTGGTTATGTTATTTATTCAGCTTTAGGTTCATTTTATATACCATTAATTATAATGACAATTGTATATATAAAAATATTTCTAGCAACACGTAAAAGATTGCGTGCTAGAGCAAAAGTAGCTAAATTAAATGCAATTGCATTAAAAAATACATCATGCAATCGTGGCGATGTATCACAAGATCAAGAATCAATAAGTAGTGAAACAATTCACAACGAAAGTGTTATTTTAGATGAATGTGATAATAATATTAAAAGAAAACGTAAATCAAAACATCATCATCATCATCATCAACATCAACAACAACTAACGCATTTAACGAAAAATAAACAACAATATGATGATGAGCAGCAACAGCAGCAGCACCAGCAACAATTACATGATGATCAAAATCAAAATTCATCATCGAAAAAATTATTAGGTGGAAGTTGTGGTGGTGGCGGTGATAGTGGTGGAAATACAGATATTTCAATAACCGAAAATGTTGACAATTCAACAACAAAATTAAATTGTGATGAAAAACTTTCAAATAAATCAATAAAATCTTCGAAAAAATTACTTAAAGGTCATGTGGTTCATCAATTTATTGAGGAAAAGCAAAAAATATCTTTATCAAAAGAACGTAAAGCTGCCCGCACTTTAGGTAACGTGTTAATTGAAGTGTTAAATGGTTTTCTTTGTTTGTGTTTTTTTTTTTTTTTATTATTATTATTATTATATTTTATCTTTCATATAAACCCCAAGGATAATAACAATTTTATTATTATTATTATTATCGAATGAATATTGAAAAAAATATTTCACACAAACAGATGTTTTGCTTGTATTATTATTAAAAAAAAAATTATTTCTATAGAGATTCTAAACTTCAGGAACAGATTTCTTATTAATGAAGAAATTAAGATTTCTTATCATCATCGACCCTAAAAGAAATAATAAAAATATAAATAATAAAAAAAAATAAATAAAAATGAAAAACTTTATTATCCCATTATTATTTGATGCGCGAAAAACAATTTTTTTTTCTTCTTCTTCTTCTTCTATAATATTCAATATTTTTACAGTTTGGCGCAAATATTAAAAAAGCCTTATTGTGGAAAAAAAAAATTCTTAAACGATAACTTATGGGTCACACACAACAAAATGTCATTACAATTTTTTTCCGACTATATAAATTAATTCGTTCAGTTATAAATTATTATGTATATATTAAAAATTGAGAGGAAAATTCAATTGCATAAATCTTTTCTTCAAAGTGTATACAGGGTTGGACTGGCTATCAAAATTAAACCGGGAAGTTTTGGACTACCGGCCCATTTCTATATTTAAAATACATTGCTTATCCACTTATCTATATATAAAAAAATGCAATGCTTATTTAGAATATAGGCCCAAATAAATACGCATTTCTATAAACACTAGGTTCCCTAATTTTTTTAATTCAATACTATATCAAAAAAAGTATAGGAACTGAACGAAAAATTTTAAGAATTATTGTTAAGTAAATTGGAATATTGGGAAAGAATTAAATTAAGTAGGTATTTGTAAACCATGAACCAATCCATCTATTTTCACTCTAACGATCCAATCAAGTTACAATAACTCCTTAACAAATTTCTAAATTTTCTGATATAATAAACGTTGCCTTTTAATTTTAAAGTTTCTGGGAACACAACTAACACTATTCAAATATAAACTTTTATGAAATCTTTTTAAATTGATTTCCAATATGGGTTTTGAGCTTTAAATTTTAATAACACTTTTTGAATAAATAATCTATAGGTATTCGATTTTCTTTCCAAACATGACGATTATAAACTAAAATTTTGGAATTGAAAACAATATTTAAATTATTTAAATCTAAGTCAAATGAGTTGTAGGCCACGGAAATCTCATAAATTTCATACATTTTAGCACAAAAGAGTACTTGAGAGTTGGAATCTCATCGAATCAATTAACAAATTTTTTTTTTTACCCTGGTTTCTTTTTTAATTAATATATTTTCCTGTTTACAGCATTTTCAAAGTTTAATTGTTTAGCACTAAGTACCGTTCTTTCGAAGCTATTATACTTCGATTCTTTCCCAAAATATTTCCAATCAAAATATATTTAAATCAGATTGCATTGTATCTTTAAAATAATTAGTAATAAAAAGTTTTAATTTATCGGCCCAAATATTACCGGCCCACCGGGAAATGTCCCGGTGTCCCGGTGGGCCAGTCCAACCCTGAGTGTATATATGAATTTCAATTTCCGTAAATAATTTTTTTAAAATTAAAATTTCGACAGTAGAGAGAAGTAAGCTATTATATAATAAGAATTAAATTTTGTTTAAGATTTAAAGAAAAAAAATTGATTACATACAGTACACCGATCAAGAACTTTTTCAACTCTTTCATAAATTTATTCTTGCGTCAAAAAATAATCAAAAATAAATAAAAAAAATTTCTACCCAAACAAATTTTTTATTAAAATTTATAATGTATATAAAATAAAGTAACAAAAATTTTCCTTTAAAGTCTGTTTTTAAGTCAAAAATTTTATGGCTTACTATTTGGATTGCTGCAATAAGCTCTTTGATATTCTAATCGATTCTATCAACCAAATAATTTTTGGAATTTGAAAACCTTGTAGAATTAATTTTATTTATATTCATTCATATACAAAATATTGAATATTATTTCTTAGAAAAGAATTTTGTTATCTTTTAAATATAAAATTTAACTTTAAGTTGAAATTATATTTTGGTTCAACAACTTTTCAAACACAATAAAACCCAAAAGAAAAATTGTTTGAAACTGGGGAAATCATATGTACACAAAACAAAAAAAAAAAAAAAGGAAAACAAATTATTTTTAAAATACGTTTCCAATAATATTGACTCTTGAGAAATTTCTTGAGAAACTGCCTGCACCTTTTAAAAAAATTTATTTTATTTTTTTAAGTTTTCTTCGCTTTGTATTTAAAATTGAATAATAAAGGAACATTTTACAATATAACTTATAATATGTACTTTAATAAAATATCGTATTATTAAATTGTGTTATTATTAATAAATTTTATTGTCACAATTGTAGTGTGAAAATTTATTTTCCACTTCAATATTTCGCTATTTACTTACGCAATTGAGCAAGTTCTAAGAGACTCATAGAGGAAAATTTGCTTAGGCAACAGTGGACATTTCACACAAGAAATTATAACACCAAATGTTGTTACCAATTAAATCTCAATTTGGTCAACTTCTCGATCAGAATTTTACACCAATAATTGTTAAAAAATTTCCACTTCAAAAAATTTAATTTCGTTATGCATGTATATTTTTTTAGTGAGTTTAATACTAATAAGAATTAGAATTAGAGTTTTTAATAAGTAATAAGAATAAATATCTTTATAATGTAATTCAATTTTGATTTTCTTCCAATCAAATGAAATTAATAATTTTCTTTTTTTTTATTATTATTATTATTATTATTATGTAGGTATTATAATGGGAGTTTTTGTTGTATGCTGGCTACCATTTTTCATGATGTATGTAATTTTACCATTTTGTCCTGCTTGCTGTCCAACAGATAAATTTATTAATTTTATCACATGGTTAGGTTACATTAATTCCGGTATAAATCCTGTTATATATACAATATTTAATTTAGATTATAGGAGAGCTTTTAAAAAGCTTCTTGGCATTAAGTCTTAAAATATAATGTTATATAAATAAAATATAAGTTAAATAAAATTTTAAAATATAAAATTATATAAATTTTATAAAGAAAATAAATAAATAAAATAAAGTACCTATACAATGCATTAAATTAAAATTTAAATAAATATAAATACATAGATTACTTACTTATGTATATATTATATTAAGTTTAATGGTTAAAATGAATATTTAATAATTTAAGACTCAATAAACCTTAGGTTCATTTCATTATTAAACTTCATACTTAAACTAGTATCTAATGTAGGACAATTTATTTTATTTCTTATTTTTTAAATATATATTGCACAGATTTAAGAAAATTTTTAATTTTGAGACAAATGCAAAGAAAGAAAATTGTCCTTAAAAATATAAAATCTTTAACTAAAATGAAAAGGAAATTGTTCTTCAAATTTAAATTGCAAAAAAGAAAAAGCTAAAGGTAAATCTCTGCTGATGTTATATCATTATAAACCTATGTTTTTCTATTTTTTATTAAAAGTATTCCGTTAAGGAGAATAATTTGCTCACAAAATTCTTTGAATTATACAACTAAATTTCTTTTTTATACATATTTTTCATAAGCCGGCAGTGAACAGTTGAACATTTTTTTATTAACAAAAATTAAAGATAAAATTATATACATTAATAAGAATTATTTGGATAATTTTTAAGCTAGATATAAACGAATAAAATTCCAAATTCCCATAAACTCATTAAAAATTCGACTTTACTGAGCCCAAAGTCGTAAAATCATATTTCTTTTTTTATTAATTAGTAATCAAATATTTTGGAAATAAAACATTTCAAAGTTCGATATTTTAAATTTATGTTATGTTTACAAAATTCTACAAAATATGATTTTTATGGTGAACAACTTGTACCAGCATTATGTTATAAAGGTTTTTTTATAGGTTTTTTATATTTCTACATTATGTTGAAAACAAAAAACGTAATAAAATTACAAAAAAATACATAGATTCAATTATAAAAATATCAATTCCATAAATATTATACCATTTTTAAAATTTTATGGTTGCATAGACAGACACACTATATGATTTTTATATTATTCTATATACACGTTAAAAATTCCAATAAAGAAATAATACATCAAACTTTTTGTTTTTATATCATGTCAAAAAATCTGATATAGCAGAAACTCTTTTGCATCTTTCGCAACACACATATACATTAAAATAAAATATCAAAAAATCAATAACCATCATAAATTTTTGATTATTGAAAATCATAAATTTTATTTTCTAGTGAAATATTTTTCCAATCTGATAAAATTTATTGTGGCGATCAAAAAATTGTATACAATGTACAAAAATGAAAAAAATGGTACCTATTAAAAAAAATTACACATTATACAGACAGAAAAAAGAAAAATCAAAATTTGCCAAACGTAATTTTATTCTTCAACAAGATATTTTATATATAAACAGCAACTCACACAATATAATAAAACCATTTGACTTTTATACATCACTGGCATTTAATAAAAATTTAATTTTAATCCAAAAATCAGTAGCATCATATTTTTTTGATTTTTGGTATTAACAAAAAAAAAAATTGTTTTCCAATATTTAATTATTTTAAAAATAAGAAAATTACGATTTCATTCGAAACAGGCTGAAAATTTTTTACTTTCTTGTCTAGGTTAGATGTTAAATAAATTTATATAATTTATATAGAGTTCATAAAATTACATAAACAAATTGAACAGCCCGAAGTGAATTACATAATTCATTTTATAAATTAAAAACAAAAAACTATTAAATATAAATAAAATATTTAAATATAATTCACAAGTACTAACTAAATTATGTTTATTTTAATTCAGTATTAAGAATTGTTTTTATAATTTTAATTTCTTTCTCAAAATTTAATTTTTTATTATATAAATAAAACTTAAAATTCCATCAACATAAAATTAAATATTATATTATTCATCAATAAATACATCATAAATTTATGTACATTATACTAAATCATTAGACATTTGATAAAGATTAAAATTTTTAATTCTTAGAAATACTGATAATAATAAAACAATGAAATGAAAATTGATTTAACTCAAACCAATATTCCAATATTAAAAAAAAAAACAACAAAAACACTGAGTTGAAAAGGAAAATTTTACACAAATTCCTGCCCAAGTTGGAAATTAAATCTTCGGACCGAACAAACAGTTACAATATCATTACACCACAACAGCCGACAAACAAAAACCAAATATACTCTTGATAAAATTATATTTAAAAAAAAAAAGTTATGATTCCAAAAAATTACATCATTAATTTATAACGATAATGCTATACATTTTATTTTTCCACTTAACTGAAAAATCTAACAAAATTATTATATTTTATTTAGTTAAACTAGTTTTCCTCTCATCGTAAGTATAATTTTTATTTAAAATTTTTTCAAAACTTTTTATACTCTTCAAAATTTACATATTTTTCTACGAGTACACTTGCTTTATAATGCATTTAACATGAATATTTGAACTAAATTTGTTTTACAAAAAAAAACTACTCTCAATCACCAACATAATGTGAATTCATCATTAAATCCCAATGAGATAAATATAATATTGAGTCAGTGCGTAAATTTTCATTGTAATGAAAGTCAATAGAAATTATCAATTAACATAATTATTTTATTGAAACGAAATTAATTTTCATTTATTGAGAATATTTAGTTTATTTTATTTTCAATATAATGAATTAAAATGCATCGTAGTTATTCAGTACATAAGTATGCAATACTTGAAATTAAAATTGTTCTCATATAATTATATAATAGATAAATATTTATCGTATAAGTAATTTCTTAATTTAATTTAAAATTCATTAAAAAAATTCTAATTAACCTTGGTTTTTCCTTTCGAATAGATACTACATAATAATAAAAACCATTATTCTACTTTTAACAGATAATAAAGCAAAAAAAAGTTCTTGTTAAAACAACCAAACAATTTGACCATTATTTAATATTAATTGTATAATTTTATTTAAGGTTCACTGAATTTTTTTGCTTTCAAATTGTAAAAAGAGTTGTAAACATAATACTATTTCAGTATTTATTTCTACATTTTCCACAATTTAGATTTTGCAGTCTTGTGTGTACTTAATTATAAATTTTGTTTAATTTTTGTTGTTTTTCTAACCTCTTCCATAGTATTAGCTATCAAAATGAATTATAATTACATATTTAGTATAATGTTCCGGCCAGTCTTATTTATGAACTGAATTTTATGTGCATTTATTTTGCTAAATAAAAACTTATACTATAAAATTAAATATTGGAAAATAATTTTAAAAACTATGTTCAATAGTGTAATATGAAAAAATTTTTAAAGTCATTATTTTACATTTTATTTTCATTCACAGAGCGCCAATCATGATAACTCTTTTTTTTTCTCAATTATAATTTACATATAAACCTATCCCAAGTTAAATTGGACAATCTAATAATAAAAAAAAAAAAAAAACAAATTAAATAAAAAATAAAATTACCAGGAATCGAGTCTATGAAAAATTATTTTGTAAAAAATGATAACAAAATTACTTAATACTTTTATATCACATTTTACATCTACTATATATTATTAATTATTACAATCTCCACTGTATAGTTAAAAAAAAAAGCTAAATAGAAATGAACCTACTCTACTGTAAGATTTCATTATACACATATTTTATTCTATTTTATTAATTAAATAAAAAAATAAAAAAACTGAAAATTTAAGTTTTATCTGTGGTATGAAAACAAAATGTACATTATTTTTTTTTTTCATTTCTAGTGAAATTACAAAATGTATCTAGAATGATTAAAAAAAAAATGTTTATATATGTAATATAATTCTATATTATATATATATATATTTAAAAGTATTTAATTTAATTGGTATAGCTCTGCAGAATTTAAATGAAATTATATTTAATTATTATTATTATTAAATGTACAATATTCCCATGCAAAAAAAAAATATATATATTAAAATAAGTTGAAAATTACAAAAAAAAATAATAATATGTAATAAAATCATAAAAATATTTCATATCTCAAAAAAATTACATAAATGTAATAAGTGTCTTTGCAAATAACGTCTATGAAAATTTGTATATTTCAACAAGTTCTCTTCTTTACAAAATTTAATTAATGAATGAATTTAATAAACAAATACTAAAAATAATGATAATAAAAATAACAATATAATAACATTATTATTATTATTATTGTTATTATTACTATTATTAATAAGAAAATTCAACAATTTAAAATATTAAAAGATTATTATTATTTTAATTACATTATAATTAATATAGTGTAATATACACTTAATGTAAAGGTATATAATAAAAATAAAATTATGATGAACATAATATAATATTATATAATGAAATAAAAATTTTATGATCTATAAAGAGATATTACTCTGCAAAAAATAACTTCCTTTTTACAGGCTTTTTTTATAATTCCTTTTTTTTTTTTTTTTATATGTAGTATTTATGTTATGTATGGTTTTAAAATTTGTAAATTTTTAAATTAAAAATGTAATTAATTTAACCAAAATTTATTTTCTTAAATGTTTTAATAAAATTTGATAATTATATTCTGTAGTTTTCTAAGCTGTTTGGGTAAGTGATATAAGTTAATGCCTTCATTATTATACTTAGTTTTTCACATTTTCTAATTATTTCCGTTTTTGTCACTAATTATTATACACATAACAATTAGAATATGTGTACATTTTTACAGCAATATTGATTTGAAGAAAAACGGGTTTTTTGAATTTTTATTGGTGTTAAAATTTATATAAAACCATAAAAAAATTTTTTAACGATTAACAATTGTTAAAAAATTCCTTTAAAATTTAATACAAATATAGTCTATATTATATATATCTCTTTTTTTTATATGATGATAATGGTAGGTATACTAGCATTCAAAAAATTTTAGAAAGTTCATTCCCCATGAGGTTTTATTTTTTTTTAATAGAAAATTTCAATCAAAAAAGTAATTATTTTTCATTAAACATTCTAGAAAGTAAACTCCTTTGGGTTACAAAAATTTTTCAAACTAAATGAAACTATTATTCAATTCGATATTAATAGTATACATATATTATACTTCATTCACAGAAAAAGAAAATTTTGAGTAAACTTTAATGAAATTAAAAAGTTTTTTTTTTTAGATTATCGAATGAAAAATTGCAATTATATAAGTATGTTCATTAAAATCTTTGAATAAAAATTTTTATTACTTTTTAATTTTGTATAATGCAAACAGAAAATAAAGTTAATATAGTGTTTTGTAAGCATAAATAAACATAAATATAGTTAATTGAAAAATAAAGAATAAAAAACTTGAAAAATTTTATAAAATTAATTGCTATAAAAATACCACCATAAAAATTGAAATTCATTTAGAATCATTAATATAAAATTATATAAATTTTAAGTTACTTCGATTTATAATTAATTAAAATTATTTTAAAAGTTTTCTCTGATTTCTTATAATCATCGAATTATTAAATGAAATATACTTATAAAGGCAAAATTTTGGGAGATTCAACAACGCTGAATAATTTTATTAATGAAATCTGTTGTGACATTAGTCAACTATATAATATTATAATATTATCAAATTAAACTTTATATGATAAAATAAATAAATCTCATTCAGCAATCATTTTCTGCTAAAACAAAATTTAAAAGGCATTAAAAAATTTCGATTGTTTGTTAAATCATCATAGTATAAAGTGAATCAAATATTTAATTAGTTTAATTAAATATATATTTGTTTGATATTTAATTTAATTCATCAATGAGTCGATATTGAACAGCATCAATGGTAATATAAATCAACAGACCAATTAAAAATTTCTTTGTAAATAATGCAAGGTGATTAAATATTTTAATATTGAATTTTTAATATATATAAAAATCTTATTTATACAAAAAACTGGCATTATCACATCTTAGTCATATTTCAAACATTTAGTTCTTCCTTCATTATTAATTTAATTTATTTATAAAACGCTTATAGGGCTTATAGGGTTTATAAAAGACTTGTTGGTTTGTTCGATGGAGAATATTATTCGAGTATGGTACACCAGGAAAGTAGACATCCGTGCATACTAAGATTAAACCTTAAAATCATTGATACGTTTACATAGTTACAAAGCATCTATTTATAGTTTGTGGATAACATCTTAATGAGCAAAAAAAATTTATACCAAAAGTATAAAAAAAGAGTGACAAAACCTAAGCAGAAACCATAGTGTGCAAACACTTAAAATATTTTCTTAAAAAATGACTACAATATAGAAATTCAATTATTATTATTTTTTTGTATTTTTAAGCGGTTTATTTTTTTTTTAAATAATCACATTTCGAGTATATACAATAATAATTATTACCAACCATTATTATGTCAATTAACAGAACAATTTAAAAACATTAATTTTTTTTCTTCTTTTTTTTTGTGTGATTTACTCATCATTAACATTATCCCATAAGCATATTTTATGAATACAACCAATTTAAAAAAAAAATAAAAGGCCTTAGGGATATTCTTTTTAGTTTTAAGCAGAGCATAAGAAACCCAAAGGAATGAAGGACAAAAAAAAAAGGAAAATATATCTTATATATAATTTTCAATTTTTTCATTTTTTTTTTAAATTCTTTCATTATTCTTTCATTCTGCACAGTTGTAAAAATTTTCTGTTAATTAAGTTTTTTTTTTGTTCCTTTGCTTTTTTCAACAACTCACAACACAACTATGTATAGAATTATCATCTACAACATTAAAAAGAAAAATAAAAAATGGAAATTAAATAAATTAAAAAAAAAAAAAAAAACAAAAAAAATCTATACAACCCGCCCCAAAAATACAATATAAAGTTAATTTAATTTTTTAATAATGAAATATGAACTTGTTAAAATGAAAAGCAACAGAGAAAAAAATAAAATAAATTTTAAAAATAAAAACATTTTCAAATTTTACAAGTGCCTAATTATAAGTAGCTTTTCCTTGGTTAATAAATTATTTTGGGTTTTTCTTATCTTTTTTTTTGGTTTTTTTTTTTTTCTAAATATAAATTAAATACAATTCATTTATCGAGATTCCTTTAAAGTTCTGCTCTTCTATATAGATAAAAAATCTAATTCTTCTAATTAATATTGAAAGATGAAGAAAAAACTAAAATTTACATGTAAATTATATTATTATTATTTTTTTTTTTTTTTAATAATTATTATGCCACAAGTAAATTTATATTAAAAATTTGCCACAAGCATAACCAAAATATTAACACCCCACCAAAAAAAAAAATATTTCATTGAAAAATAAATAATAATTATTAGTATATAAAATACATATATTTTATTTAACAACAAAGTGATGTCAGAATTATTAAAATGGGTATGATGGTGTAGTGTTGTTTATTTAATTAATTTACCATTTTACATGGTAAGAAATTTATATATTTCTGGTCCCTCTTTTTTAATATTTTAAGCATAATTATGTGATGAATAAAACTAGGTTCTAAAATTATAAAAATATTAGAAAAAAAAAAATTTCAAGTTTTGTTTATTTGAAATATTTTTTAATAGGCAAATTAACACAATATTAATTGAAAAGAATCCTTGCTCATATTTATGTCAAAACTATACAAAATTGATTAATCGAAATTTTTAGTAAGATTATGATAATAATGAAAAAAAAAGGGTACAGGTTATAATACTGAATGTAATGAAATACTGTATCCAATTCCAAAATACTCTAATGTGTACCAAGAAATTACTCTGTCTACCAAAATTATTCTCCGAAATCATTGTACAGAATTCTATGAATTCCTATGAATTAAATATTATTTATTTTAACTTTATTACAATATTTAGTGTGAATAATTAAAAATATAATACGTAGTATCCTTAAAATAAATTTGTTTTAATAATTTTTATAGCTTCTATATTAACAAACTTTTTAACAATAGCTTCTTTGTTAAACAAAAATAAATTATTTTTTTATTTTCTATTAATAACTTTATCCAATGTTTTGTACATATACCATAAAATTTTTGTTTTTGCCGCCCATACAATATTTTGTCCATACAGAGTATTATATCTATTTTAGTGTCCTGCACATAATTATATATACTTTGTTCACACAGTATATTGCGCTATACAGTACAGTATTATGATTCGATTCCACAAAAAAATAATTATATTCTATGAAGTTATTTTTTGCAGAATATTTAAAAATAAATTTCCAAATCAAAAGAAAAAATTATAATAAAAAATAAAAAAAATAAAAATATTTTTTTAACGTTAAATTCTGTAAATAAAAAGTTAAAGCAGATCGTCAAAAATATGTTATAAAAATTGATATTTATAAAAATAAAAATGTAATTTATTATTATTATTATTATTATTATTATTATTATTGAATAATATAAAACAAAAAAAAATTAGAAAATTAAATATAAAAGTTTTAAATTACGAAAAAAAAAATTTGTTTTATTTTAATAGTTTTTATTTTAATTTAATAAGTTCAAAATCTCGTATGTTTCTAGATTATTTTCCATCAAGAATTAAAATCTTTCATCTTAACCCAAACCCTGAATCTGAATCTAACCTGATTAAATAAAGTCATATTTTTAAAAGGTTCTTCTGCCCAGATTAATGTTATTTTTAATTCATAACAATTTTATAACTTGCATTAAAACAAAACAATGAAAACAAATCAGATTTATTATCTTTAATGTCAAAGTATCAATATTGATAATATTGGTTTTAAACATTATGTATTTACTATTGTTTCAATCTCCATTAATTTAATAGCATACCAACAAGAGAAATAAAAACAATAATTAATGATAATAAAGCCACAGTTTTTATTTTATTTTATTATAGGTAGGTATATTATTAAATTTCTATCAAAGTTATATTACAGCAAGAAAGAAAAAACCAAAAACGAATAAATCAATCAATATGTTATTTATCTTCTACATATAAATTCTTCTATTAACAATTTTGTTAATTATTTTATTCAATTCAGTGAATAAAAATAAAAGTTATATTGGAAAACTTTCTTTTACACACATAACATGTTTTATACTTAAGCATAATATGTTCATTAAATTAAATATATTATAATAATATGTATATTCCAGCATAAGGCACTTATGCTAGAACTTATCAACATGTTAATTAAAATTTTATTCAAAATAGAATGATGAATGTTGAAGATATTAATACGGTAAAATATTTAACTAACATTCCTTAAATATTTTATAAAAAAATATATATGTTATTATATATTATACCGATATTAACATAATACGTCAATAATAAAATAACCTTTTATTTATTTTTAACTAAATCCTAAACAAATGAGTTAATTAATCACCGGACGTGACAATAAAGAAGCCAAAATAATATTAATAAATTTTAAATTGACATAATAATAATTATTCGAACAAAAATAATCATCAGGTGTTATTGCCTTCAATTTATTAATACCTTATTATTATTTAGATATATTGTACTATGTTTTACATGTTAAAATAATAATAAAATAAAGTTAATGATTCTAAGATTCAAGATTATAATGGTATGACAAGAAATAATAATCTTCTAAAAATGTTGTAACTTTGAAATAACATTGAAATTATGACGTAGTGATAGTCGAATTAATTATAATTCAAAAAAATATTATTATAGATTTATTTATATAAAAAATATCAAATAGCAAAATTCAAAATTCAAAATTCATAAAACAAAATTCAAATGAAAAGAAAAATAGTTTATTTTGATTTTTCGCACATATAAGTAAAGTACCCGAAAAATATATAACTTTAGTTAAGAATAAAATTAGCTTTTGATGTTTTTATTCTGTATAAACGATAAAGTATAAAATCTTTAAATTTGTTTGCTCCTTAAAACCAAGAATATATATATGCGATGTTCTTATTAAATCAATATATATATACCTAGCTTTCATTGCAGCATATTTGGAGAAAAATAAAGTCCTTGAAACTAATATATTTTTAAGTTTCAATATAATTTTAAGTTGAATAAGAAAAAGTTTTTAATCTTCATTTTACCATGAAGATTAAAAAAAAGCACCGGTAGTCCGTTGTAGTTGTTTGTTTCTTGGTGTGCTTTTTTCTATTTATAAACTTTTTATAATAAGTTTACGTTATTATAAAGTTAGTTATATATTATAAGACTTCATGAAAATTTCAATTAAAAACATTTTCTCAATCACATTTTTTTTTATTAATTTATTTATTTATAGCGTAACTCAGTATTAATCCACTTACCGAATAAAATCACAATAAATTTTCACAAAATCTAAATTGTACATTCAACGAGTACACCAATAAAAAATTATTTCTGAAATAAAATTTTTTCTTTCACAAAGATCTATCTTTTCAAACTTTTGTCAATAATCTGAAAAAATTGCTTTTTAAAAAAATAATAAATAAATAGTATTAATATTAAGTAGTATTTTTTATACACTATACTATATATCTCTCATAATTCATATCGCTGGAAATTTATCTTTCTGAAAGAATTAATGTCTTTAAAAATAAAATATAATGGATGTGTATATGTATAAAAGATACAAATATTTATAAAAAAAAAAACAACATTAAACTTTTTGTATTTAATCCATCTTTTATTTTTTATAGATGGAAAATGGACATAAAAGATTATTAAGAAATAATATTTTCATGACTCAAAGATAAACATATAAATGACATTTTATCATTTTCATAGGAAAATGAAATTAAACCGAAATGGAAATTTTTTTTTACTTTGCCTCGCCTGTCAAAATGGTATTGAAAATATATACAACTTTTCAACATCTAAATGAATATTGTAAACATAATATATGTATAAATTTTAACTATAGTAACATAATCTCAACTAAAACTGACAAACTTTAAAAGCATATACAACAGCCTTTTTTAATCTTACAAGATTAACACTATAAAATATACTATCTAATTTGAATTTTATTATTTTACAAATTGTGTGTATAATGTAAGTTCATAATATGTTTCAAAAAATATTTTTTCAAATTGAAGTCATATTGTTTAAGCAGTTTCTATTATTTTTTTATAATGAATTATTATTTACTTATATATATATTTTTTTTTAATTAAATTTAATTTATTATTTTTAAAATGACGAATATTTATTTTCTTAAAATTGTATACTTAATAAGTTAAAGAAAAATTATGATTATGTACAACCTATGTACATACTACATAAAAAACGATTTTTTTACTTTTGCTTTATAGAAAATTATGAATGAATTTATTACATTGAAAATTTATGTTTTTCAAGTACTTTTCAGCATAATGAAAGCTTGTATGAATGGTAATTTAAATTTGTTTTCTATATATGCAATAATCTTGCATTTCATTCATTTGAACCCTTTTTTTAAAAGGATACATTATAACATAGAGGAATAATATTTATAAGAGGGTCAGAATTCATACAAGTAAATTTCAGAATTTTTTTTTCAAATAACTCAAAAATTATGACAATATTTTCAATGTATTGAATAAAAATTTCATGCTCAAATGTGTTTATTCTTAATACAATAATAAAAATAATAAAATTAAGAATAAACACATTTGAGTTAAAAAAGTTTACTCAATACATTCAAAATATTGTCATAATTTTAGAAAAAAATTTACTTGTATGAATTCTGTCCCTCTTATAAATATTATTACTCAATGATTATACCAACCCAACCATTAAAGAAATATAACTAAAAAGTTTTTTTTTTTAAAACCTTAATATAATACTCTCGTAGCACGTTTAAACTTAAAAACTTTATTTCTAAAAACTAAAAAAAAAAAGAGTTCAAAATACATTTCCACCTAAGTTTTACTAACTGGAAATTTTAATGGATTTTTTTTTTTTTTTTGAAAAATCCATTGATAACATTTTAATATAGATAAAAGCATAAAAAATTTTGTATGCAATAAAAAAAAAAAACCTAAAAGAAAAATTTTAATAAAGGATAAAGTGTTAAGCTGTTAGTTTTTATATGTGAAAAATATTATTTTATGTAATACATAACTAGACAATAATTATAAAAAAAAAGAGAAGAACTTCCAAAAAGTTACTGCAATAATTATAATAGAAAATATTAAGCATTCTTTTTTTTTGTGGTTTTTTTTTCAACCACATAACATATTAAAATAATTTTTTCAGATATAAAATATATACTTAGTATCTACATTATGTACGGAATGTTTTTTTTTTGTATATTTATCCATGTATTTAATTGTATTAAACTATACATATAATATTTTCTATATTTGATCTCTGATAAGTTAGGTTTTATTTAAAGAATACAGAACATAACTTAGAACTGGATGCATAGCAGCATGGCTTTTATTTAATCAGTTATGTTTGCTAATTACCTTTACCTACTTAATGTCAAACGAAAAGATTCAAAGCTAACTTTGAATCCGATATTTTAAATGCAGGATTTTGAAAGCCAAGATGTTGAAACACAGAATTTCGGAATATGTACATTATTTTGAAATAAGTATATAGGATTTTGAATTTTTAAATAACTATATAATTTTTAAATAAACAAAATTTTAAATTTTTAAACATTAACTTTTGTATTAAAACATTAAAAAAAGAAGGAAATTGAAATCTTTTATAAACAGAATGTTTTTTTTTTCGAATTGAAAGCCATTTAAGATGATAATGAATATAAAAAGAAGTGGAATATCTTTTTGGGGAATCTTCAGTGTGATTATTAAGAAATTTCAATAAATCAATCGATAATTCGGACTTAACAAGGCGGAAATTATAGTTAAAAAAATATTTAAATTCAAGCACAATTGCAGGTTTTTACTATATTTACGCCTGAATGACTATATAAAAGAATTCTTTACAATAAAAATAAAATTATTCGATTACAAAAAGAAGGAAAAAATTATATGTACAGTACGTTTCGTTTCCTCTTCTATCGACCCAATTATTTACATGAATTACCTTAATACAAAATAGTACAAAATTCAATGTTAATGTTCAAATTCTTTAAGCTTATTGTCTATTATAACACGCCATTTAAAAATAAAACTAAAATTATGTGATTTTATCCAAACATTTTCTAAACCCTAACAATGGTTCCTCAAACAGTGCACACACAATATCTTCTTTTTTTTGTATTTAATTCAATAGGTATTAAATAACATAACAACGTTATTATCTTCAACTGTTGCATGAATTGGAACACAAAACTGTCTATATGACATAATATCACAAAATATATGTTTTTTTTTTTTATAGAAAAATGAAACTAATTTTCTAAGGATAAAAAATAAAGACTTCGCTCATTAACACATTTCATAGGAAAAAATAATTCACTTCATAATATTCACTCGCAGGAGTCTTGATTTATATGTAATTTTATCATAAGCATAACCATATAAAAAATTAATTAAGTTTGGTACGTAATACCCTTTACACACTTCTAGAAAATAAGTCCTTCGACTAAGTAGTGTGAACAAGTTTTTCAAAATATGTACTGTATAAGAATCAATTATGTAAAAGTGTGTAAAGGGTATTAATGTACGTATAATACTTACTTACAATGTATATAGTAAATAATAATAAAAAGTTATTTTCATTTAATATGATTTGTTTTTAAGAGCTTTTCAAAAAAAAAAACTTTTTTAATAGTCGTAGACATAGCTAGCAAAAAAAGATAAAAATTAACGCTTTTAAAGTGTAATGTTTTTAAAACAAAAAAAAACTACTTTTCAACCAACTTAGAATGTCTTTTTTGAATTTTATTTTATTACACGATTTTATTTAAAACACAAACTCGGTTCGTTTGTCCGTTTATTCAAATCTAGCACTACTTCCGGCGAAACGATGTGGCACAGCCCCTTATTTCCGGTGACAATACAATATTGCAACAACTTTAACTAGTCGGTAATTTTCTAACATAAAGAAAATATTTTCTTGGATTAACAAATAATACTGAGTTTTGATTTCTACTTTTTAGTACACATTCAAAAAATCGTGTAACTTGAATTTTTTTATTAATTTTTTCTATTTTTTAATGCAAAAAACTTATATAACAGTAATAATAATTAAATTTGCATTTTATAATGCAAAAGTTGAATTGTAATAATTTTTATATAAAAAAAAAAAAGTTAAAAACTTTACAAAAACTTATTTATTTTGATTTTAAAATAATGTAAACATTCATTTTAAAAAAGTTAAGTCCTTTAAAAGGTGGAAGGTTTCAAAAGTTTTTGTTTTTGTTTAAAGGATACAAAACGAATTAAAAGATATGTAAATTGTTACTAGAATAGAGATCTGTAGGTGATACATAATCCGTAATATTGTAAAACTATCACCGAGCAATTTATGATTCAACAATTTAATCGATTTCCACGTTATTTCTTACATTTTATGAAGTTTGTTCCAGTGCCTCGAAAAACCACTAGCTAAAACTTCTTTTAGAAGCAATCTAAAGTAATTATCAAATTCAAGAGTATGATTTAATTAATGGAAATGAATAAAGACCAAAATTTAATCAAATTTAATGAATAATTTTTTATTTTTAAGTTTTTAACAATTAAATCGAAGCCACACCACCTCCCCACAACACCTTACTTCTTTTTGCTTTCGAATTTAGATCGTATTTATTCGATCTAGATAACTTTTATGTAGAGCTTTGTTTACTTTACTTTTCATCAAAATGGGTCCAATAAGTGTATATTTGAGCAAATTTAATAATTTCATGCTACTACATAAGTAAAAGGTTCAAAATAAAAATTCGATACACTCTATTATGTTTTACTTACTTTTTTAATATGTAACTATTGTTATACTTTTTTATATAAAAAAAAACTTCTTACGTTTTATAATTAAATTTGCATTTCTTAAACAAAAAATTAAAGAATATAATTATATATAAGTAATATTATATTAGGTATTGTATAAAAAAAAAAAACAATTTATTTAAAAAACTTTTATTTTAATTTCAAGCATTCGTTAAAACAGAATAAACTTCTGAAAATGGTGTAAACAATATACTACACATATAAATATAAATAAGCAACCACTACTGGACTGAACAAAATGCGCATTGTGGTTTACTTTTTGTATTTATTTTAATTTATTTTAATAAAATTATGAAAATATCATTTAAATATTTTTTAGAACTGTAGAATGATGTATTTAAATACAGTTTAAAACTCCTTCATTGGAAGAAGGGGCCCTTTGGATACACTAATACTGGAGAAGTTTGTTGTTCGTTAAGGCAAGAATTAACATTGGACATTTGGTACGCTGCATCAAAACTGAAATTCCGTTGTATTTTCCACTCCAAAATCAAGAGCTAGAAGTTCTAGTATTTACATTATTAGTCAAAATTTAAATTAATATGAAGATCATTAATTTGAATTATCTCGTTCACTTTCTGCGCGAAACCCAAATTAGTATAATAAAAATTCCCCATAAAATTCTTAAAAAAAATACCACTTGTGCAGAAACATACTAGTTGTGCAGAACCAAAATACCAGTTGTGCAGAAGCACACCATTTGTGCAGAACCAAAATAACACTTGTTCAGAAGCATACCAGTTGTGCAGAACCAAAATACCAGTTGTGCAGAAGCATACCATTTGTGCAGAACCCAAATACCAGTTGTGCAGAAGCATACAAGTTGTGCAGAACCAAAATACCAGTTGAGCAGAAGCATAGTAGTTGTGCAGAACCAAAATACCACTTGTGCAGAAGCATACCAGTTGTGCAGAACCAAAATACCAGTTGTGCAGAAGCATACCAGTTGTGCAGAACCAAAATACCAGTTGAGCAGAAGCATACCACTTGTGCAGAACCAAAATACCACTTGTGCAGAAGCATACCAGTTGTGCAGAACCAAAATACCAGCTGTGCAGAAGCATACCACTAGTGCAGAAGCGTGACAGTTGTGCAGAACCAAAATACCAGTTGAGCAGAAGCATACCACTTGTGCAGAACCAAAATACCAGTTGTGCAGAAGCATACCAGTTGTGCAGAACCAAAATACCACTTGTGCAAAAGCATACCAGTTGTACAGAACCAAAATACCACTTGTGCAGAAGCATACCAGTAGTGCAGAACGAAAATACAGTTGTGCAGAAGCGGCGCCGTGACATTTGTCCGCGGAACATTTGTCCGCGATGAAATTTGTATGGAAAACTTCGCGGACAAATGTCATTTGTTCGCCGCGGACAAATGTCTCAAAATTAGCGGACAAATGACGTTTTGCAAAATGACATTTGTCCGCGATTGAATTTTCTAACTTTAGCGGACAAATGTCATTTGTCCGCGATTGATTTTTCTAATTTTTAGCGGACAAATGTCATTTTGCAAAATGTCATTTGACGGTCTAAGAATATTTTTCAAGGTTGTGTTCTTAAAAGCCGAAAACCTAAAATTCATTTTTTAAAATAAGAACACACTCTTAGACTTTTGCAATAGAAAAATAGAAAAATTTTGTATTGTCTTGCGAAGCAAAATGTACTTGACCATAACATGAAAAAACAAAAACAAGCTAATAAGTTTAAGTAAACTGTGATTAAATTTTTGACGTTTTATTAATTTTTCGTGTTCGAAAAATAAACAAACTGAAAAGCGTAGCGTGAACGTGAACCAGGTACTAAACTAACTAACTTTACTAAGGAAGGAAGTAAAAAAGAAATTGAATAATTGAATTCGAAATGTAAATTAAATAAATTGTTTTTTTTTTTATTTTATTCTTAAATTAAGAGACTAAAATTTGGTTTGTAAGTTGTGTTGAATATCTAATCCAAATTCTAAGTTAAAATCATTATTAACTAACAACCGAAAAGTAATTGCTGCTATCGTGCTATTTAATCTTAAGCCTACCTTCTGTAAACTTAACACTACCAATTGCTGGCTAACGAAACGAGGTTTACTTTACCAACCATCATTATGATTAGCCGTACAAAAAATTTTGTTTTGTTATACAATTTTCAAATAACTTAGAAGCAATAATATTGCATTCAAGAAACAGTGTTTTTTAATCGGATTCGTCTTATCTAAGCCCACTAGGTGTCTTCTAGGCACCTACTTCAAATAGGTCTCCAACATACCTAACTACCTATAACATAAAATTCCTTAAAATCATTCTTTTATAATATTTTTACTTACATATTTAAAATAACCAACCTTTACCTATAATTTTTAACTTTCAGATTTAGATGAAAAAGAAAACAAATTCTTTCAACTTAAAAAATAAAAATGACTTCTGAAATTGAAACAAAAACAAACGATGCAAAAATTGAAAATTTACTTGATGATGAAGTAAATTTTGATTTTGGAATTCACAGTAATTGGACAGAATTAAATTTTGATTCAGATGAAGAGAGACCCTGTTTTGACATAAGGTCCTTATCAATATCTCCAATAAAATCACCAACACAAGAAAAAAATAATAATTCATTAGAAAATACATTAAAATGCCAGGAATTTTGTAATAATTTAGAAATAAGTTTTCAACAACAAAATTCATCAAGAGCCGGAACAGGAGAAGAAAATTATTTTTTAGATATATCAAATTCAAATGAAATCGTTTCAATAAATGAAATAAATGCTCAAATTGCCCCATTTGATAATAGCTTCGATCTGAACAAAACTAAAAATAATAATTTAGAAACTATTTTTGAAGGTGAGTAAATTTTATTAATTCATAAACGTTGTTCATCCGTATCGAATTATCTTTTAAATTAAAATAATTGTTTGAAATTCATTTTGATAATTTTCATGACTACCGTGCGAATAAAATGCATCGAATATTGTTAAAACAAAAAAACGATTATTATAAATATATTTCCTAATGCAAATACTTATTTGAATAACCTTAAATGGCACACAAAACTAAAAGCGTTTTTAATTACTCATACTTGATTTTAATTTAATTTAAAACATAATGCTATTTTCTCATTTTAGATCTCTATTTGGATACCCCACCTCCAAGGAAAACTAAAAGAATAGCAAATGATCGAAAAGAAAATACAAATAAGAAAATTTTTCAAGGAAATCATTTCAATGATGCCTTTAGCAAAAAAATTGATTCATAGAATTAGAAAAAAAGAAGACTAAATTCATGTTAATAAAAATTCATGTTTGGCGATAAATAAATGGCCTAACCACATTTTTAATTAAGTTCATCCTAATTATAATTCTAATTTAACTATCAATGTATTTGATAGAACAAGCTAGTTTATTTTAAAAAATTTAAGAATTTTATTATTAGAACATTTGAGATTTAATAAATATGAAAATATTTTTTTAAAATTGTAATGTTTGAGACTTAAAATGTTTCTAATTTTTGATTTTTACTCGTTTCAGCATTTCTTTTTGTGCTTCTACTCAAAAACAGCAAAAAAAAACGATCCTACATTATATTACGATATCTCATTCAATGCCCCCTATATAGCTAGCCCAGAAAATAAAAAAAAATTGGAATTTGTAGATTATTTTCATATAATATGAAAATTTTATTTCCGAACGATTTTATTTCTTTGAGGACATACCTCACAGGGATAATTGTATTAAAAAAATGGACAATAGTTTGAAAATCTCATTAAAAAATATTGAATTTAAAAGATATGTACCTAATTTTGATTTTGAAAGTTAAAATCATTGAGTATAGCAAATTTTTTTTCTCAAATATTAAACTAACTTAAACCTTAAAGAAATCTATACAAATCTTTCGAAACCAATCCACACCACCTAATTGAATAAAACCACAAAGTAAAAGAAAAAATTAACATCACTTTAGTGACATGTAAGAAAATATATTATATATGTATGCATCAATCAACTTATCTATTCAAAAAATAATAAAAAAATGAAAAAAATTCACCTAGCTTGATAATTTTATTAATAAAACTAAAAAGAGAATAACAATAAATGTTCAATGACTTGATTTTTGTTATCATAATCCTACATAGTTTTCTTAGTTTTCCGCAAAAGCGAAAGCTTTACGTAATTTTATTTTAAAAAACTTCATAGAAAAAATGTATTTCCAGGCTGGATATATAGACATTGTCTCATTCAAACATTTTCTAAAAATTCTATTAAGAACAAAAGTTAAAAAAAATTAAGATCAATTTTTATTCTTGTTTTTTTAAAAAAATGTTCTTAATAATATTTTTACATAAAACAGGTGAAACAAATTTATAAAAAAAAAAACAATTTGAAGAATATTTAATTTGTCTTATTATTGAATTTGTACGAACTTTTATTAGAGTTTAATCCTAAAAGAGCATCTGTCACAATAAATAAAAACTATATTTTTAGAAACTTTTGTTCAGAAAAGTATATGTACTTTTTTTGTTAATAAAATATATAAAAAAAAATCCTTAAGTTTAAAAGGCCTTAAGTAATTTTCTTTCCTGTTAAGACGCTCAGCTAAAAAAGTATTTTTTATAACATTAAAAAGCTACGACTTTTTGGTAAATTTTGAAGCAGAGAATATTTTAACTCTTAGCAATCCTGGATTAACTTCAATCCACCTAAAATAAGTTAAAAAAAAAAGTTACAAAAATACACAAATAAAAAATCAATTAATAAACTTACTTCAAATTTCTTTCTTTTAATCTAGTTTTGACTTTATTTTTTATTGTTGAAACACCACCGGCAGAATGTAGTCCTCTTCCCGTAATTATAAAAATATGCTTATAAATTCTAGACAAATTTCTCAATTTTGTTATGTGCCTGTCAACAAAAATATCTAAACATTCTAGGGCTTCTACTGTATGTAAATAATGAAGATCTATAAAATCAGGATTCGACTGAGTTAATTCGTGGACTTCCATAATGCAATTTGCGGCCAATTGATTGTAATGATCAATTTTACCTAAAAATTGAAAAATGTGATTATGATTATGATTATGACGGTGTGATTATGGTAAATCAAATGCTCTACATTCCACATGCACGACAATATTTCGATTTAAAAATCAGTATTAAGTATCCGTAAGAACCAAATAAAAACGAAAATTACTTTTATTCAAAGATGCAATTTGAGAATAATAGACAGCAACTGATGTTTGGCGTTTTTGAATGGCTTCCTTTGCTTTAATGTAGCATTCAGCTTTCAATTGTGAATAATGAGCAGCTAAATTCCGCGATTCTTCAAATTTCTTTAAGGCACTATCTCGTCGAATTTCATCTGACCAATTTTTTTCATCATTCTCTTTTCCAACCTAAAATAAAAAAAAATAAATAAAAAATTATCAAAAAATCAAAAAAAGTTTTTAATTGAAATGTTACCTCTTTTGTTTCAAATTCTTTCAACTGAATATTATTGTCTTTCTTTACAGGATTTCCAGATTTTTTTGGAGTTAAAATATTAACCGTGTCAGCATAACTTTTATTTTGTGTTTCGAAAATATCCAAAAGAGTTTCTTTTTCAATGTTCGGAAACACTTCTTGAAGTTTCATTTCTGTTAAATATTGTGCCAAATTTTCTGGTGGGGAATTTTTCCATTGTTTGGAATTATTTTTGTACGAATTCCATGTTTGTTCCATGTGTAGAAGATCTTCGTACGATTCTTTATCAAAATAAGCTGAATTTTCTTGTAAAAGTTTAGCAAAATCTTCATCTGAAATTTAATCATTCAAAATATTTAATTAACAGAAGAGAATTTTTAAAATTTTGCAGGGTATAACGCGTGCCAACCTTATTTGTTTCCATCACAACTCAAGGTAATTTGAAGTAAATGGACTGCGAATAACCAGAAAAATAAATAAGAAGCATTATGTGATATTGGTAATAAACTTGTCTTTTTTTTTTTGTGTGAACAAATCGCATGACCAACATAGAACTAGAATATTGGTCATCGGCGTGTTCAAAAATTAATATCGGATTCTTCGATTGTGTTAAAATTTAAATTTTTTCAATTAAAACACTTCTTTATTCTTTTGATCCAATTTAGTTTTTATGGCTATAAGAAATAAAAATCACCTTCTCGTATTGTTTGAATTTTTTGCTCCTCGTGTTGATTAAATAGTGACTCTACCCAAAAAATGTATAATTGTTTTGCAAACGATCTTGGCATGAAAATATTTGTTTTATAATTTTGGATATTATTTTTTATCATGGTATCAATTTCAAATAAATCTTCTAATTGCCCTATGACATTTTTGCCTAAGTCAATTTCAATTATAGTATCTTCATGATTGCTGCTCTCTGATTCAGAAGAGTTTCTAGTTTCAATATTAGCATTTTCAATGTTTTCTCCCACTATTGTGTTTTCCACGATTGGTTCTTCAAAACTGCTAGTACTCGGACCACAAATTCCTCTCGATTTTCTTATTTGATTAACATGATCAGGATAAAATTTGTCAGGTAGAATAAATTGATTTTCAATAGCTTTTTTAGCTTCAACAAACAATTCATCATTGTATAATTTATCATTGTTAGGTATTATTTTATTTTTAATTTCTACCTGCTCAAATTTTTCTGAAGTTGAAGATTCTTTAAAGTTTATTTCAACTGACTCAAAACTACATTTACAAAATTCCAGCTAAACATAAAAAAAATGGACAACAAAAAAAATTAATAAGAGGACTAATAATCGAGGTACGAAACATTCAATATATATAATTTGTTAAAACCAATTAAAATTACCTCCTCGTTTTCATCAATTTTATCAGGAATACAGGAATCGTCTCTCAAAACATGATCAATTAAAAAATTTATTTCACCTTTACACAATTCGAATAAGTGCCATAAAACTGAAATTTGTTTCTTAGGGAACATTTGTCTAGCCATTAAAAATGATTTGTTCTCCAATGGGCAAGTAATATCGTGCTGTTTAGATAATATGGGATTTTTAATTTCAGTTTCAATACTATTAACATTGTAATCTTCCTTCAAAATTTCACAAATTTTTTCTTCAGCAGTCAGCATTCGTTCTTCATTCCTTTTTGGCTTAGCTACAATATCACTACTTTGAGTAGTTTTAACGGTATTAGAAACATCTTTCCAAAACTCATTACTTTCTTCTTCATACGGTTTCCATTCACTAGATTTGTCAGAAAATTCTTTATTTAAATTTTCTTCATTTTTGACTTCTTGAAGGAGAGTCTCAGAGCGTTCAATGTTACGTGGTGGCTTTGGATCCGATTTGCTCTGCTTATCTTCTATAAGCACACTATTTTCATAGCTTGGCCAAGAGTCTGAAATATTTTCTTCAACTCGCTTTGGTGTTCTAGATGTTCCTTTTGCTACTCGCAAAAACTTTTCTTTAAAAATAGAATAAGGTAATGGAGGATACATCCTTAGTTGCGGGATGCTAACCGTGTAGGTAGTAGTTTTTAACATCTACAATGAAATAAGCTGTTACAAATTAATAATTAATTTTGGAATTTAAGGATAGAAATATCTAGAAAAATAAACATATAAAAGCGTACCGACCTGAAAAAGTTCGGACTTGCTACATGGTTCATAGGATATTAAAATTCTTTCAATTTTGTCTCTTGTAACATTAATTATTTAGGGATAAAAATATCTAGAAAAATAAACTTATAAAAGCGTACCAACCTGAAGAAGCTCGGACTTGCTACATGGTTCATAGGATATTAAAATTCTTTCAATTTTGTCTCTTGGAACATTATGCAAATTTTTTTTAGCTAATTTTCCAACCGAATTAGCCCAAGGAGTATTTGGTTCAATTATTTCCAAATCGTACCCATTTTGAACAGCTGCTTGAACGTAGGGTAACATTTCCCATCTTTTTATATTTGTATTATCAACAATAATTGGACTCCAACCGTCTGCACATTTTTTACGAACTTTTTTTTGATTAAATTCATGCGCATTATCTAATTTATCGCGACGATAATTATAACGATCATTGACATCATAAAAGTAATCATCTAAAATTTAGTTTTTTTTTTTTGTTTAGTTCATTTAAAATTAGTAAACGGTTTACGTGGTTATAGAAGCCAAATTTTGAAAAAATTTATAAAATCAAATTGTGGCAAAGAAAAAAATTTCATGAGAGCGGATGCATAGAAAGCAAAATAAATAATTAAATAATGTTTTTACCGGTACTGCAGATGAATTTTTCATAACTTCCTTTGACAGTTCTATCAATAATTTGACGTGCAATATAAGTTTTCCCACATCCTGAAAATAATATTTACATAACAAACGTAGTAAGTAGTTAACCGCAAAGTAAATAATTCAAATTACCTGGAGCTCCTCTCAATATAATCATTATTTTATAACCTGCATTAACTGAGTCAATCACTTTCTCTAATTTGGTTTTATTTAATGGCACAATCGATTTTGAACTACCAGGTACATTTTGTTCATCATTTAGATTCTGTCCCGAATTATTCATTTGCTTAGGAATCGCCCCTTGTAATGTTCTCGCAAATGATAATACATTATCATTTGAATTTTCTGTTAAACTTTCATGATCAGTAAATTTAACTTCTTCTTGTTTGGGAAGAGCATCATCAACAGTTGATGATAAAGATACATTATTGTCTTCAATGTATTTAATCAATTTTTCTATACAAACATCAACTAAAAACAAAAATATTTTATCTAAATTATGAAAATAGATTTCAAGCTAGGTATAACTCAGTTAGAATTAGGTTTTTCTAAATTTCCGACCTGGTTAAATGAAATTTAGAGGGGGTAGGTACCTGCCTATATTAAAAAAAAAATGTGATTTCGGTTTTAAAGCGAACTTTAATGCTTGGTTTTTCTGCACCAATCTTAGGTTTCAAAATATGGCAATCAAAGTCAAAGCAACAGAAAACGAATTTTAAAAGGGTGTGTCTATTCGACCATATATGTATGTACCTTTCGAAAAAACGTAACTTAAGGTATAGGTAGATAATTTAAATTTTTAAATTGTTTACGAATTTTCTACAGTTACGATTTTCGTAAGTTATACGGTCGAATACACACTCTTCTAAAATGTTAGGTACTCAAAATCAAGCAGGTACCTTTTTTATTAGTTATTAAATCACTAGGTGGGATACCTTTTATACTTAAAGAAGTATGGATTTGATAATGGGGACAGGAAGTCGAGACGGGATTAAAAAGTGGAACAGTCAGTAGGTAATCATTTACACTCTTCTTAAAGCGGCGCAAGTCGAAAATCAAACGTCCGCCAGCTGTAGTGTCGAGGTGCGGACTGAAAACGAATCTCCAAAGCTCGTTATATCACATCTGGGAATTTTGATGAAATATGGGAGTGACGTTGAAGCGGTACATGTTTGGTGTGAAAATACTTGAAGTGGAGGAAGTAGGGCCTTTATTCCAGGGAACACGTATCCGTTCCAACAAGGTATTTGTAGAAAATTGAAAGTGAACCTACATTACGACGGTGATTAAGTGATGTTAATGAGCTGGTGGTTTGGTGATCGTTGATCAATCTAATAGCCCTTCTCTGAACTGTGTCCAGGTACTTAAGATGGGTTTTATGCGAATTGTATTCTAATTTCGGTCCTATGTAGGATTTGTAGATGTTTAAGAGATCAGATCAGAGGGGGAAAAGTATAGTTTACCACTACAATTCATTAGAAAGTAATAAAAAAAAAAAAACCAAGCAAACATTTTTTTTATTATAGTTAATTAATATTTTTTAACCTTGACTTATGAAGAGGGGAATAACCATAAACGATGGTCATGAAATTGATAAGCAGTTTTTTTTTTTTATCTTTTATTTTTATTTAACTTGTTGGAGCTTGGTTGGCATTTTAAATATTTATAAATACGTAAATAATTTTAATATTGATTGTTGATATTTCTGTTGAAACTTGAAACGAAATTAAACAAAAAAAAAGAATAAATTCCTAAATACAAAAAAAAAAAAAAAATACTTACAATTCCATTTGTATTCGTTGCAAAAATTTAAAATAATTTCTGAACTAATTACTTCTGGAGGGAAAATTTCTTTCAATTGTCTCAATGTTTCTCTTTTATGCTCATTCATACTGTTTCTTGTGTTTTGTTTGATGAAACTTTGATGTTATCTTATATTTTCTTTTGGAAAATTTTAATAAATATTTTATTTATTTATTATTATTTTTTATTATTATTTCTTTAATTTTAATCATAAATCACACTTTTTCCTGTAATGCAATGTTGTTTTTGTTCAGCACAGGTGATAGATGCAGCAAGATTGCAAGTTTAGCCCTTTTTGTAAAAATTTCTTTGTTTATTTTATTTCTACTTTTTTTTTTTAAATATGTTTTTGACAGCCAACAACATGATATTTTCCAAAGCAGAATTAATACCGCCCAACCAAAAAATAAAATGGTAATGTTTTTTAAAAAAAAATATTGTAGGGTAGATAATCTCAGAAAAACTCACATCTTAAAAAACAAATAGAATTTGAATGTATTAGAAATGGAATTTATAATGAATTAAAATTGAAATACTAATGTTAGATTCTTTTTGTTCTTAATTTATACCTCTTAAATTAAAACCTATAAATGTAAAATTATCATTGAATTTATTATCAGTTATTAAAATTATATTGAACTAAAAAAAGGAACACCTGCACTTTTTATTACTGCTAACAAAGGGTTATGGGCCCAGTATAAAAAGTAAAAAAAAAAATAAAAATCCGTTTTTTTTTTTTTGATAGTACGAAAGAAATTTTTTTTTAAGTATAAAAAATAAAATTTTGAACCGAGATGTCTTCATCACTGTATCAAATTGAAAAACTTGGTGAAACCAATTATGATGGATGGAGAATACAAATGAAATCAATATTAATACATTCTGATATGTGGGAATTTATAATAGGTGAACCTCCAACTGATGCCGCCAAATTGTTAATATGGACAGCAAAAGATGCGAAAGCATTAGCGACGATTTTATTAAGTATAAAATCAACCCAACTAATCAATATAAAAAATTGTAAGACTGCTAAGGAAGCATGGAAAAAACTTGAAGAAATTTATTGTCCATCTGGTCCGGCCAGAAAAGCTTCATTATTCAAAAAATTAATAAATTTGAAAATGGAAGAAAATGCAAGTATGCCTGATCATTTAAATAATTTTTTTGAAATTTTAGGAAAAATTATTGAAGTGGACATTGAAATGCAAGATGAATTAGTTGAAATTATGCTATTGGCCAGCTTACCAAAATCGTATGAAAATTTTGTGATAGCGATAGAATCAAGAGATTCTTTACCTACTTTAGATTTGTTAAAAACAAAATTGTTCGAAGAGGGCCGAAGACGTGAAGGGGAGGTAAAAGGTAGCGAAACAGAATCTGCTTTTTTGATGAAAAATGGCAAAAAATTCAACAAGTCAGGTCAAAAATCAAATGAAAGTACATCTTCAAATAAAATTAAAGGAAAATGTTATATTTGCCACAAAAAAGGGCATTATGCTGCTAACTGTAGAGAAAATAAAACACATACAAAAAGTTTTGCTTTGTGCAATTCAAAAATTTTTTCTATAGTTAACAAAAATAAAAACAACTGGATTTTTGACACTGGCGCAACGACTCATATGTGTTGTGATATGAAATTATTTAGTGAAATAGTTAAACATGTTGAAAAAATAGAACTGGCAAATGAAAGTTACGTACAATCCGAGGGAATAGGAAAAGTCGAAATCGAAACTGAATTCAGCAAAATAATTTTACAAGATGTTTTATATGTCCCATCATTGGTATCAAATTTCATTTCAATAAGCAAGGCAGCAGAAAACAATTGTTCTGTACAATTTAATAATTCTAATGCTATAATAAAGGATGAAAAAGGTATTAAATTGATGGTTGCTGAAAAGGTAAATAATCTATACATATTTAAATTAGAAAATAAAAAACTTTTTAGCCTAAAAAATGAAGAATTTAATATATGGCATGAAAGATATGGCCATTTGAACATGCAAAGTTTGCAATTTTTAAATAAAAATAAAATGGTTAGAGGACTAACTTTAAAAAATGAAAATAAACCATTATCATGTGAAATATGCATGAAAAGTAAAATAAGCTCCTTTCCCTTCACCTCGTCAATATCACGTTCTAAAAAAAGATTAGAAATTATTCACAGTGACTTGTGTGGCCCAATGAAAACAACATCACTTGGTGGTTCTAAATATTATGCACTTTTTATTGATGATTTTTCAAGAAAATTTTTTGTTTATTTTTTAAGAAATAAAAGTGAAATATTTGACTGTTTCAAGGAATTCAAAGCAGCTGTAGAAAATGAAACCGAAGAAAAAATTAAGATATTGAGAACAGATAATGGAACCGAATATCTTTCAAATGAATTCTCTAAATATTTAAATGATCATGGTATTACTCGTCAGCTTACAGTTCAATACACACCTCAGCAAAATGGCGTAGCTGAAAGAGCTAATCGAACAATTGTAGAAATGGCACGAACTATGCTCTTAAATTCAAAACTGCCAGAGTCGCTTTGGGCAGAGGCAGTTAACACTGCAGTGTATATTCGAAATAGGTCACCGACAAAAATCCTAGGAACCAAAACACCATTTGAAATGTGGAGCGCGATTCAACCAAATGTCTCATATTTCAAAATTTTCGGGTGCCAGGCAGTAATGTTGGACAAGCGGCCAGGTAAATCAAAATTTAAAGCAAGAGGCATCGAATGTTTGATGGTGGGCTATTCAGCCGAATCAAAAGCTTACCGATTATATGAACCTGCAACAAGGAAAATACACAAAAGTCGAGATGTGAAATTCATTGAAAAACCTGGTGGGTTTTCATCATCTGAAAATCACAATGAATGCGTTTTTATTGATAAAAATGATTCTATTAATATAGAAATTAATGAAATAAAAAACAACAAAATTGGTGATTCAGAAAATGGTAATGATGATAATGAAGTTTCCCAAGAGTTTTCAAGTAAAAATGTAATTGAAAACGAAAATATTGAAGAAAATGTTAATAATGAAATTTTAAATGAAAATGTTAATAATGAAATTTTAAATGAAAATGTTAATAATGAAATTTCAAATGAAAATGTTAGTAATGAAATTGAAAAGGAAATAAGTTTTTATGAAATTTCAAGTGAAACTGATGCTGAAACTTCAGATGAAAATGCAATTAATGTTGGTGGTAGACCGAGATTATTGAGAACTGGTAAAAGAGGAAGACCAAAGAAAATAAAAAGTTCAGCATCAATCAATCTGGTTTGTCAACACGAAAATACTCAAAATCCAATGACAGTCCAAGAAGCAATGCAGCGACCTGATTGTCAAAAATGGAAAATTGCTATGGCTGATGAATACAAATCTTTAATTAAAAATAAAACCTGGGATCTAGTTGAAATGCCCAATGGCCAAAAACCTATTAAATCTAGATGGGTGTTTAACATAAAACGGGACAAAGAGGGCAATATTGAAAGATACAAAGCACGACTTGTGGCAAAAGGGTGCAGCCAACGTCATGGTGTCAACTATACTGAAACTTTTTCTCCTGTCATAAGGTATTCAACGATAAGATTGATTTTGGCATTAGCGGCCGAATGTAACTTGGTTGTTCATCAAATGGATGTAACATGCGCATATTTAAATGGAGATCTTGATGAAGATATTTATATGGTGCAACCAGAAAGTTTTGTTAATTTAGATTATCCAAATTTAGTTTGTAAATTAAAAAAAGGATTATATGGTCTTAAGCAGTCAGGAAGAAAATGGAATGAAAAATTAGATAAAGTATTGCAATCAATAGGTTTTTCGAGATGTTATTCTGATAATTGCCTTTATGTTATAAACGCCAATAAAAATTTTTGCATTGTGGGGGTATATGTTGACGACATGATTATAGGTTCATCGTCTGAAAAATTTTTATTTTTCATTAAGAATCAAATTTCACTTCATTTTGATGTAATTGACAAAGGAATTATAGATTATTTTCTAAGTATGGAAGTTAAAAATTTAAAAGATAAAATTGAAGTTTGCCAATCCCAATTTATAAAAAACTTATTGATGAAATACGATATGGAAAATTCGAAAAAATGCAGTACCCCACTGGATCCAGGAATGAAATTTAGAAAATGTTCTGATTGCAGCAACTGTGTTAAAGTTGATAAAACAATATATCAATCACTTGTTGGTTCATTAATGTACCTAGGTCTTTCAACAAGGCCAGATATATGCCATTCAGTTAATAAGATTGCTCAATTTAATACAGACCCACATATTGAACATCTTACGGCAGCAAAACATATTTTAAAATATCTAAATAATACAATTAATTATAAACTTATTTTTAGAAAAACTGGTAGAAAGTTGTATGGCTATGCAGATGCTGACTGGGCTGGTGGCAGCGATTGTAGGAAGTCATATACGGGCTACACATTTTTTCTGGCAGGGGCAGCAATTACATGGGAATCAAAGAAACAACCCACAGTAGCTTTGAGCAGCACAGAAGCTGAATACATGGCATTATCTGCAGCAACCAAAGAAATAAAATTTTTACGTAACCTTATCAGCGAGGTTGGGTTAAAGCAACTTATAGATGGTCCAACAAAATTATATGGGGATAATCTCAGCGCACAACAATTAGTTAAGAATCCTGTGTACCATTCCCGTAGCAAGCATATAGATATTAAAGTTCATTTTATCAGAGAAGTTTACCAAAACAAAATAATTGAATTACAATATGTACCCACAGATGAAATGATCGCTGATGTTTTTACAAAAATTTTACAAAAAACTAAACATTTAAAATTTTGTAATTTGCTTGGCATAGATTGTATTTCCAAAAACAATTAATTAAAAGTAGTTTTTGAGGGAAAGTATTAGAAATGGAATTTATAATGAATTAAAATTGAAATACTAATGTTAGATTCTTTTTGTTCTTAATTTATACCTCTTAAATTAAAACCTATAAATGTAAAATTATCATTGAATTTATTATCAGTTATTAAAATTATATTGAACTAAAAAAAGGAACACCTGCACTTTTTATTACTGCTAACAGAATGACTGTATAGGTACGATTTTTTTGTCATAGGAGGCGCTATTTGAAAATTTAAACATATGTTTAGTTAAGAAAACGGCAATAATTTCCCTCCAATATATCAACTGCTTATTATAAAACAAAAAACGAACGTTATTTTTAAATTTAAAAAATTAATTTTATTTGCTACTTTATAAAATAAAATAAAATTTAATTACAGATAAATAATATAATTTAAATTAAAAAATAAATAAATAATTTAAATTAAAAAATAAATATTTTATTATTCATAATTTTTCTATTTTTAATTTTAACACAAAGTTGAGGGTTATTAAAACTTTTACGATATACAATGTGCATCATGGATTGAACGTGTATTATTAGATTTTAGAAAATGAAATAAAAGTAAAATTAAAGTGAAATTGAAGCTCCAATTTATATCAAGAATTTTTTTTTTTTAAATTAGAGCAAAAAGAAAGAATTTAAATTTAAATTTATTTTGAATTCCAATGGAGTTAAATATGAGATTTAACGTTGAAAATAAAACAATTTATAACACAATTTTATTAATTTCATTTCAATTTCAGAAATATTATAAAGTTAGAGCTGTCTTTTATTTATGTGAAATTCTGTATTTGATGTCAAATTGTACTTGATTATTAGAAAACTATATATAATTGTGTGGCATAGTTATATTTTCTAATCAGCTCATTTATCCTTATCTAATATTCAATTAATTTTTGCTAAGCCAAAACATAAACATAAAAATATAACAATTTTGACATAAAATTACAACTTAATTATTGCTTACTAAACTTATTTTTTAATTTACATAATATAATTTTTTTTTTTTTAATTACATTGATATTGTACAAGATTTTTTTTTCTTTAAAAAATGTGCATACATTGACTAGATATATTTTTTAAATTATAAAAACTGTCGTTCAAGTTGTTCTTATAATTTTTGTACATAAATATTTTGACAGTAAGTATTTACATTTATTATATCAAAATATTTTCGGATTTATGATTCTTCGTCTATGATATTACTTTATATATAAATTAGTTATAAATATAAATATTTTAATAAAAGTTAGTTACATATATATAATTTTCATATATTATTCAATAAATATTGTTTTAAATTAAGTCTAAACTTTCTTTATAATTTACGTAATATAAATATAAAATATTGTTTTGGTCAAAAATATATAAGTATTTGGTTAAATAAATTAGATTATATTTATATATTTATTAAAATTACAATTTATATAAAAACTACATAATCTATAAAAGATGAATTCTATATTTATATACATCACTGTAGAAATATATGAATATATATATGAATAGTCTTCTAGCAAATTTTATAATACTTCAGGTATGCAGAATTGCAGATAAATGACTTTATATGTGAATTTTAATTTATAATTGAATTTATATTCCTTAAGTTTAGGGTTTAAAATACAGCTTGCGCAGCTTTCTAAACAGTTAGTTTTATATGAGTTGATATGAGGTTTTGAACATGGATTATAATTATAAACAAATAATTATACAATAAACTGTGGGATACATATTTGATTATTTGTATATGAAATAGTTTTTGTTAGGGGAAAAAACTAAATAAAGTGAGATTTATAACTTTAATATGAAGCAAAAAAAATATTCATTCATCTACAAATTTTATGTCTTCCATTTCATAATAATTTTGTAAATCACTAGGCGATTTAATTACCTGAGTTTCTTTTTCACGATAACTTTCCTTATTTGAATCCGAAATACGACGATTTTTACATGGATTCATATTTACTAACTGTGTTAAAGCACTATCATTTGATTTTAAATTTTGTTTTAAATTTGTTTGTAATGTATTACTACTTAATAATAATTCATCTGCTTCCTTTTCAATATCTTTTTCATCGTTACAATTTTCTTCTTTGGTATTTTCAATAACTTTATTATGACTCTGTATCTCTTCGTATAATGGTTCATCATCACTAAGTATATTACCATCATCTAATGGAGGTATCCAAACTAAATATTGTGGATCCATTCCCAAATAAGAGCCTGGAGCAGCTCCTGCATGGTTAATATTGTAATCGTAATAATCTAGCTCTAACTCCTCCGGATTTGATTGTATAGAAAATTCAGAGTCTGGTCTTGATAATAATTTTTCCCTATTTTTTTTATCTTTTGATTCTTTTGGGTTAGTTGTTGTATTTCGTATCATAGCAGTACTAATTACATTCGGAATCGGTGAATAACAACCCTAAAAACAAAATTGTAAGTTTTTTTTTATATGAAATAATATATTTCATTTATTTTAACTTCTATTTTCGTAAATACATACTTACATTTGTTAATGTACTATTACTAATGCTAAAATAATGATTTCTTTCATCTAAATTATTCAATGAAACAGTTGTTTCAGTTTCAAGTATTTTTCGGTTATCTAATACTTTACGCTTTAATAAATCTGTCGAAATGTTCTTTTTTAACGCTACTAAACCCTGTTTTTTACGTAAATCATCAAGAACATTTTCACTGGCAGCAGAACTAATCGACATGTTATCTTTCAAAGAAACAGAAGGCATAGTTTTGGTGCTATTATCACTAGATTTTTCTTCACTTTCATTAGTTAAAGTGCGAATACTCTCATTACTATCAGATTTTTCACTGTAAATAAAGTTTAAGAATTTTTGAATGAAAAGTGAATAAAAAGTGTGCATACTTGTATTTTGTGCAGATAAAAAAATTATAAACCAAAAAAATCAATTTGAATATAAAATATCATCTTGGAAAGTCTTATCAAGAAGTTAAGGCAGCTCTATTTTGGTGTAGTTATATTATTATTATTAATTATTATTTTTTCAAAGAATTAAATTTTTAATTTTTAATTAGTTATACCTATAATAAAAAAAATGTCTCACCTTTTATCCTTCATTGGAACACTTAAGTTACTTTCAGTTATAGCAGCATTTTCGGTACACACACTTTCTCGTAATACAGCGTGCTTCACTTTCGTTTTTGGACGTATTTTAACTAAATAAACAACTTCAGATAATAAAGTTGAAGTTGACAGCGCTCGAAGAGGATGATGATCAACATGAAGAGATCCCAAAGATGCTCGTGGCGTATGAAATGGAGATTCCAAATCATTTTTACTCAATGCTAAATGATATTTTCTGTATCTTAAAACATATTGGATTCCTGCCAAATAAAATAATAGATGGTAGAATTAAGACAGTATGTTTGATAGTTTGTCTGTGTGAAGTTTGTAGAAATTCAATAGTTATAGCTATTTTTTTTATGAAGTTTATTAAGCAACAGCAAGGTCATTTAATTAAAAAAAATATATATTAAGTTTGCAAACTATTATTTTTTAATTTTTTACTTACCCAAGAGAGCACTTATTAATATTATTATTAATGCAAAGACTATAAATATTAATTGAACGTAACTATTGTATGCAAAATTTTTAAATATTCTTATTCTTTGAACTGCTGAACTAGCCGGAACAAATTGCTCAACACTAGCTATGAAACCGCCTTTACATTGTCCATTCATCTCAAATTCATCGGAATAAAATTCTACTAAAAGCTGCGATTTCGAGGAAATTGAAGTTTTATTCTGATAAAATCTACGAGTATTTTCAATATAATAATGTGATATTAAGTTTGATGACAATGAATCTCCGTCCCGAATTTTAATAAATTGAATTGTACACGGAAGTCGAACAAAATCCATAGAAAATTTAATTCTTGTATCACTGTTACCCTTGAAAAATACATTATTTAGTTATCGAAAATAACATTAAATTTTAGTAAAATACCTGTATTAACCAAAACGATCTTCCAGGGCAACTTTGAGCGGAGGCTGCAATTAACCTCTTTGGCTTTGAAGAAGTTAAATGAATTATACAACCACACCGGCATCCTTAAAAATATATATTTTTGTTATTCAGTTTTATGTGGGATCATATGTTTGTATGGATATTATAAAAAAAATCGTAATAACACTTACCTGGTCCAATTTCAGAAGCTATGTCTTGAGCCATAGATTTACCAATTGTTGTTGACACTCCATCTAAGCATTCCCATGTACTTGAAAAAGATGTTCTATTTAAGCCACAACTTTCTGTCTCAACGGCAGGTCCCTAGAAATTTTATTGAAAAAAATTTCAATCTTACAAGTCAATGAATGCAGTGTTTCTACATAATATACACAATTAGGTACACATGCATGAAATCTAAAAATTATGACAGAATGGATGAATCGAATTCAAAAAACTGAAAGTGAAACACAGTGAAATATTTGACTTTTTTTCTTTCTGAGTAAATCTGAATACTTTTGAAGTAACTACACAGGTGTAATAAAAATAACCATTTAATTTTTTTTATAAATTCTAAATGAATTACACAATTAATTTTATTTAAATATTGTAAGAGAATCAAAAAGTAGGTTGTATTATTAGGAACGAGTCACAAACTGTCTGAAGTCTTCACTTACTATGCTGTCAATATTATCGTTGAAAAAGAAAAAGAGACAGAATGATTTTTGTAAATAAAGAAATTTAGGTTAAGCGTCAAATTATTCATTCCATGTAAAGATTTGAGAAAAGAAGGTTGAAACCTCAAAGTCAATAAATTAATTAAAATTAATTTTTGTTTGAACATTTATTTTAAAAAATACGGCATCCTACAGTTCAGGTGTGGGGTAACGCGCTTAAAAATGAATACTTCTGGCGACCTTAATTCATTATCTTTATTAGAAGTTAGCGAAATTATTATTGGAAATAAATCGGATGAGGTGAGTAATAGAAATTACAACAGTGAAAATTTGATGGGAAAAAGTGACTCCAGTGAAAATGGCGGCAATGCAACAGCGGCAGTTCAAGTACAAGCAGCAGCAGCAGCAATTCAAGTTGAAGCAGCCGCAGCAGCAGTTCATGTGGAAGCAGCCGCAGCAGCAGTTCAAGTGGAAGCAGCCGCAGTGACAACACCAGCTACAGAAGTGATACTAAGCAGTGAAGCAGTGACAGCGGAAGCGGTAGCAGCAACAAACACCGCAACCGATGAAATAAAACAACTAGAAGAAAAAATTAAATTATTGAAATTGAAAAAAGAATTGAATTTATTGGAACGCGAACCCAGTGTAGGGGCACAACATTTGAAAATTAGTGAAATAGAATACATAGTACCACATTTTACAGGCGATGACGCGTATTCGATTGAAAAATGGTTGGAAGATTTTAACAATGCATTAGCAATGAGTTATTGCAGTGAACATTTTAAATACATAGCTATGCGGAAAATGTTAAAAGGTACCGCTGCTGTATTTTTAAGAACGTGCCAAGCTAAAAACTCAAAAGAACTCAGCAGCGAGTTATTGAACCAATTCAAAAAAAATATATCAGTAAACGATGTGTACCAGCAACTGCGCCTCCGTGTTCGAGGAAGAAATGAAAACATAATTAGTTATATGTTTTCAATTAAAGAAATTGCATATCAGGCTAAATTAGATGAAAGTGAAATTATTACAGCGGTAATTGAAGGCCTACGTGACCGTTCAGCTTATGTATCATTTTTATACACAGCAAAAACATTGAACGAATTGAAGGAATTATTAATCAAGTATGAGAAATACCGTTCAACTGAGCCTAAACTACCAAGCACCATTAAGAGACTACCAAAAGATGAAGCTAAGAAGACAATGGACATTAGATGTTTCAACTGCAGCAATTTTGGACATTATTCTAACCAATGTCCAAATGCTAAGAGGCCAAGTGGCGTATGCTTTAAGTGTGGTGGTAATGATCATCAAATTAAGCAATGCCCAAAGAAAATTGTTCATGCAGTAGATGACACCATTGGAAGAGCTGAAGATGATGAAGAAGATGAAGAAGAAGAAGACATCAATCCCATCGGCAAGGTAAGTGTTGCTTTCAGATTAGGTGACTCGTGTAGTAGTAACTCTAAATTTTTTTTTTATGATTCTCTTATTGATAGTGGTAGCCCGGTCAGCTTTGTATCGAGAAAAATAATTCCAATAGATTTTGAAAACGAATCGTTATTTTATTCAAATTATAATAGTATATCTGGGGTAAAATTAAACACATATGGAAAAATAGATTGTTTTGTTAAATTGTCCAACCAAATACGGGAAATCCAATTGTTCATTGTTGAGCCTGACCTATTACCAAAACCATTTTTGTTTGGAAGAGATTTCATGAAGGAATTTAATTTAGTTTTTAGTTTTAAAAATAATATAAATTTGAATTGTCATTCTAAACCTTATAAAAAAAAAAATTTTGAAATCGAGACCCCAAATATATTTTTGATTACTAATTTTCGAGAAAATTTTATTTTTAATAAAAAACTTGACAACCGTTTTAATGAGGTATCTGAAATTGGGAGTGAAATTGACAGTAACATTACAGTGAAACCAAATAAGAGTAAAATAAAATACATTGAAGACGAAAAGATACCTAAAGTACCTGACATTTTTAACATTAATATAGGGGAAATACGCTTAGGTGACAAATTTAACATAAATCCTAATCTTAGCATTAACGACAGAAATTTAATTGAAAAATTAATCGAGCAATATTATAAGGAGAACAAAAATAGAAATTCTAAAGGTGAATATTTTGAAATGGAAATTAAACTGACAACTGATATACCAGTTAGGTGCGGTCCACGTAGACTTTCCTACCATAACAGAAACATAGTCCAAAATATAATTGATGATTTACTTCTTAAAGGTATTATACGACCTAGTGACTCCCCTTATGCATCTCCTATTGTGCTTGTAAAGAAAAAAAGTGGTGACACACGCATGTGCATTGACTATAGGGAATTGAATAAAATCACCGTACGTGATAATTACCCTTTACCATTGATAGAAGACTGTCTAGAGTACTTAGAAAATAAAAAATTTTATACGTTACTTGATTTAAAAAATAGTTTCCACCAAGTGAAAGTAGAAAAGAATTCTGTACCAAAAACTTCTTTTGTAACTCCGTCGGGGCAGTACGAGTATATTATGATGCCATTCGGTTTGAAGAATTCCCCCTCTGTGTTTCAACGTTTCATTTCAAGAATTTTGAGAAAGTTTATTGAAAATAAATTAATTACAATTTTTATTGACGATATTCTTCTTGCAACTCGAACTCTCGAAGAACATGTGAACTTATTAAGAGAAATTTTGCAGTGCCTTTCCGATCATGGCCTTGAGTTGAAAATTGAAAAATGTCACTTTGGTTTTAATGAATTAGATTATTTAGGTTACCACGTAAATGCTCAGGGTATTGTGCCTAATTCACGTCATAAAGACACTATATTGAAATTCCCTGTTCCTAAGAACACAAAACAGTTGCATTCTTTCATCGGGTTATGTAGTTATTTCCGAAAATTCGTGCCGAACTTCGCTAGAATTTGTAAGCCATTGCAATTACTATTAAGGAAAGATTCTAAGTTTGAATTTAATCAAAATTGTCTTACTACTTTTGAGGAATTAAAGAAAAAATTAATTGAATCTCCAATTCTATCAATTTATGATCCAAGGAAAGAGACAGAACTCCATTGCGACGCAAGTGCTATCGGGTTTGGAGCTGTACTACTCCAAAAACAGAACGATAATAAATTTCATCCAGTTTTTTATTTTTCGAAAACAACTACTGAAGCGGAAGCAAAGTACCATAGTTTTGAGCTGGAGACGCTAGCTATTATATACGCATTGAAAAGATTTCATGTTTACCTAGAAGGTATACCCTTTAAAATAGTGACAGATTGTAACTCATTAACTCAGACGCTAAAAAAGAAAATTTTAAATCCCAGAATTTCCCGATGGGCTCTGGAATTAGAAAATTATAACTACAGCATTGAACATAGGGGAGGTACTAGTATGATGCATGTTGATGCATTAAGCAGGTTAGAAACTGTTAATTCCATTGAGGAAAATGAAGTAGAGTTTAATTTGGTAGCTACACAAAACCGTGACAAGAATATAAAAGAAATAAAAGAACGATTAGGGGGAAAGACTTCGGATGTGCACTACGAAATAGCTAATGGAATTTTATATAGGAAAAACCCAGATGGGCTTAAGTATTTAGTTGTCCCTGAAGAAATGGAAAATAATATTATCCGACTGTTTCATGAAAAATTTGGTCACCTTTCTGCAAATAAGTGTTGGGAACAAATAAAACAAAGTTATTGGTTTCCCAAAATGAAAGAGAAAGTCGAAAATTTTATCCTTAATTGCTTAAAATGTATCATGTTTTCAAGCCCGACAAATAAAAACGAGAGAAATCTCTTTAGTATCCCTAAAAAACCATTACCTTTTGACACATTGCACATGGACCACTATGGACCGTTACCATCTATTAGATCAAAACGAAAATATATCCTAGTTATAATTGACTCATTCACAAAATTCGTAAAACTATATTCAGCTAGTTCTACCAGCACTAAAGAAGTTATAAATAGTTTGAAAAAATATTTTGAATATTACAGTAGGCCTAATAGAATCATTAGTGACAGAGGCACTTGTTTTACTTCCAACGAATTCAATAATTTCCTTGCTGAAAATAATATTGTACACGTGAGAAACGCAACAGCTTCTCCGCAAGCTAATGGTCAAGTTGAAAGGACCAATCAAGTTTTAACTCCAATGCTTGCGAAGCTGAGTGAAATTGCTCAACACTCTAACTGGTCTTCTAAGTTGCCTGACGTCGAGTACGCTATAAATAACTCAAAACATAGTACTACCAGAGATAGTCCTTCAGTGTTGTTATTTGGTGTTAACCAAAAGGGACCAACTGTTGACTGGCTAACAGAATATTTGAACCATGAAAAAACTCCAGAACGTAACCTAGAATCCAGTAGATTGCGTGCTTTAAATGCAATAACTGTCTCTCAGACCTACAATGAAAAATACTTTAAAACCAGACATAGACCAGCAAAAGTTTTTGAGGTGGGCGATTTTGTAGTAATTAAGAATGTAGATGTTACGTTAGGAACAAACAAAAAACTTATACCTAAGTACAAGGGGCCTTATGTTGTTTCAAAGAAATTTCCCCACGACAGATACTTAATTAAAGATATTGACGGTTGTCAAGTGAGTCAAATTCCATATAATGGTGTTATAGAATCATCTCATTTGAGGAAATGGCTACAACCTACAGTGAACTGTCGGTCATCACGGTGTCTGGGTGGACAGTACTAATGTTAATTTTTACAAAGTTGATCGGGTCGATCGAACTGTCAGGTTGGACGAGCTGTAAGAGAATCAAAAAGTAGGTTGTATTATTAGGAACGAGTCACAAACTGTCTGAAGTCTTCACTTACTATGCTGTCAATATTATCGTTGAAAAAGAAAAAGAGACAGAATGATTTTTGTAAATAAAGAAATTTAGGTTAAGCGTCAAATTATTCATTCCATGTAAAGATTTGAGAAAAGAAGGTTGAAACCTCAAAGTCAATAAATTAATTAAAATTAATTTTTGTTTGAACATTTATTTTAAAAAATACGGCATCCTACAATATATTTCTTTATAAAAGTACAAAATATTTATACATTCTGTTATTTAATAAAAAAATTGTACACTATCTTCATCCTCTTCATCTTCCATTATTCCGTATTCCTCTTCACCTTCACCTTCCATGGAAATCGTTTCTGAAACGCCCATGCTTATTGTTTTCGCAGATTCAGCAACAGAAACCCTTTCACCACTCTCTTTATCTTTTGGTGCCTCATCGGACGAAGATTGTCCCATATCTTCCTCATCACCCGCACCAGCTCCTTCAGCTGGGAGTTCAAGATCTTCACGTGATGAAGAAAATGCTAACAAAGATCCACTTTCTATATCAATCAATGTTTCAGTTTCGAGACTTCTAGGCTTTGGAACAATTTTACCATCAGAAGTTTTTTGTTTAAATTCTGGTGATATAAGCTCAACAGATGCAACTTTTCTTGCTTCTTTTTTAAATAATTCTAACAATGCAGCTTTGGATTTTGGCATAAAACCAGCTGCTCCCGGCCTATACATTGACTGTGTTGATGAAATCGTACTAACCGATTGAGTTATAACTACTTCATCACTATACGTTGAAGCAATCTTCATCAATTCAGCTAATAAACCTTTACGCTGAGCCTCCCGGAATGGCTTATCATTATAGCAATCTTCTGTTTCACTTCTTATAGCTGACTCAATTGCGAATTTAATTGTTCTCACAATATCCTTCAATCTTAAAATTTCTTTTTCATTCGTCAAATGAAGCGAAATTAGTTTTTGTTTATCCATTTTGACCATTTCGACACGCTGACCCATTATTCTTAATTTTTTCGACATATCACTGTAAGTGAATTTTTCAATAACATCTTTTTTAATTAAATTTTCGTACAAACGTTTGAAATTCATCAATTCAAGATGTTTCTTTTTTAAGTTTTCATACTGTGTTGCCAATTTTTCAATTATTTCAATTTGACTTTGGCAAGTTTTAACCAATCGTTTTTGACTTATTTCATTAATTTCAAATTTTTCTCTTAATTCTCTGGAACTTGAAGTAATATCTTTATTTTCTGCTTCTATTCGCTGTTGTGATAACATCATTTTATCCATTTCTTTTGTTAAAGCAATATTTTCACGTATTAAACGTCTCGTATAACCGGCAATACGAATTTCACTTGATTTTGTAAAATCCTCAGCCAATTGCAGCAATTTACTTTCAACTTCTTTTTTTAATTGATCTTTTTCAATTATCGATTTTTGTTCCATTTCATTTGCAGATTCACGATGTTGATTCTCTTGATCTTTAATATAAGCATCCTGTTCATCAAATTTAGCCAATAAATCATCTCTTTGAGTACGAAATTCTTCCAATGAATTCAGTTTACCATTAAGTAATTTTATTTCGGATGTTAATTGTTCATGCATAGCACGAAATTTTGCTTCTAACTCTTTAATTTTATCATTGGCCTCACTAGATTCACGTTTTCGAACTTCAGACAATTCTAATAAATGTTCATTCAATTCTTTAATAGTATCAGTTTTTTTTGCCAATGTTCGATCCAAATGTGCAGTAATATCAGTACGATCTTCTTCTAATTGACGAATTTTTTCACTCATATCATCATTAGATTCTTCTAATTTAGCAACATGACTTCGAATTTTTCCCAGCTTATTATTTAAATCTGTTATAATGAGTTCATAAAAAGTTTTATCAACAGCGGTCAGTTTATCACCTTCATCTTTAACTTTCTTCTCTTTTTTTTTTCCCATAATGAAATTATAATATAAGATTTGATAAAGAAAAAATTTATTTAATTTTTAAAAAAATATATGTGATTTTATTTAAATTCAAATAAATTAAATTCTAAAATTTTATTTACATTTGAAAAATTAAAACTTTCCATAGTAACCATAAATTATAGTAATTTCGTTATTAAAACATATACGGTTGGTATAAACAAATAATCTAAGGAAACTCCCCTGAAAGCATAAATAATTTTGTTTTGTGGAAAAAATTGATAAAACATTCCAAAAGTTAAGGTCGTTTAAAAAAAGTAATTTGAATAGCTATATGTATGCATGTATTTTTTTCCAACAATAATGATAATGATAGTTATGTATAAATATGAATCCTTCATGTTAAAAAGAAAATAGGATATTCTAGTGAGTTGTTTTGAATAATAAATATATTTTCCAGGAAAATATAATTTTATACGTAAATTTTGGCAGAAGTATTCTAACCGAAATAATTAGTAAAAATCAATGAAATTATTTTTTTTTTTATGTTGTTAAGTCAATTATATAAATATGCTAATTTTATTCATATTTTCATTTCATGTAAAATAATAATTATTTATAATTATAACTCTTTCTAAAAAAACAAACCTTTAAAAACGCTTGTCTTCTACGAATTTTATATAGTCGTAAATGATCTATATTTTTAATTTGAACCTTATATATATATGAACAACAAAATGAGATAAGAGGATAATGATGTTTAAAAAATCAAATTTTCAACATCATATTGGCGAAATATTCTGATAGTCTAATAATGATGATATTTCTAAAATAGATAAAAAAAAACAATGCTACATACCTCACAAAATTTTGCACCATACTTTGGCGGCGGTGAATCACAAAATCGATAACGATTTTTTGTTCCACCTGTACATGTTGTTGAACATGGTGTCCACTCTGACCAAGAGCCCCAATGTCCCATATCTGTCTCTATAAAAAAAATAATTGCATTATGTGTTTTAATTTTTACTTATATACATTACTAATAATTATAATAAGAATAGTGTGATGATAATTATACACTTACCGCTAATAGGAAGTGTTGGAACACAATCGGTTCTTATATCAGAAATTTGACCAGATAAAGCTTGTGTAACATAAACGAAACAATATTCAATGTATTTCTCCGAAAAGTAATCACAATCAAAGTTCATTGAATGAATCCCCTTATTTACTCGTTGCTCTTTAAAAGAAAAATTATTCATATAACGTACTGATATAATATAACATGTATTTATAATATTAATATTAAGTATTCTCAAAAAAAATACTAACCTGTAATATAATGTAACGTTGTAGGTGGATTCAATGATGCTATGTCCGCTCTTAATTTTGCAAATAATCGAACTCGATCTGCTTGATCTAAAATACATTTTGGATATTCAAATAATACGCCAATTCCTGAATGTGGATCACAGGGCAAAATACTTCTTGTGTGAACATTAAAAACAAATTTTTCATTCCAATCAGCTTTAATAAAATAAAAATCACTAACAAAACTTGGTGTCGGTGAAACAGGTCTTATTCTAATCAAATAATAACCGGCTAATCCAAATAAATTACACTTTAAATTGATTGTTTTTATTCTCGGGAATCCGCGAATTTGTTCAGCATATAAAAGATTATTTAACCGATTCGATGATGAATTAATGCATTCGTTTCTATTTTGATTGCAATAAATTAGTTCTAACCAAAACTCTGATATATTGATTGAGTTCATATTTTTTAATGAGCAATCAATTTCGGGAAATGTTACATTGACTTGAACTTGTTCTTCTGGATATGTTCCAATATAATCAGGTTTTGCTATCAATCTTACACTTGGCCATTTTACTTGAATTTTTTGAATCAAACGATTTGTTCCATTCACAGTTGAATTGATACTATTTATGATTTCAAATTCATAATTTCCACCTCGATATAATTTTTGGCACTTAATTTTAAACTGTGTAACATTATTCCTAGGATCTGGATTCAATGAAAATGAATCTACCACTTCCTTATCCTGTAAATTATTTAAATAATTTAATTGAACTTTGGTTACTGTATTCAATAAGGCCTTATTATCTGGTAATTGAAGTTGTAAATGTAAATCACCACTTAAAGCTGTATAAGAATTTGGTATCATTAATTTAGCATTCTGCAAACCAAAAACTAGACCTAATAAAAATATAATATAATATTAATTTAAATTTCAAAGGATAAACTAAAATTTGATGATTCAATTCAAAATTTGGAATTTTTGAATTGAACCAAATCTTGGCCACACTAAGTTCGTAATGTATATTTTTACCATTTATATTTAAAATTGATATCAATAATATTCCTAGTAATTTATCACAGTACCCTAAATATCTATTTTGCATTTTTTAAATATAAATTTTTGATAATTTCAAATGTTGTTGATGTCCTAATATTAAAATGGATCTCATGCTGAGAGCTTTCAATATGATGATTACTGAAAATTTATAAATAAAATATATATTATTTCTTTAACACTTCAAAGAAAGTTTTTTATATACACAGTGTTTAAAAAAATATTTCAGGTACCCAACAAACTTAACGTACTTTTTTTTCGTGGTATATAAAAGTTATTTCCAAGTATAATTTTCTATAAACAGATTTTTTTATTCCATTACTTTAAAAAAACTAGTACAAAATTGCTCAGTATTTATAAATCTAGCCTACTATTAGGTAATCGTTTAATGAAAACTAGGCTTGTTATTTAAAATAGAGAATAAAGTGTAGCAGGGTGTCCTTTATTTTTTGGTTTTAAAATAAAACGTTTGTGTATTTCAATATTTTGCTTCATCAACAAAATAACAAATAAATAATAATAATAATAACATAATAAATAAATGATAAAGGAAAATCTACGTTAAATTTGTTGAATATCCGAAAAATTATCCAATATTTTAAACACTGTAGGAACATAAGAACATATTATTGGAACAAAACATAATATTAGAGTATATTTTCTTTTAAAATCCAAAAAAAATTTTTACTAGTATTAATAAAAACATAACATAACATAATTCAGTAATAACTGGGTCATACGTACGCAATTATTTCGCAGTATCTACGGAAAACGAAAATGAAAAGAAAGCGAATCTTTAACTTATTGATTATCAATCTACATAACAGCAGAGATGATGCTAAAACCATTTAGTACTATATACAAACATAAAAATTTTCATCGAAATTCAGACCCTAGTCCCAAACAACATAATAATTTTCATCGGAGTCCATTAAATTTTAAAAAAAAAAAAGTTAAAAACGAGTTTTCCAAAAAACTGAGGCCAGGCCGCATGAAAAAGTAGAAAATAACTTTTTCTTCACACACACAGGTGGACTCAGATTTTTTGATTGTTACATTTCTCTTGAATATTCTTTCTCTTCATGAATCAAATCACTTACGTCCCAATCAAAAAATCTGAGTCCACCTGTGTGTGTGAAGAAAAAGTTATTTTCTACTTTTTCGTGCGGCCTGGCCTCAGTTTTTTGGAAAACTCGTTTTTAACTTATTTTTATTTTCTGCCTTTTTCACGTTAACTAAATTGTTATTATGTGCTGCATGGATGTTTGAAAACAATTTTATGACTAATCATATCGATGAAAATTTTTCCGATGATTTTTCCGCTTTTTCGGGTTTTCCATGGAGTTTTCTGCAAAAACAACTTTATGCAACTCATTTCGCTCTACAACTTTGTCTCAGACGCTCAAACGCTTCCTTGGTCGGAAAAGCGTTTTACATGAATTTTCTTCGATTTTTCTGCAAGTTTTCACCATTGTCGGAGAGAAAGTAATGATGCCAGTTGATAGGGAACTTGATCCTGCATAATTCAGAAAACTTTTTTACCGGAAAATTTTCCGGAAAAAACGGAAAATTCCGGAAAATTTTTTCGGAAAAATCAGAAAACTTTGCATTTTCCCTAAAACGGATTTATCACTACTCAAATTTTGTACCAAATTTTCAATTGATTTTTCCCGATTTTCCGGGTTTTCCATGGAAATTTCCGCTTCAAATTTTGATAGCTTCAATTGTCACGCGACATGAACCTGTGTACCAAATTTCAGCTCGCTGCGATGACGAAAAGTGGTTCTACGAGAGTGTCGAAAATAGTAAAGAAATATACAGACAAATTACTTTCCGAGTTAATAAGAATTGTGTCCTCAAAAATATAAATTTTATAAATTCTGTATGAAAATTATTCCCTTCATTAGTTGAAATCCTCTAACTCCCAAATTCGAAATCGCAGCACCTCATCATTTAGTTTACGTCAAAATAAACACATATATTGGGATATAACAATATATTATAACGCGAGATATAACATAATAATTACTTATACATATAACCCATGCCCGCTTTAATTTTGATTAAGTATAAACTTTTATAAGCAAAAAAAAAAAAAATTTATAAAATTAAAATCAGAACGAAAGAGAATTTCATTGAAAAAAAAACCTAAAATAAACCCTGATAAATAAAATTTTACCATCAAAGCTTTAAAAGTAGATTTAAAGAATTAAAAAATAAAAAAAAAAAAAAAACATTATCGCTTTTTAATTTTTTAATGATGAAACGTCTTAATAATATGAAATTTTCACATTATTCGGTTTTATATATAAGCTCTAGCTCATATTATCAAATATGACATTTTATTATTTATGTGGAAACTGAATACATGAACAAAATAAAACAATGATGAATCTAGGGATTTGAATTTTGATGAGATGTCAACTAGAAGTGAAATTTTATTTTACATAAATATTATACATATTAAACATGTAATGCCAAATGGACGATATCGTTTTTTTCTTTGGATAATAATATGAGAAACCAATATAAATTTCAACTCAATGAACCACAAGATAAGTACTGTTCTGAAACTTTCCCAAATAAATCTAAGCACAAAATCAAAATATAAAATATCTATCTATGGTTGCAAAAACTAAAATACTTAAATAACTTATAAGTTGAAAATCAGTTCTTATTATCCGGGAGGAAACTAAATTTACTTTCAAAAAGTTAAAATAATAATTAAAATAAATTGTAAATAATGAGGATATAATTTTTTTTTTAAATACACATAGTCCCTATATTTAAAAAAAAAACTCTTTTACCGAAAAGTCGATTTTGAATATTATGTAAATAAAATCATTCTGTCTAAAAATATCAAATCATTAAATAATATATATGAAAACATAAATTTGCATAATTTATGTCTAATATGAAACATATTTTTAGAGACATTATATATATACATATACATATATGTACTTAACACACATAATAACAAATAATTTTTTTTTTATTTTTGGAACAAACTCTTTTTTTTTTTTTTGTTTAAAAATTTCCTTCAATCAGATAAAAAATTTTCCATAAATGTGTGTCACGGTTTTTGAATTTGATAAAACGTTTAGTAGACAGTTTAATATACATGTGTATCCTATTCGGTGAACTTCTAAATTTATGCATATAATCATAAAGGAAGTATAATATAGAGTAACTATGTCAAACAACTTTTTAAAATAACGTTTTTATTTTTTTTCCTATTTTTTCAGACCCCCAAAACATATGTATAAGCAAAAAAGCTTTTCTATTTTCTCTAATACTCATTAATTTTTTTTCTATTTTGAGGATGTTTAGTTTTATTACAATAAAGTTCTAAAAATTCGAATGTAGTTGTGCGAAAAATCATAACAAATGAATAAATGAAAAAATATGTGTCTAAATTATGTATTGTTATGGTGTGCTAATATCAATTTATAACATCTATGATTTTTTTTTTTAAAACTAGCATCTTCGTCTTTATTGAAATTTATAAAATCCTTATCATAAGTTATTTCAAATCAATAAATATATATATTGCAATTTAATTTTTACATTAATAAAGAGATAATATGTCATAATATTTTATCTCCTTTGGATAAAATATTCTTAAACGATAGTGGGAGACATTGTTTTATTTTTATCGTGAATTTACGTTTAATTAGTTCATTCTTTAAAATAAATGTATATATTAAAATATTTTGCATGAACTTTGTTTTAACTATTTAAATTTTGAAATATAAGGACATTAAAAAAATTATATCGGAATATTTTATTATTATTGGAAATTTATCAATTTGGATACGGAATTAAAATAAGTATAAATAATTTGAATAAAATAAAGTAAATATTTATTCATTTATTTTATTTATTAATAAGTAGGTAAACGCACTTTTTTGAATGCGCGACCTTCACTTAAATAATTTAGTAATTCATGAAGTTAGAGCTCCATAAAAAGTAGTCGGCTAAACAAGTTATCTTCTATCGACCCCAATCATAAAAAAAAAAAAAAAATAAAAAAAAACTAATGATGTCCTTGAATTGAAATCAGAACAATTTTTATATCACAAAAATTATGACAATGATTTGGAAATATTTTATTTGATCTGTTTGAAATTACCAGATTTCGTATAAAAATGTTTGATAACTATTTTGCTCAACATTTTTATAAAAAAAAGAATTTTAACAAACTGTATGCAATGCTGTTTGTACGCAATAAAATTATCAAAAAAATATGATTTCTGGTTCACCGAAACAGACGAATGTTATGAACATAGATTTAAATTTTTGGAGTTGTTATTAACACTTTTAATAATAAAAGGCTCAAAATTTTTAAAAGGGATATTATTACAAAGTTAAAGTATACTTTGAAACCAAAATAAAAAACAAAAAAAACATTATTCCAATGATATAAAATAATGTGAACATCGTCGGTCTCATGCAAAAATCACGGAACTGCAAAAACATAGTTTTGAGAAAATTGGATTTAAATTTCTTTTTTTTAGTACGTTTTGATATTTTCGGGAAAATAGAAATAGTCATTGCGTATATATAATTTATGACAGCTTTCAACTTCTAACTTTGAACATATTAAAATTTTAGTTTTTTATGATTTTTCTACAATATTAGGTCAAAACGGCCAAAATTACAGTTTCGTGATTTATGCACGAGACCGACGATATGTAAATTAAACATGTAATAAAATGAATTTATTAATGCTTTCAAAAATAATTTTTTTATTTACATTTATCTAACCCAATTTTTTTTTTTATAGAGAACAAATACTAGTAAACATTAAAATACAATTATAATAAAGGAAATATTTTGTTTATTTTTAAAAGCTTTATAAAAAAAATATTTTAAAAGCTATAAAGCTCTCTCGTTATAGCGTTATATTCTAAAAAAAATAAAAGCTTGGGGGTCTGATCTAATTTTGTTCAACTTTTTTTATTCGAATTTTTTGTATGGGACTAGTTCCTCTATTTATACTTCCTTTATGATATAATCCATTTATTTTTTTTTTTAATGTTATTAATAAAATATTATCACATTTTCCACTTCAATTATTTTTGACTGTTTAAATTCGATAGCGATTTTTTGTTATTTTTAATTTCTTATTACAATTTTATATATACCTACATACCTACTGAAGAATACAGAGAAAGAATATATTAAAATAATAATTTCCTTTTGATTTGATCATAATAAAGGGCTAAGTGAAAATTGTGAAAATTTTTCATAAATTTCATTTGCATTTTATATATCGGTATATATATCTACATATACAAATCGGCTAACTTTTTTCAATATAAACCTTTCTGCAGGCGATATTTATGGACCGATTTTAATAATTTAAATCAAGATATCTAAGTTTGTTTGGCGCCGGTTTTTTTTTTTTTTTGAATTTTGTTTAAATATATAAATCGAGAGCAAAAGCGATTACTACTTAGTAAGGTATTGTTAAAATCTTATAATTTTTTTTTCTAAAAATTAACTTAGATATTTATTTGTCAAAATAATAAAAATGCTCTTCACAGAAATAAAGAAAGAAATAATCAAAAAAATAATAACAAAAAAAAACTATTTTATTGGAATTGAAAATAAATTTATTTTTTTTTACAATATTTTAAAAGCACTATATGAAAGGCATTTAAGGATTATATTGTTATGTGATTCTATTTAGGTACATAATATTGAATACATACATATTATGTTTTTCAATCAAATTTTCCAATGAAATTAATTTTTTCTTTTTCAATTTTTTTTTTCCTCGTTTCCTCCTATCAAAGGGATTAAATCAAGAAAATTTATGTTTAAGAAAATTTTTCAGAAGATTTTCACACAATAAAGCATATGATTTGTTGAAAAATTTTACAGTCCAAAAGATTTAATATTGTTGTTATGGGAATAAATATACATATATTGTGATTCCGAAAAGGAACTTTAAAAAAAAATTGATTTAATTTGGCGAAGAGGTTTCTTATCCCATATAGTGAATTTTTTTCTTTTAGTTTGCAGCTTTCAGGTACCTACATTAATTAAGTGGATCTTAACTTTTTATTTATTTACACACAACGAGATCCTAAAACTTTTTTAAGGATAGAAAATTTATATGAAGAAAATTTACTTTAAGATTAAAACAATTTTTTTTTTTTTTTTGGTAATTAAAAATTATAAAAAGTAAATCTTTTTCTAATTAATAATTCATTTAAAAAAGATTTTAAGGAACACAAAAAAAAAAATGAAAAACAAAATTTATCTGAAGTTGCCTTTTTTTTTATAATATTTTATTTTTGGGAATAAAAATTTAATTAAAGGCGTAACTTTCTGTCATGATAAATTTTCTTTGAGATAAATAAAAAATAAAATAAAAAATAAAAATTATAAATGAGATTTTTCTTTTAATTTTCATTAAAATTTTATTGATTCATGTGAATTTTTCCCTCTCTTAAGTTTTTATTTTATATGTTTGAATATTTATTATTATTTTTTTTTTAATTTTAATAAGATTAATATTTTTAAATTATTCGTCGAGACAAGAAGTAATAAAATTATTAAAATGATAATATTCAAAATTGGATTTTTTTTGCAATTTAATCATTTTTTTTTTACATAATTAAAATTTTATTCCATTTTATATTTACCATTAACTGATAGTCCTGAACAAAAATCTGTCATCTAGAAACCTCTCTAGGATTATTTCCTATTAAAAAGCTAAAATGTCAAAGTTAAAACTATGTTTAAACCTTTGTAAGAAGGTTCTGTAGATAATATAAGGAATATAATAAAAACGTTACTTAATCTGTGAGTGATGAGCTTAAATATTATAATAAATACAATTTTACTGAAGCTTACAAATCACGGATCGTTTAATTTATTTATCCTAATCCTAAAGAAAGTACATCGAATACATAAAAATAACTAGAGACAATACTCAAAAACTGATTACTAACTAAACTTCAATAAAGCACAATCAAACTTTTTACTCTCTTAAAATTAGAAAGTTTGTGTTTTCATAAAGAAAACCATAACGATATTACCATGTAAAGTAGTATTATATTTACTTGTACAATTAATACGATTGGGAGACAGAATTGATCCTATAACTACGATGGAGATATACCAAAAACAACTCATGCAAATTCGTTACATTTTTTAATTTATATACATTAATAATACGTACATTAATTCTCAAAAGATGACATCATAAAATAAATGTTATTTTATATATTCTATATTACTTCTAAGTTCCATAGGTAATTAATTACCATATATTGTTAAATTGTCACAGAACCTAAATAAATGAACTCTTAAATCCCTTTTAATATCCTGACAAAACCATTATCCTTCAAGAATAAAGCTTACAAAAAAAAAACAACCTTCCGCCTAGTGACTTGTAAAAAGAAAATGTAACATTAATTTAGAAAAAAAAAAAAATAAGGATAATCATATTGTCATTTACAACAAATATAAATATTTCATTGAAAAATTCATGACTATACACGAAACATGTACATAGGTTCACATAATGTATGTATAGGTAAAAAAAAATGACCTTTTTTTCTAACCATAATACACATAGTACTACATAGTTAATTGCATTTTTAAATCATATTAACTTCAATTTAATGTATTTTAATTAAATAATTAACTATGTGCGTTGTACTTTTTAGCAAAACAAAATGCACTTTATATTGCACTATATATCGCATTAAAACTAAATTTAATGCTACTTTAAAAAAAAAAAACATAATAGGTATAATTTAATTATTTAAGGAAAAAAAAAGTTAACATATTTAATTATTTTTATTACTTATAATTGCTAACTTGTGCACTTGCATTTAAGTTTTGTATACTACTTATATATTATAAGAAAATTATGAAAAATATGAAATAAAAAAAAAATAAATTTGAAAAAATCACGAACTCTCGTTAAACGCATTTTATGCACTAACTTGATAAGTTTTTGTTTTTTTATTTTAATTCGATATCCACTTTGCATATAAGTATTCAACATCACAAGTTAGGTATATTATATATTTATAAATACCTACATATATATTTTTTAAGTACATGTACTTAATCCACGTACCAGTAACATGTCAACACTTTGAAAAAAATATAAAAAAAAATGTCATTAATAATTTTATGGTTGTTTAGAACTGTCTGTATTTGTTATAAATAATTTTAGAATACCTATGTGTACCTATAGTTAAATGAAAACTTTACGACTACGTTCATATATTTGGTTAGTTTTTTTTTTTGGAAATTCGTAAAAATGTAAGCCCTATTTTATAAACTGCAAATAATAGTATCCAGTTTTGTTCATAGTTTTTGTGGTTTCTGATTCTATTTTGAAAATCGAAATACAATATAGACACAGTAACTTTTATTCAGGAAAAGTTTTAGATATTTTTTCAGTTCCTTTTATATTTTGTAAGTTAAATGCAACAGATCAATGAAAAAATGGTTCCAACAATTAAAAAAGTTTGCAAAATTTTTTATCTTCCTTATAATAAGATTAAGGAATTCATTTCATATCATTTTCACTCTATACACACACTTCAAAAGTATAAAATTTAAAGTTTTGTAGTACTGTTAATTTTCTTTTTTCTTTTTGTTCATTTTTGAAATGAGGTGAATTTTTCAACAACTTTTAAATTTTTTTATCTTTTTTTCTATTCATTTTATTCAAATTTATATATTATATAGATATTAATATACATTACACGTATACATCAGTATACATCAGTATCAGTATAATGTATATATATCTACATAGAATTTCATTCATGTTTTTTTTTTAAGTTTTTCCAAAACAATGAAAAAATAATCCATTGAAAGGTGAAATAAAATAATAATATTGAAAATAAAATTCCTTTTTGTGTATTTTAGGAGGCTCATATAAAAATAAAAAATTTGCTAAGAGTTAGCTACACACAGTTCTATAATACATATATACGTATAAACCTTATCTGCATCTGCATTATCTGCATGTTATTAACAATTTGACTATAATTGTGAAGCACTTTATTCTCTTGCATCTAAAATAATCTATGCTGTATAAGATAATTACATGTATATACATAATGTATGTTATATCTATTTAGTTACATACACATTCTATAATTTGTTCCCCTTTTAAAAATGTGCTCCTCTTTTCATCCTTCTTTATTTAAGTATTCTGGGTTTTCCCTGTTTTTATTTATATATTTATAATATTCTTGAAAATACCTTTAGTCAAAAAAATTTTATCATAAATTATAAAAATTTCATCAAAATACTCAAAAAAATAAGATGAAGAATGTCCATCTGAGTATAAACATCATTAATTTGTCTTTATAATTGATGCAGAACTGACAGCTGCTACATCATTATAATAAATTTAATACTAATGTTGAGAGTGAAGGTAAATACAAAAATATCTTTATTAGAATTCTTTTAACGACTTAATCCACTATTTATGCATAAATATAAAATGTCCAAAAATTCTTAAAAAATATTAAATTAAAATAAAAAACCCCTTCGTGGTAAACGTATTTTTGTGTACCACTAAGACTTATGAGCAACTCTATTAATTAACCCTATAATCACGTATAAATGTTCACAATTTATCACTGATCAAATTATTACAATTATAACTTGTCACTTAACTGGCTGATATTCCCTTTAGTGGCCTTCGTCGGCTTCAACCTTAACCTAAACTTACTTAATAAAAAAAAAGTTTAGTTTCTTCAAAAAAAGAATAATATTTTCATTAAAAATTTAAATTTATGTGCATACCTGTAAAATTAAATTAATATTTAAAATTATAAGTTCTTTTTTCTTATTTTTTTTATTAAAGGTCCATTTCAAGAAATATAGAAATATAGAGAGATAACATTTTGAAAGAATTTTCTCCCCAGAGTCCAGTGGTTAATCAAAAACATTGTCATAATAAAACTAATAACATTAAAAGATATAATATATAAATATTTTAAAGAACACCCTCATTTCAAATTAAGCATAAAAAAGGACTAAAAAGGATCCAACGTTATACATATAAAAAACGATATATTGTATGTCTGAATATTAAATAAGAAATCCTACTGTTTGAAAGCTACAGTATAATTTTTCTTTTATGGAAAATATCAAATTTTCCAAATAATTTCTTAAATAACTATAAAATCCGAATTACAATTTATGTATATAATACTATATATAAATGTGTATAGTACTTATATATGTACACAATTTACATTTCAGAAAACTTTTTTTTTTTATGCATTTTTGCTTCGAGTGCTATGGCCTTTTGTCATGAAAACTACTTGTATTTCAAAAAAATATACATAATTATATTATTAAAAAAAAAACTAAAAAAAAAATAAAAATAATAAAATTAAACTTTTTTTTTGTCTACTCTGGTAATTTAATATGTTAAAAACCACTCTTGTGTAAAAAATAAAATCACTATTATTTTCCTTTTTTTTTATTATTGTGTGCTTAATGTAAAAATTCTTTAACACATCGCAAGGCATTCGCAAGGCAACAAAAAAAATTACGCGCCAATTTTACCCATAATATAGGTATAACATTTTTTAAAAAGTACTTATGGAAAAACTTTCGCATTTTAACTTAAATTATATGCCTTATTCTGTTACCAAAATTATTATTTTATGTAATTTTATTGAAACTGTAAATATATTAATATGTATATAATATATTTACATACTTGAATGAGAAATAACTAAAAAAAAAACTCCAAAATTAAAATAAAATTCAAAATATACCTTAACCTTTATTGCACAGTTTTTTTTCCCTTCAAAAATCTACTAAATTTCCATATTGAAGCTCTATATATGATATTTCACTTTTTTTATCATTAGCATAAATTCTGTCTCTCTGCTTTTTTATTTTTTTATTCACTTAACTGAACAATAATTTACACAAAACAATAAACATTTTATTATTATATACAATTTGGTTGTTATATATTTCTTTTGCAAAAAAAAAAAAAAAACAAGGAATAAAATTATGTAGAATAATCAAATTTGGCATCAAAGAGTTATCAAGTTATCATCATTATATTATTATGGTAGGTATATCCTTTTTTCACACATCAAACTTTATGAGATGAGAATACGATTATTTAATTGGAATATTCGAAATTAATATTATTCGATTTAATATAATTTTAAAAGATACAATTAAAATTCGATAGTTTTCATTGAATTATGTTAATGTTATATTTTTATTTTAGAGGTTATTTTATACCAATATCAAAGAAAATATAAGGATTAAGAAGTGAAACGATCAAACATTTTTTTTTTGACTAAAATTCTTTATTTGTATTTGTCACTCATATTTTATTTGTAAATTCATTATAAAAATTTAAAATAAAGTTTGATGACACGTTTAAATCCCAAAATATATTTCGATGACGCGTTTAAATCCCAATTTTCAAATAAAATTAAAACAAAAAAGAAAAAGTATGCTATCCTTGTCTAAAATTATTTTTATTCAGCGTTTCCCTTCTTACTTCTATTTTCTTTGCCAATATCTAGTTTCAAATATTGGACCAATAGTCATTTATTTAAATTTTAAAACACATATTAGTTACTTACCTTGTTTTTTTTTGTTGACTTCAATAAGAAGACATTTTTTTTAATTTATAATTTTTTTTGGATTTTTAAAAATTAAATTTCAATTAAATTTTTATATATGCCATGATGATGGTAACACACAATTAAAGTTCTTTTTCTCATTTATATATGTATTATAATTATAATATTATTATTTTACAACAAACTTGAATTTTGTTTATTATTATTTTCTAAATTATGATGCTGACTATTAATCCTTTTCTTCTTTTATCAAGAATAGAATCTTTGTTTGGGAATTCGATTGTTGTTGTAAATTGTGTAGTATGCAAATTATTCCACTAAATTTTACCATAACTGACTCTGTCGATACATATTCAGAATAATTTTTTTTTTTGTAGTAAAGTGTTGTATATTCATTAATAATTCAATAAGTTTTCTTTTTATTTAGGAAAAAATTTCCAAATTTTCTCTTATTTCAATTTTTTTTTTTTTTGTGTAAATCTTTACCAATAAATATAGAAATTACGACAATTTTTTTTTTTTTTGGTTCCTTTTCATAAAATAATTATTATACTACATATATGTAATAGGTAAAGTAAACTGATAGTGAAAGAGAAAAAGGTTAGTAACCCCAACAAAATATAGGTTTTAGTTTTTATTATAAATATTAGATTTTTGTTTTTTTTTTTTTACAAAAAAAAAAAGATAATAATCTTTTGAAATGAAATTTTTTGAACTTTATTTTCGCTTTATTTGCGGATATTTTCCCAAAAAACATAAACCGAACTATTTGAATTGATGAGGTTAACTGATGGCTCTCTAACATTTTTCAACATACAAAAGAAGAAGAGATATTATATTTTTCTTTTCATATGAAAATGTAAGATTTTTTTTGTTTTTTGTTAAATGGGGGTGATATGCATTCATAAATTACATTTTTTAGGGGGTGGAAAATTTTTGCGCATGTCTTCAACTTAATGTCTATGATATTTTCTCCCATTTATATATTTTGGAAATTATTTACAAAAAAAAAAGAAGAAAACAGCAGGGGTCAAAATATTCTTTTTTTTTTTCAATTTATTTATTTACGATTTCTTGTTTCTAACAATTTTTTTTTTTTTTTTTAACAAAAGCGTGGTAGAAAAGGCTTTTGATATGATGTCATTATATTTTTTCCGGCTGTTACAATTTTCTCGGAAATAAAATATATATAATGTGTATATTTTTTGTTTTGTATAATTCTTTGGGAATTTCCAAAACGTTGTTTATATTACCAATGAAAATAAAAATTAAGTTACAAAATGTATGTAACTTAATTTTGGAAATCACGGTTTATAAATGTTCTTTACTAATTACACTGGCCTACACTCATTTTGATGCCTAAGATTTTAGACTTGATTTTGGGTATATTTTGTCAGCTGATACAAGAAAACTAGTCATATTTTTCATGTCAGCTCTTTATCTTGATTGCCAATTTCAATACCAAAGTATACAGAATACAAGCGAATTACCGTGTCATTAATCGGTTTCCGTTGATCTTTCATTATATACTCACCTCATATGTAACAAAACATATCAGGATCGTTAATGCAACTTCTTGACTTACTTGCCATCATAAATTTATACGATTAATGTCATAAAAGTAGTTATAACATGGACTGATTTTGAATAAAACCGTAAAAAATTTGAAATAAGAATTGTAGGTAAACCAGAGCTGTCAGCTGACATCTAATAGCAGCAATGTAGTTCAAACTAACTACTTTACCAACTACAGATGCGAACAGAGCTGCACCAATACAAAATTTTTTTTTTTGTAGGCCAGTGATATCGATTTTATTTCTGATAAGGGTCTACTAAAATTTCACAATTATTTTTCTCATGTCGTGTCCTCAAAATAATTTTTTCCCCCGATTTCTTTGAAATGATTATATCAAATTGACTAAACTAAAACGTCAGTACTATCAAAGAGTACGTATTATTATAATTTTCTTAATATTATACGAGATTATTTACAATCTGTTAAATTTATTTCGATTGTATGCTTTGCAGATAAATAATTGATATCTTTTGTTTCTATATTTCTATTTTTCAAAAAAAATAAAATAAAAAAATTAGGAAAAAAAATAATTGTTCCGCTTGTTACATTTATTTCAATTTATATATGTTTTTAGTCTAAAAACCACTAACAGACTATAAAATAAACAGTCGATAATACAACTACTAGGTTCATTTTTGCAGAATAATTTAAGTGGAAAAATTTATACATATGATTTCAAGATCAAGGAAAAAAAAACACTGTTGTTTCACTATGCTATACTACAGCAGGAATAAAAATTTTATTATATTCTTTTATCGGTCACGAAGCTAATGAAAAAAAACAAAAAATAAATAAAGGAAAATTTTAAATTACATATATGTTGGTACAAACATACATAATTATATACATAATAATGTATATATAAACTTGTGGAAAATGTACAAGAAAAAAATGCAGACTAGACTATAAATTCCTTTTGAAGTAATTATTTAACAGGGTGGGTAACTGATTATACTGATTACCGATTATAGTTTTTTTTTTTTTAGGGCTGTGAATTAAATTTTTTCTTCTATATTAATACCTTTGTTTTTCATTGAATAATGTCAGTATGGTATACATAAATTTTCTTTTGTTTTAGAATCAATTACCTATAATTTTATAGATTAGTTTTTTGTTTCAGTTATGAAAATATTATTTATAACAACCATATTAAGCAATGCGGATATTACTTTTGTTTTTTTTTTCAAACAGCGTGCAGACAACAAGGGTGTGAGATTTCATACAGTTTTTTATTCTTTCATCCAACCTGAAAATACTTTAGATTTACTTAGCTCATAATTTCATTTAATATAGAAATAGTTAATTAGGAAATAAACTTTGTTAATCACATCAATGTTATTAAATCATTTATCTAAGTACTTACCTGTCACTTAGTATTTTTAAAATGGCATTATTGAAAATACTAGAACTTTAAAGAAAAAAAAAAAGTTTATTCATTTTAAGTTTTTTTTTATACAATAATATTGTTTATTAAATTTTATAAAATAAGTATAATCTAATAAAAGTATAATTAGTGTAAAAAATATAATATAATTTTTTTTTGAGAAAAATGTGTATAATATTATACATTTAAAGTATTGGAAGTATCGTAACTATATTCTATCAATCACATAAAAAGACTTTCTATTCTTTATAAACCGGGAATAAAATAATTCAATTATAGTAAGTAGTAGATTTATATGTTCGTTCATAGATTACTCAAAGTTTTTCTGCTTTATCTATTAATACATGTATTAATCAATTTTTTTCGACAATGGACATCAATCGTACTCTTACATTATTCCGCAATTTAAATTTTCCAGTCAGATATATTCGTACTTATTTATTACAAAAAAAAAAACATATTAATTTCTAAACAGTTCAATTTTTAATTTTAAATTAAAATAATTATAATTTTTTTACTTTTAAATATGTTACATTTCATAATAATTTTTTATTTTTTTTTTTAATTTTATTAAATGCAACTGGACAGTTCAATAATGGTCAAATCACCAATTATATACATAATGCTTATAATAAAATTTACAATTATATCTTTTATCTTAAAATAAGGCATTAATAAGAGAGCACTGGATCTTTTGATTATATAATATATCTTAGCATTAAGGCAACCACATTATCTTAAATTTTAAATATTGGATTACTATCATATTTTTAATATAAAATATGCTACAAAAAACAGTACATAAAATAAGCAATTAAGCATATACAAATAATTGTTTGTGATAGTTGTTAAAATAATAAAATGCGGCAATAGCTTAGGATCCATAAAGTTCAAATAGAAATCTATTTGAATTTCTTAATTAATGGCAGCAACTTAGGACGATTCTAAATGGATGCCACACCCGTCTTAATTTGAGATGTATTTATATAGATAATGAGTAAAATATGTAATTAGTCTTCGCATTATCTATATTTGTCATTTCCGAGTAGTCTAACTCTTTACGAATATTATTATTGCAATAAAAATTCCAAGAGGCAATGAGTAGTTCAGTGGTTATTTGTTTATTACAAACTAAAGTTAAAATATAAGTTAAAATATAAGTTTAAAAATATGTACATTTCTTAATAAGCTTATTATGTAACAAACGTTTTGTTTCATAATAATATTTGTCTTTTTTGATTTGATTTTTAAAATATCACTCGAATTTCATTCCATTTTCTTGGTAACAAAATCATGAGTTTTTATTTATTATTTTTTTATTTAACAATCAATAATTTCAATTTAATTGTTTTTATAATCGCAATGAGTAATTTAAAAAAAAAACTATAAATATGTACTACAATAAAGATACAATAAAGATACTTTTCTTCTTATTTTAACATCAATCAGATCGATGAGATCAATTCGTTGTATTTAAAACGTTTGTAAACCAAATTTAACATTGTATATTATTTGAAGCCTAATTTAACTTAATTTTTTATTGAAATTTTTTGACATTGCATACCTTTCTTCAAATAATAATTTTAAAATTTTTTTATTGTTATAATTGAATATTTTTCTCGGATTCAGTATTTATGGCATTTATAGTTTCAACTAAAATATTTTTAAATGGAATATCTGTAGAAATTCTCATTTCATTTCTCTCATCATCATCATCATTATCTTCATTTATTGTCACTGTATCTGACCATCGCAGCTTTTTTTCACAATCCATTACTTCTGGTGCAAAATTGTAATCAGATAATTTACTATTATCAGTACTATTATAGATGTCTGTTTGTGAATTTGACATTGTATTTTGTATTGTTGAATTATCATGAGCTATTGTATTTATGTTTAAGTAATTTTTCCAATGTTTTAATCGATCTTTGCGATTGACCATGGGAAAACACATATTCTCGTAATCTCTCAAAGTTAGAATTTCTGTATCTTTTTTCAAATCTATAAATTTTGTTAATAACTCATCTTGCAATTTTAAATTTTGTATTGTTAAATGATTTTTTCGTATACGTTCTTGAAATAATATTTGATTTTCGTAGAGAGCAGTGTCAATACTTTCAATTAATTTACTATCACCACCACCACTACCACTACCACCACCGCCACCACCAGCAGAATATAAGTCTAAGAATTTTGAACTAAGCGATGAATCATGATCAATAAAACTATCTTCAACTTCAATCATACTTTGAGCCAAAAGATCGATATCTTTTGGTTTAATTTTATCCTGCAATGTGTCCATTAAATTTAACATTTCTTGTGATGAACATATTCCCTTACGTTTCATAACGTCGGGAGGATTACATTCTGCTCCCGCTGAAGCACCATCTTTGCTTAAACTAAAACTATTTTGTTTTGTTAACGACCAATTATTGTCAATATTTTCATTCAATTCAAAAAATATTGTCGATGAATTTATTTCAGATTGATCCATATAATTTAAATTATGCATTTCCATTGCACTATCAAATATTTTACATTTTTCAATATTTTTAGCGGGAAATTTTTTTGTCGAAGAAACTAAATTATTTTCGTTCATTTTGAATTTAGTGAATTCTTTTAAATTTTCATTAATTTTTGTTGATGTTCCTAATGTTTTCTGTGAGTTAATATCATTTTGTTTTGAACGATGAGTTGTTAAATTATTTTTATTAAATGAATTTTTCAAATAACAATAATAGTAAAATTGTAAAAATACATTCCATATGCATGAAAACAGAGTCAGGCCAGCTACAACACCAGTCATTATAGTTTTATTATTTTTAAAAAATATTAAATATGTTTGAAATAAAAATTGTGGGCAATATTGAACGAACGAATTTATTAATTGTAATAAATTAATTTCTTTCATCATTTTGTCAATAACAATTTGATCATTTTTTGTTTTTTCCAAACGTCGTAAAATTTGATGATATCTGAAACAACACATTAGGTAGGTATGTCTTTAACATTGAAAAAGGCTATAATATAAAATCAAATTCCCAACAGTTTGTGATCTCTTGTTATATCTATAACACTAGATGGTCTATGGAGTAGGTATAAATATATTTTACAGTTCATAGAAAAACTAATACTGAATTTGCTTTCAAAATTAACACAATTAAAATTAAGGTAACGCTTTTAAGAATAAATTAATACAGAAAAACCCTTTGTACGAAAAAATAAAAATAATTTTCGAAATTGAATTGATTCAATTTATGTAAATTTTTAATCCATTCAGATTCAATCCAATTGTACATGTACCAATAATTCAAGCTCATCTTCTAATCTTTCATTTTTATATGCCGAGATTCCTTAAAATCTGAATTTATATATTTTATTTAATTTATTTTATTTAAATCTAATAAAATAAGCTTCCTTGCTAATTTAATTTATTTCTTACTATGTCTATTTTCCGATTTTAAAGTTATATTTGGGCTATTTTCCATACGAGTTATATTATTTTTATATCACCGATTTGTTTGAATAAATTCCAGTAGGTGTCGCTATACGTCCTCAGCGCCGAAATTAATTATTTGGGAAGAAATAATTATTAAATTCAGCTGCATTTTTGACGTTTTGATTTGTTTTCACACTTTTCACACAACAAACAACAAACAAACAAAGCGAAAATTATTTGTATCAAAAAAAAAAAAGAAGAATTATTCAATATCAATTCAATCACTATTTTTTTTTTATTTAATACAATTATTGATAAAAAAAATTTCTAAAATAAAAATGGTACGAATGCGATGCATAGTACCAAATTGCATAAATAATATAAACAATGAGAGCAAATCAAGTAATAATCAACCAAAAACAGCAGGAGGAGTTTCATTTCATATGTACGTATTCATTCGAGTCATCAATGTGTGCATAAAATTATTTTTTATATTTTCTTCGACATACCCCGCCTTTGATCCTACTCTAAATAAGGCAGAATAGTATTAGAATCTTGTGCATTCGATTATTTTCTATTAATAATAACTAGGTAGGTACCTATTAGTTTTTAAGACATACTGGAGTAGCAAACGATCTTTATGAAACATATTATGTACCTACATGTAGGAAGCAAAAACTGGGTGGAAATTTAAATTACACAAATAAAAAAATAAATATTATTTTATTTTTTTTTAGGATTCCAACAGACAAATTTGTAAGACCTCACTGGTTAAACGCTTTACAAATTACTGAAGATGATGCCAATAGATTTGATAAAAATAAAGACAGGGTATGCTCATCACATTTCACGGAAACATGTTTTTTCACAACATCAAAAAAATTGTTAATTGTTGGAAGTGTTCCAACGCTTAATTTGAACAGCATTCTAAAAAATCATCATAACGACCATGTAAGTGAAGAAATAATTTTGAAATCAGCATTAGATAATAAAGTGAAATGTGATATATTCACAATTAGCTTAAGCTTATAGTAAATTCAGATTTTTAAGTAATGTTAAATTCAATAATATCCGAGTTATTATTTAGTCAGCTTCATGTTGATTTTCAAAAATGATTTGTAAAAGTATTCAATCTGCAGTGTAATTAAAACTAGGTAATAATAATTAATTTTATTTTAATTTTTAGATTTATTGTGCTGAAACTGTGGACGGTCCCATAATTCAAAGTGACGACGAAGATTTTATTATGGAGGAATTACCCGTGGATTCATTCGATGTTGAGGTAATTATTCTTGAAAATAAATGCTGTTAATATATCAAATAAAGCATAGGTATTTGTAAAAAAATATTAATTTACTGAATTATCATTATCTACATTACATTATTTAAAATATGTTCTTGAATTTTTAGGACTTTGAAACAGAAAACACTTTAAAAATTGAAAAATTAGATGATGACCTGCTGCAATCGAATCTTTTAATAGAAAAATTTGAACCAGAATTTGAATCCAACATTTTGATTGAAAACTGTGAAGAACTTGATTTAAAAAGTTCACCAAAATCTCAATTTTCAGACTTTGAAATTTCCGAAGACTATGATTACGATTTCTTAAAAGAACCACGTAAATCACTCCAAATTGAAATGGAAATCATTCCATCACCAGAATTCAACAAATCAATTATTCAAAACAATGAAAAAAAAATGCTGCAAAATAAATTAATTGAAAATGAAAAACAAACAAAATCCAAAAGTGGAGTTATCTACTTAGATAAAACCAATCCAAATCAAAATTACAGCACAACTAAAAGCGTAATGTCCTGTACGGAACAAAATTTGCCAAAACATTCTGAAAGACAAAGTCGTGATATAAATAATATAGCAACAAATATGGACAAACAGAACAAATCCTCTCGAATAGAACGAAGTTTACAGGAACAAAAAGTTAATTCAACAATGAAAAAAGTAAAAAAAAAAAAAAATAAAAAAAAAAATCAGAAACGTTTTGAATGTGATTTCTGTGGCGTAAAATATACAAGAAACTTAAATTTAAAAGAACATTTATTTTCTCACACTGGTGGTAAGTTATAAGTACATAAATCTTTACAATTTAAAAACAAATTATTTTAATGATTCTTTGTTTTCAACTTTAATTCTTCAAATTAAGATAAATCTATATTCAAGATGAAGTGTTTAGTTATATGATTTTTCTTTTCTTTAAATTAATTTAGAGTAGATTAACAGATCATTAAAAATATCATTTAATGAAAGAATAAATATTTTAGTTTCTAATTGCTTAATAATTTGAACCTTTTATTTTAATATGGATTTTATTTTATGAAATTTAAATTTATTAAAATATATTTCAGGCGAAAAACGATTTAAATGCAACATCTGTACCAAATCATTTAATCGAAGATCACAGTTAAAATCACATCTACTGCAACATTCTGAATTAGACAAAAAGTATAGCAAATGTTTTTTCTGTGCCAAAGAATTTAATTGTGAAGCTTCGAAGCGAAAACATGAAAAAAAAGAACATGCTGGTTCTGACAGTCTTGTTTGCATATTTTGTGAGCAACCTTTTAAAAATAAAGCAGCTCTAGCAAACCACGAGTTTACTCATACTGGGCTGAATATTTATGATAAATGCAAAGCTTATTTAATGAAAAAATATCAGGAAGGAATTAAGCAAATATAATTAACAATTGATTGCCATATTTTGAACATTTGATTAAGAATATCGATATTTTGTAAATTAAAATACTGATAAAATAGATCTATACATTCATAACTAAAGGAAGATCCTACAATTAAAAAAGTGTCGTATAATAACGATAAAGTTATACTTATAATTCGTAAAATGTGCAAAACATAAAGACAAGTTCACTCTAGCAAACTTGTTATGTTCTTTCAAATAAATGATAAATAAAAAATATTAAAACTATCTTGGTTTGTTTTTAAAATTTTTTCCTCATGCGTTGCGAATTATTAACTTATTTAAAAAAAAAACTTAAATCCTTAAGTTAAAAGTTTTAACTCTACTAAAGAATTTTTAGCCTTATTTGCATGTAAAATAAAAAAAACGAACTAGGTAGATAGGTACAAGTACAACACGAAATATAAAAAAGGATTTTGATTAAAAAGAGTACAGAAGAAAATTATATTAATTGGAAAAATATTTCAAATCGTAATGTGGAAAACAGTTTTCATTTATGCCAGAGACGGTATTTCATCTATGATGAATTGAGCTAAACTCATTCGTCCCTCGTTGAAGTTCTTTTTCGTAAAACAAAAATTAAATAAACAAAAATATTTTCTCTTTGTATTTTGTGCTTTATTATAATTATAAAAATGTATAGAAGATGTCGCTTTTGTATGTACAATATTTTTGATATAAAAAATTATGGCGGTGCGTTGAAATGAATCGTTTAATAGCGCGCCGTCAATATAGTTAATTCAACTGCTGATAGCTTTGCGTTTGCAGTAATCACATTTTTGATGTTTGTTTTGTTTTTACGCAAAAATTGTTCAACTTCAACATAGTAAAGTATACTATTTTTATTATTTTTTAATAAAATAAAACTTTCGAAAATCCGAAATGCGATGCGTACTACCAAATTGCATAAATAATACAAACAATGAGAGCAAATCAAGTAATAATCAACCAAAAACAGCAGGAGTTTCATTTCATATGTACGTATTCGAGTTTCGAGTCACCAATGTGTGCATAAAATTATTTTTTAAATTAAAATTAAATATATACTTTTTTTAATTCATATTTTCTTCGACATGCCTCGCCTTTGACATCTACTCTTAATAAGTCAGAATTAGTATTAGCATCTTGTGCAATCGGTTATTTTCCATTGATAATAACTAGGTAGGTACCTACCTATTAGTTTTTAAGACATACCGGAGTAGCAAACGATCTTCATGAAACATATTATGTACCTACATGTAGGAAGCAAAAACTGGGAAGGAATTTAAATTACACAAATAAAAAAATAAATATTATTTTATTTTTTTTTTAGGATTCCAACAGACAAATTTGTAAGACCTCACTGGTTAAACGCTTTACAAATTACTGAAGATGAAGCCAATAGATTTGATAAAAATAAAGACAGGGTATGCTCATCACATTTCACGGAAACATGTTTTTTTACAACATCAAATAATAGAAAAATGTTAATAGTTGGAAGTGTTCCATCACTTAATTTGAACAACATTCTAAAAAATTATCATAACGACCATGTAAGTGAAGAGATACTTTTGAAATCAACTAAAATATAATATATTCAAAATTAGCTTAAGGTTGCAATGAATTTATTTTGATTGTAAGCTACGTCAAGCTCAATAATTTCACATTATTATCAAAATACTTTATAAAAGTGCTCAGCCTGAAGTGCAGCTAGATAGTACTTAATTAATCGTATTTTCCTTTCTAGCTTTATTGTGCTGAAACTGTGGATGATCTTATTATACAAAGTGACGATGAAGACGATTTTATTATAGAAGAAATACCAATGGGTTCATTTGATATTGAGGTAATTTTTCTTAAAAAAAAATATTGACATTATTATTTATGAATCTGTTGATCAAAACGAATCTGGCCTGCAATGAGAGTATTTTTTTTATTACTCACATCAGCAGTTAAAGTATTAAGTGTTTAACCAATCATATTAAATTTAAAAAAAAAAGGACAATCGACACATGTATTTTTTTTTTACCTTAAATGAATCGTAATATTTAAAATGTCTTTAAATTTTTAGGACTTTGAAACTGAAAACACTTTAAAAATAGAAAAATTTGAAGTTGATGAGCTACAATCAAATCTTTTGATAGAAAAATTGCAACCAGAATTGGAATCCACCATTTTAATTGAAGAGAATGAAGAACTGCATTTAAAAAATTCACCAATTATCAAATCAAACTATTCAGATTTTGAAGATGTTCAAGAAAATTTAGTTTTTGAGAACCATGATTATGATTTCATAGAAGGGTCATCTAAATCATCTTTAGTAGAAATTGAAATCAGTCCATCACCTGAATTCAATAACAAATCAATTATTCAAAGCGATAAAAAAAAAATTATGTTTCAAAATAATGACAAAGAAATAAAATCTGAAAAATTTATTAAAAACAATTCTGGAGAGGTAGAAAACCAAAAGAGATTTAGCCAAAATGAAAAAAAAACTGAAAAATCAAAAAGTGGTGTTATCTATTTAAATAGAACTAGTCGAAATCAAAATGACTGTACTCAAAATTCTAAAAATTCACCTAAAAGTGAAATATCCTATGTAGGAGAACAGTCTCAAAAATACCCTGAAAGTGATATAATTAATTCAGTAACAAATATTAAAAATCACAATAATTCTGCCAAAAAAGAACAAAATTTAAATGAACAAAAGGTAAATATAATCAAGGAATTAAAAATGAATAATCAGATAAATATAAAAAATAGAGGAGTAAAGCGTTTTGGATGTAAGACCTGTGGCGTAAAATATAAAACCATTGGAAGCTTAAAAGATCATATGCTATCTCACACTGATGGTAAGTAATGAGTCTTACTGTTTTCAAACTTCATTCTTCAAATATAAATAAATCAATATTCAGGATGATGTTTTTGATAACATGAAGCTTGAGTTTGATTTTGTTTTTCATTTAAATTAATTAAATAAAAAATTTCTTCACTGATAACTACTAAATATTTTTCAACTTTTGAATTTTTCTTTTATTTGGATAGACATTATTCTTTTATATTTGAATGAACCGAAATAGATTTACCTTTTTCCTCAATTTAAAAAAATTAATAAAATTTTTTTTTAGCTAAAAAACTATTTGTATGCTTCTTCTGTACAAAAACGTTTACAAGTAAAATAAGATTAAAAGCACATCGACTACTTCATACAGAATTTGGCAGAAAACGTTACAAATGCTTTTTTTGTACAAAAGAGTTCAATTCGAGAAAGGCGAAGCGAAATCATGAAAAAAAAGAACATCCTGGTTCAAACAGCCTTGTTTGCATATTTTGTGAGCAAACTTTTAAAGGTAGAGGAGCTCTAGTGGTGCATGAGTACACTCATACAGGATTGAATGCCTATGATAGATGTACATCTTATTTAATGAAAAAATATCAGGAAACAATTAAGGAATCCTAACATTTTATGTACATTTGAAAACCACAATTAGGAATATAAAAAAAAAATAAATTCAATTAACAGACTATGGTAGAATTCATTTTTTTTCTCCTCCAGAAATATTGAAATTGTTGATGGGTAGTCGGAAAGCCCCGTGACAATAAATAATTTAATTAATAATTAGTAGATGGATGGAATATAAAATCCAGAATCAAATTTAAATAAAAAAAAAATAGCAACAAAAAACTAGACTTGATGATAAGATTAGCCAGTTATAGGTATTGGTATTAATATCAATTTTTTTTTATCTCAGTCTTGAATAAAGAAAATAAAAAAATATTGATATTGAATTCATGCACATCATTACGCAAATACTAGATACCTAATTACATATTAATACAATTCCAACGTAAGTATTCCTATCAAAGAAATGACAACGACCTCGACTTAATTAATACAAAAAGTTTAAAACTGATAAGTGAAATAATATTATCGTTCAACAACGGCATTTTAGAATTCGTCCTCTAGATATTTGCAAAGTTTATTTATAGTCCCCTCTTAAATGTGTTATTTAAGCAGATAGTAGGTAGGAGGTGTGTTGTATGGTACAGAAAAAATAATATTACAGTTCTGTAAAAAATAAATTTCTATTTCGATTAAAAAAAAAAATTAACATAATAGGAATATTAAACTAAAAACCCAAATCGAAAAGGTGGGAAGATAGGTATATCCCTCCCTAGGTTATTACCTTCTTGCCCCACCCCAAAAATCTATGATTAGGTACCATTTGTTCTGACTCAATGGAATTAATATGATCGGAACTAGAATAAAGAAATAAAGCTAGGTAGGTAGGTCCATTCTTATTCACCAAAATATGGCTCAAAACAATAAAGAATGAAAAAAAAAAAAACAACTGACTCACCTATACAAAATTGGAAATCCTAGTATCAAGTGTTGTATTAAAGTTGTTCCATTGATTTTTTCATTAAAAATTTTCAAAATTAATGAAATCAAATTAAGCAAAATTAAAGCAATAACAATAATTCCAAATGTTATTAAACCCCATTCCAATTTATTTTGATGAAAATAGAAAAATATCAATAAAATATCTGAAAAAAAAAAACAAAACAAAAAAAGAAGTTAATTTGCGAATTGGAATTGAAAAAAAAAAGATTCAAGTCAACACTCAATGAAGAAAGGACAGACAAAAAAAGCAATTAAAAAAAAAATCAAAATTTCTTACCGGTCACAAATTCAGTCAAAAAAATTAAAAAACTAAACCATAAAATAAACGAACTTGGCATTTTTTTTTTTTTTTTTTGAATTTTTCCAATTAATAATTTATTGAAATTAAATAAAAAAAATATAGAAATAAAAAAAAAAAAATTAACAAAATTATTAATTAAATTTTTTTGCGGTGTTTAAAACAAAAAAATATAAATTAATTTTTTATTATTATCATTAACAAACACACGAATATTGTTTTGTTTTCAAACAAAAAAAAATTAATAAAATTTTTTTCTCGTTGTCAAACTCAAAACAGTAGATGCTACACTGCAATGCGTCGTCATTTCGAGAATTTTTAAATGACAGCATATTTCTGATTGCTATCAATTGTCACCACATCTAATCGTTAGACACCTTAAATATTTTTTTAAAAATGTTTTCATTTTAAATTTAAGTTAAAAATGTTTCGGTTTTAAATTTCTATTGGTATAGTATGAAATCTAAATCCGAATTTCTGGGACCTCGGGCATCACCCACACTAAGTAATCAGCTGTGTAGTTGAAAAGTAAACAACACTTTTCGTAGGGATAATACATTACCCACACTAAGGTATTCAGCCGTGTAGTTGAAATGTAAACAAAACTTTTCGTAGGGATAATAAATAAAAAATTCCCACTAGCTTAAAATTTTTATTCGGGCCGTCGGGCGATGGACGTGCGTGATTTTTGCTGGCTTTTTATTTCAATTTTTAAAAATATTTAAATATTTAAAATTAAATATTCGTTAAGATTAAATATTAAAAAACATATTTTTTATTAAATTCAGTGAAAAAAATTATTTTTAAAACAAAATAAAAATAAAAAACCTTCCTAGGACTATTTTCTTCTCACCTTACATGTGGATTTTTGCTGGTTGTAGTTTTTTCTTTACAAAAATCAAATGAAAATATATTGTTTTAAAATATTTTCATACAAATAAATTAAAAATAATATTCAATAAATGATTGCAATAAACAAGCAATAAATAAAAAATAAAAAATAAAATTATGGTGATAAAAATCGAAACATATTTTTTATGGTGGATTTTGGACTTTTTTTCTTAATGAAAATAATTTTTAATGAAAATATTTTCATAAAATATAGTAAAATTTAAAATAATAAGAAAAAATAATCAAGAATAATAAATAATACAAAAATTTAATTAAAAAAAAAACCTTTTTTTGGTGTAAGTAGAAGATAGGTAGGAAAACAGCCGCGTAAGTACACTTGACGTCCGATTTGGTCGAAACTTGGTGAGAAAGTAAAGGCTTTATATCCAAACCCTTTAAAGTTTTCTTCTATCGGGCTTCGAGTATCGTTAATTGGTAGTTTTAATGTACTGATCTGAACTGGTAGGTAAACGTGTACCTGACATATGAATACTTTGGACGGTCATATCTCTGAAATGGGGGTTTTTCAGTTAAAAACGTCTTGGATTTAAGGGGTTTGGGTACTGTCGCTACGACTCCAACAGGTCGCAGAAAAATCGGGATTGTACATGTTAACTTAACTTTATCCAATACATATAATAAAAGCTATGAGATACTTTTTTACCTACAAAATAAATTTTAATTGCAAAACTATTAAAATTAAAGAATAATTAGGTATATAAGGTACCTAGAACCATAGATTAAGAATACACAAAGATGGTTAGCTTCATACAACATTATTTTTGGTATTTTTATGTGAATGTGTTAGTAAAACAAAATAAAATACGTGATAATTATCAATATATGAAAAGAATTTTATTTAGTTTTACAGGCGTTAGTAAAAACACCAAAAATGCTGAAAAAAATATTGTATGAAGCTAAACGTCTTTGTGTATTCTTAATCTATGCTAGAACCTAGAAATTATGAAAAAAAAAATCTTTTACTTTAACCGGAAGGAAAAAAATTTATGGATTAAATTTGCTCGATTTATGGAAATTTTCGTTTAAACAAATACGATTTTTTTCTTAAAAATTAATGTTAATCATATAATTAATTGCATTCAATAATTAATTATATTTTTTTTTGTTTTTAATCCCATTTTATAGATTAATCTTTAGGTTTTGTATATGAAATCTCGTAGTTTCATACATTTGTTACGATTATTATGCCTACGAGATACTGTGAATGCATTGTTTTTTTTTTTTTTAATAGGGGCTTTTAATTTATGTTGGTATTGATTATATATCTATACATAGATTTTCATATTCATATTCCATATCGATACTACGCACACATATTATTATTTAATGAACCAAAAAAAAACCAAAAAACTAAATTATAAATAAAATAAAATAAATTATAAAAATAATAATAAGAATAATAACACAAAAAAAAAATAAAATTCAAGATTCGACTTCTCCCAGACTTTCCAGCCTCAGCCAACTGCACCCATTCTAGAACTTTGGAACCCCATATTTAACTATCTAATAGACTCCCACAAACATTCTACTGATTCTTAAGCTTGGTCACAAATATAGATATTGATATAGCTATTGGTAAACAATAGATTTCATACTATTGTTTACCAATAGTATAAAATCAAAATCCGAATTTCTGGGACCTCGGGAGAGGGCCTTTCGCAATCCAGTCTTAGAAGTGATTGGAACAAAACAGAGAAACATAGAATTTTCATTTTTATTTAGGTATTAGAAAAAAGGAAAGAAGAAAGATACCTACTAACATCTTATTACAGAAATTTCACTCTAGATTCTAATAAATATCTATCTCATCAAATCAATCTGTATCGTAATTTTAAGTTAGCTTTTCGCATAAACGTCATAGCCTAAGCAATATATCTAAAATGTGATATGTAAATGTCATATTCTTTTCATCATTTATTTTTGTTGTTTGCTTCGACAAAAAAAAAATTTTTTTTTTGAAACCATCAAATAAAAAAAATCTCTATTTTCTAATTTAAAAATTTTATTTTATTTAAAAAGTTTCTAGTTTTTTTTTTTAATTTAATTCAGATAGCTTTTAAATGTTTTAAAATTTTATTAAATTAAAAAAAAAAACTTATAGACTTTAGTGAAAAAACATCGAAAAGGAAATTTTTTTCTTCCATCCCAAGGAAGTCTGGTCTGGTGGTGTGTTACTGCTGGTGCTGAGATCTGTTTAGTTGAGAAGACTGATACTTGCCGAAATTAAAAAAAAAAAAATTGTTTTAGGGGAGGTAAAACCAAAATTAAAAAAAAATTTTGTTTTTAAATTTAATTAAAATGACCTTTTGGGTCAAACAATAAATGATAAAAAAAAAAAATAATAGAATTTTAAGTCGTCGACATTATCGAAATTATTTTCCTTAGCCGAATAATACAATAGTCTTCTGACCACAATACAAAAAAAACCTGATGATAATCGAGTAAAGTTCAGACTCTATCTAAATTGTACGTCCATAACTACATAACTATTTAAATGATCGGTAGATAGGTAGAGATAAGGTATCTACAACTATCAACATCACATTCAAAATCCTTCCCTAGATCTCCATCAATCACGTACCTAAACAATTGACTTAGTTATCTATATAATATAAGGTATAATATACTTTTAAATTATAGGTATTAACTATTAAAAACTGTATTTTTTTATATTTTATTTTAGCTCAAAACTTTATCGTGAAATAAATTTAATTGAGATTTATAAAGGTAGAAACAGTAGGTTAAACAATCTAAATCCAAATATGCCTCGAGGATCAAAACGAAACAACACAGAATTGAATGATGATGACAGAAGGCACCCTACGTCAAAACGTCAAAGAAGTAATAACTATACAAGGTAATACATAACTATGTAAATATATATAAGTATATATCTACATATTGAATCACATAGTTTATAAAAATACATACCTACCTTTAAATTTATATATTTTTTTTAATAATCAAAAATGTAATGAATTTTCTTTTTTTTTTGTTTTATTTAATAAAGATAAAATTTTTCAAATAAAAATAGAAATCTGTCCAATAGAACCATTTCTATTATTAATTCATGAAAAATTAAGCTAACAAAAAAATCTGTCATTAGAAAATATTTTATAATTATAATTTCTGTCTGCTGTCAATACTGTGCAATTCAATTTTCTATAATAAGGATAACATTTTACTACTTAAAAAAAGAAAAATCTGCCGGTTCTAAAATTGTTTATTTTCAGCTTTTAATATTTTAATATATAACTATCCCAAAGCTTTCAAAAATTTCATTATCACATGAAAATAAAAAGAAAAGATCAACACTTGCAGAAAACAAAATAAAAATAATTTTTTTTTTTTTATATTCATGTTATATTTTTAGAACAGACAAAAATTATAAATATATAATACTTTTACACTGAAAACGTAAACACAGAAGTATGGCAAAATTATTTATATGTTTTAGTACCTATTTTTGTTATTCATTTCAAGAAACAAGCCCAGCATAAATGAAAAAAAATTATATTAATTAAAAAAAAAATTAATTAAATTAATATTATTATAAGGAAATTTACCGCGAATGGAAAATGATGAAAGGTTATAAAAAAAAATATTCAAACAAAATTTTATTATAAATTGTTAAGTCATTTATAATGTGTAATCAATTTGTTTCTTTTTTTAGCTCGCGAAGATACAATAAAACAGAGGATATATTCAATTCAAAAAAATGTATTACCTGGTTCAGAGAGTACACTACATCCGATGAACCAGATCAATTAGGTATGTATTTATTTATTTTTTTTTTCTTAAATCGGAAAGGCAAAAGAAATTTTGATTATTGCATTTAAAATTGTCATTTCACTGTAGGTGTAAAGCTTTATCAAAATTTTTTTGTACTTTTGTATACACTTGACCTTCATTTTCTATGAAAAAAGTTTTTTATTTTGTAATCGGATTGAAAAAAACTTAATAATAATAATTGAAAATGAATTGAAATTTATATAAAAATTATTGCTCAAAAATCGTGGACTTTATTTTAAAGGATTGGCTGATTAGTTCTTTAGGGTTGTATTTCAATGTGAAATAATTCCAATTTTTTTTTTTGTTATATGTGATTCTAAAAAGATTTCAAATTATAATTTTATAATCAAAAGTCATGTATATATTTTTTTTTTTTTTTTTTAAGGTCCCGATGGTATGGAAAAATTTTGTGAAGATATTGGTGTTGAACCTGAAAATATCGTTATGTTAGTATTGGCTCATAAAATGGGAGCTCGTCAGATGGGATTTTTTAGCTATAATGAATGGCTGAAAGGTCTTACTGAACTTCAATGTGATTCAGCTAGTAAAGTACACTCCAAATTGGATTTCCTAAGAAGTACATTAAATGATACTAATACTTTTAAAAGTATATATCGATACGCATATGATTTTGCAAGGGTAAGAAAATCTAGCAGACTAACGAAATATTAAAGTTGAAATTGTTTTATTTTAATATTTTATGACACCGAATTCAGTAAATACGCGCAACTAAAAAAAAAAAAAAAAGTTCATAGAAACTGAAAAATTATTATAAATAACATTGTAACTTTTTATTTTTGTAACAATAACCATTCATTCTTATGTCATAAGAATGGTAATTAATAATAAAAACTATTAATTTTTTATAATTGATTTAATTTTAGGACAAAGATCAACGAAGTATGGACATTGAAACTGCTAGGGCCATGTTACAATTATTATTAGGAAAACAATGGGTTTTGTATAGTGAATTCGCCAAATTTTTGGAACAGTCGAAGTACAAAGTCATTAACAAAGACCAGTGGTTTAACATACTCGAGTTTTCAAAAACAATAATTTCTGATTTGTCTAATTACGATATTGATGGAGCATGTAAGAATTAAAATTCATTAATAGAAACAGAGAATTTAAAATATCATTTTTTTATAGAAAAAAAAATTTTTTTTTTCCTATTCTGTATACAAATTTTTTTTTTTACTAGAAAGTTTAGAGAGACTCAATGATGATTAAAATATCTATGAATATTCATTAGTTTCCTATTTGCAATCAATTATTTTTTATTTAAAATTTATTTAAGGGCCTGTAATGTTGGACGAATTTGTGGAATGGCTAAAACAACAAAGAAATGAACGTACAACAAGCTGAAATGAAAGATTAATGAAAAAACAGTGAAAATTTGACAGAAACTTATATTGATAAATAATAAACTAATTTTTTTATAATTATAAGAACATTCTGCCTAAAAATAAATTTGGCGATTACTCTTCTAGAATAAATTATTTGAAATTGTTTTTTCTTTTACACAATTATTATGAAAAAGGGATTAAAATTGAGCAATTTAAATATTCAAATTTAAGGTACGTTATCTAAAAAAAAAAAACTGAAAAACTATGTAATAAAGCAAAAATTTTTAATGGGCATGTGATCGGTAAGTTGTATTTACTACCGTAGAATTTAGCTCAGTAAATGGCATATTACATGCGTCAATACACATGTAATTATTTACTTAAGTAAATTTTATTTACACACTTCCGTATTAAGTAAATTTTATTTACTTACTTCATTTTGAACTTTTGTTTATTTTTTGCATTGCAAATGTATAGATTGCAACTACCTCTCACATGCACATTAAACCAGTATATAAAATATGTTAATAAAATTTGTTATACAGCTCGTTGTGTATTTACACAAAACCACATGCACACTTGTCAAATTATATCACTCGACCTGCCGTCTCGTGCTATAATTATTGACGCGTGTGCATGTGTTTTTGTGTAAATATACAACTCGTTGTAATAACACATTTTCTTAACATATGTTACAATCTACTATAACATAAAAATTATATGCGTACGTCCCAAACAAAAGATTCCAATTAAATACAGTATAGTCCAAACATTTTGCTAGCGCTTTCATTATTAAAAATGATTTAATATGCATATTTCCTAAAACAAAAAGACTTCAAATTTAGATTTTTTATAAATTTTCATAAAAGAGTCCAATTTAATGGAACTATTTTCTATGTTAATTTTCCGACTTTAAAGTTCCTGATCCGTACAGAGTAATATTTTAATTCGAGTGTTTTTTTCATTTTTTCGATTATTTTTAGATAATAATTTCAAAAATTTTTATAACTTGTTTCCACCATGTACAATCAATAAATAAGTACATAGGAATATGATAAAAAATATTGCAATAATGTTTCATTATCATCATAAAATTATCATGAATTTCGAAAAGAAAATTAACTTAGTGCAGATTTTTCCATCTCCAGAAAATTAAAAATATATAATGTGCTCTGAGTATAAAATAAGGGTGAAAATATGGCGCAATCGCTTTATAAGAAGTATTTGATAACAATAAAAAGGATATTCATGAATATAATACAAAAAAGAGGTCCTTGATATATAACAATAATTAGGGATATATTTTTTTTTATTCCCCTCAAAAAAGTTGTTTTTGTTAGTTTATAAGATGGAGCGTAAATAAAGCAAGAAAAAAAAATATATGGAAACTGTAGAAAACCCGTATAACTACTTCTAATGAGTTTGCCTTATTATTTCTGTTATTTTTCTGCAAGAAAAGTTTATCTAAAATTGTTTCATAGTTATCTATCGTATTTTCATTTGCCTACTTTTTCCACAAATTTAATTTTACAATTTATTATATTACACAAGAATGATTAAATAAAAATAAAAATTTTTCAAGTACTAGTTTATTTTATTTATTGTCATACATTTTCCGATATTAAAAAGTAGGTATTAAAGATTATGCGAAAATATTATATGTACGTACAATTGTAAATAACGTACCTTTGCATTAATATTCATTGATGATAAAAATTTTTTTTGTCTGAAAAATTATTACTGATCTTAACTTAACTTTTCTTAAAATTGTAAAATAAAAAATAATAAATTCAATATGATTTACATGGCTAATTATTTACATTAATTAAGTGAACTACTTACACGTTCGTGGAATAATTTTTAATAATTTTATGAAAATTTATAAAAAAAGGTATATACCTCCGTATATTTTACAATTATAATTATAGTTTTTGTGAGCACTGAACAAAATGTTTTAAAATAGTAATTAACTATTAAAGAATAATGTGAAACGAAGTCATTTTAGAATTCTTTTTCATATGATTACAATTATATAAATAAAACATATCAAATAGATATAAAAGCGAATTCCTTTTATCACAAACTTTTTACATTTTTTTTTAACACATCAAATTTTTTTCGAATAAAAAAGTCATTGAATTCAGTCCATCCTAATTTTGCAGACCCTAATTTTTTTTTTTCGCAACAACATTGAAAATATAATATATTTGATATTAAACTTATGTACATATATAATTTTTGTAAACTTTTCCCATTTTCAAATGTGAAATATGTATAAAAAAAAAAACAATATTTTTAGGAGAATTTTATCTTAGGACTGATTAAACAGTGGTATTTGAAACGATTATTTCATATGAATAGAAAATTCTTAAAGTGAATAGAACTTTTATTTATAATATCCTTCGTCAATTCATCAAAATACTTAGAAAAAAATAATAATAAAAACATTGGTAGAATAAAAAAAAAAAAAATTAATAAAATTGTTATAAATATATTATTAGAATAAAATTTATACCAAAATTATTAACATAAAAAAACAAAAAAAAAAAATTAATTTTAATAAATTAAAAAAAGTATATAAATTTAATATTAATTGTATATAATATAGTGTTAATTTGAATGAAAAAAAAAAATAAGTAATCCTTTTTTTTTTTTTAAGGATATCGATTTATTCACTTTATATACAGTATAGTTAAAAAAAAAATGAGGAAAAATGAAAAAAATTATCGGAAAATTTCAAAAATATTCATTTAAAATAAATTAAAAAAAAAAAATAAATAACAAATTAGAAATAGTGCTAAGATTTTATATATAAATTAAATTAAAATAAAATTAAATTTCGATAAAAAGGAAATAAAAGGAAACAAAAAAAAAAAAAAAATTTATCTAATGAAATGTAAAAGAAAATGCCCAAAATTTCAATAAAAAAGTGTTTTTTCTTAATACTAGGATGTATAATACTTTTAATATTTGTATTCAATTTAAAGTAAGTAGTTTTATTGTTATTAGGTTTTTTTTTTTTGTATATAAAACACATAATCTACATAAATATAATATGCTTTTCTTAAAAAAGAATTTTTAATTTTATCAAAATTTTATAGTTACTTTATCTATAAATGACGTAAGATTGAATATAGTTGATTTCTATTATTTTTTATAATTTAACTTAGAAAATTCATTATTATCGTGTGCAAATTTTTTGGAAATAAAAAATATCTGGATACACCCAAGACCCAAAGGAAATGGGTGAAAAAAAAAACGAAAAAAAAAAATGTTGCTTGAAGAAAAATTGATAAAAAATATTAGTCTAAGAGCACGCAAAGTATTAGGTACGTGATTTTAGCAAGGCTCATTTTTTAATATATTGTATATAAGGGTAGTCTGGCTGTCAGATTACGTTGCGTTTACCCGTGGGAGCAGAGCCAAGTAGGGAAAAGAAAAAATGCAAAATTACAGGATAATAGAACGATTTCTCGTTATGTCCCTTGTTTGTGCTTATTATATGAAATGTTAATCCACGGCTTCGGAGTTGTTAAGACCGTGCCAGACCTTGATTTATAACAAAATAAAAACATAATTTTCACGTCATTTTAGCAAGGTTGAAATTTTTATATGTTATAGATTGGATCTTATATAGACTACATCCCACGGGTAAACGCAACATCATCTGACATGCAGACTACTTGTATGGGTCTTGCATCGTAGCATAGAAGAATATATTAATAAAAGAGCCTTGCCAAAATCATGCGATTTCTTACGTTGCGAGCTCTTGGACTATATCTGATAGTGATAGCTTTAAACACACTATATACATATATATACATACTTGGCAGATTTTGATCGTTTGAATTCCAAAATATGCGCAATCCGAATCTCGTTCACTTTCAGCCAAGTCAAAGCCTGAGATTAACGAGTCTCTAAGATCAAAATTATTCTCATATGAAATTTATTTAATTTCTTTTTTAAATATTTGAATTGATTCTGATGATAAAATTAGTATGTCTATGGAAGATGAATTTCGATAAAAGGAATGGGGGCTGAAAGTAAATTTCCTTTGAAAATTGCTAAGTATATGAAAGAACTTTAAAAAAAATATTAAGCTCCGAATGCGAGTACGGATTCGACCGGGGGTTCAAATTGAATTTATATGAAAAGTTGGCATATAAATATTAAAAAAATATATATAAATATTTTAAATCCAAATATTGAAAGCGGATCTATACTTCTTTTATGACGTACTGTTCTATATATTTTTATTTAATTTGCGGAATGGATAAATTATAATTGAAAATGTGAGTGTAAAAATCAAATTATTTATTTACTCGAACCAATCGATTCAAATTTATTGTTTTATTGCGTATACCAAGAAAAATTGGAATTATTAGTTTTGAATTTTTTACAGAGAAAAAAAAATGTCTTAATTATTATTTATGATAATAATTTTTTTCGAATTATATGTATAATTATTTAAAAGTCCTTGATAAGTTCTTACATTTATATATATGTTTATTAATTTAGTTAGTACAATAGAATAAATTAAATGTACCTTGTACCTACTAAAATACCTACTTATCATTTATAATTTACTATCATTCAGTTTAATAAGAAAATATATAAATCATTATCAAATTATAACAACTAAAAATTAATATTGACAATATTTAATCAAATGATCAAGAATTTTTTTTTAAATATAGTAATAAAATATAATTTTAACATTACATTCAAGGTGGATAATTGGTTTATTCTTTTAGTCAAAAACACAAATGTAACTGCATACCTATTTCAAATTTCAGATATCGTGAAACGTGGAAACCAAAAGTTACTCAACCACAAAGTGGATTAATTCTTCAAAAACAAATTACAGAAAATACACAAAAAATACCATTGCAAACGGAATCAGTATTAGAACGAAGTATTGATTATTATGATGAGCAATATTCTGAAAATCCAAATAAACAAAATCCAGATATACCAAAATCAAAACAATGGTATTTTCACAATGGTGAACGTTATCCTGTACCGATTAAACGAAATAAAAAAAATAGTAAACGCACATCTAAATTATTTCCCTATGATGATCCATTAACTGACAGAATTCAAAAACAATTAATGTATGTCCCGCCGAATTATGAAGAAATTCAAGAAAGTGGAAAGCTGAAAACTATTTTAGTATATAATGGTCTGGGACCGTGGAATGTAAAACAAGGTAATTTCTATTTTTTTATAATTTTTAAAATTAATTTTGTTAATATTTTTTTATTATTTTTTATTATAGGAAGAGATGTGTTTTTAAGTTCTAAATGCCCAGTCGACACGTGTACAATAACAGCTAATAGAGAGAAAACACTATTGGCAGATTTAATTTTATACAAAGATCATTATATTCCAACTGGTTTTCATAGACCAAGTAAACAAATTTTTATGTTATATTTTCTAGAATGTCCATATCATACGCAGCACGTTAAAGTTCCAAATGCATTCAATTGGACTGGTAATAATTAGTTTTATATACATACATAATTTTTTTTCATGTGAAAGTACATACTTTATTGCAAAATAAAATAATAAACATATCATCATCCGTTTAAAATTTTCGTTAATCTTCTAATACGTTAATTCATCTCATTTCAGCAACCTATCGAAAAGATAGTCATATAGTTGCACCATACGAGAAATGGGAATACTACAATCCATATGTAAAACAAGCAGAACAAGAAAGAAATTATGCTTTAAATAAGGTTAAAATAAAAATAAATCGAATTAAATAATAGTTGTCTTACTTGAATTAATTTTGTTTTTGCAGACCAAGAAGGTTGCTTGGTTTGTTTCAAATTGTGGGGCTAGAAATGGAAGATTAAATTACGCCAAAGAATTGGAAAAATTTATAGATGTAGATATTTACGGTGCTTGTGGGTAAGAATTAAAAACAAATACGTTATATTTAAAATATTTACCTAATTTAAATTGTTTATTTTTTTTTTAAGTTCATTTAAATGCTCTCGAAGTACAGCTGATAAATGTTTTGATATATTGGATCGTGATTATAAATTTTACCTCGCATTTGAAAATTCTAATTGTAAAGATTATATAACAGAAAAATTTTTTGTAAATGCATTGAATCGCAATATCCTACCAATTGTTATGGGAGCTCGCCCAGAGGACTATGAGAATAGTGCACCGTACAGGTACGTAATGAAGTCTGGAATAAAGGCAATGAAGGTTGACAATACCCGGCAAATACAAACCTGTTGTTATTTAATAAAGTGGACGATGGATTTTTATGTATTCTTTTTTTTAAGTTTCCTATCCGTGGAATGTTCGAAACATTGAGATTGTCGACTATTCGACGCATAACCATAATATATTATAAATATTTATATTTTTTTATAATGCATTTTACAGATCATATATACATGTTGATGAGTTTGCATCACCAAAAGAATTGGCTGAATATTTACATATTTTAGATAAAAATGACGATTTATACAATTCATATTTCAAATGGAAAGGAACTGGAGAATTTATTAATACATATTTTTGGTGTCGAGTTTGTGCAGCAGTTCATGATGAAGTTAATTTAAAAAAACCACATTGGTATGAGGATATTAATGATTGGTGGAGAGGACCTGGTTAGAATTTTTTGTCAAAAATACAACTTAACAACTAAATAAAATTTTTTTTTTTGTTTTAAGGTGTGTGTACCAATGGTTCTTGGAGGAATTTCAAAGCCCGTAAAGACGTTATTAGCGATGACTAGATTTTAGAATATAAAATTAAGGCTTTTCACATGATATTATTCAAACATTAAAGCAAAAACATATTCTCATAACAAAATAAAATTATGAAAGATTCAAAGCTAAAATGATGTAAGTTTATAATATACATAAACATATACATTGTATATATATATTTTTTTCAAAATTGATATTAAATTTGCTCAAATTTAATTTTTTTTTGTACAATAATGACGATAATTTAATAAATTCTATAGTTGGACAACTGTCGAGTTAAGGTTGAATTTAGCAACTTAGCTATGAATTTTTCATATATATTATTTCTAAAAGAAATATTAAATTGCATTAATTTTTTTCCTATTTAGATCATTATTTCGTGAAAAGTCTAGCGTTATTGAAATTAGAAATGGAAGCCTGTGGTAAAATTCTATAAATAACTAATGTCTTTCAAAAAAATTACATAACCGAACAAGCAGAAAAATTAAAGTACCTAGAACTTTTTTTTTTGTAAGACATTAGTTATAGAATTTAACCTCTATAAAAAAAAAATTAAATAAATTTTTAAGACTTCTCCGTTCTGATTTTTTTTTTTTTAAATGAGTGAAGTGTAAAAAAAAACACTTTTTTTTAAATTTAGCACAAATTTATTTAATAAGCTAAAAAAAAATATTTTTAATCCCAATGAGCCTATGTTCAAAAATAAAATAAAATTGGCTGAAAACTAGGTTTAATAATATGTAAATATTTTTTTTTTAAATTAGGGTTACATACATATATAATACAATGATTTGACTAGCCATCTAAAAATTATTTCAGTTAAATTTTTTTCGTGAAATTTTATGGATTTCAAAATAAAACTAAATTTTTTTATTGGCTTTCATCCGTTGAATCGTTGCTTACTTACGCTTTTTTATTTACAAAATTTAATTCTTTAATCCTCCTAACACTAACCAAACAATATAAGCAAATTATGAATTTTACTGAGTTATTATAATATTATTATAAAATAAATTAATCATTTTTTGAGATTTCAAATAATATGCCACTAGGACCATGTTTTCAGTGAAATTCATAATATATGCATTCATTAAAATTAATAAAATAATTTGAAGATAAGTTAAATTTAATTTGCTTGAATTAATCATTAATTTGAACTTGAGTGAAATGAAAATTAAAAGAAAAACATTATGATTAAGTTAGTTAGAAAAAAAAAAAATAATTTAATTAAATTTATTTTTATTTAATTTCTATATGTTGAACAAGTGTTAAATATTCGAAAATTACAAGAAAAAAAATTAATTTAATAATTGTATATCACATTGAAACCATTTGTTTTTTCTGATATTGTTTTAGTTTTTTAATAAAAAAAAAAAAAAAATGCTTTCATGTAGAGATCTTAAATGAAACTATAGTAACTAATAAACAGATTACAACAACAGAAATTAGTGAAGAAAGTATCATTTTGAGCTTATTGCAGTTACATACATTTTTTTTTTTTTTTTTTTTCAAACTATGTATATTTTATGTGACTTTAGGTTTGTAACAACAGGAATAGGAATTGTATTTATTTTATAATTATACGTAGGTAATTATGTTATTTTCTATGTTATTTAATTTTTTTTTTTTGTTTTGCCAATTCAAAGGTATATTTAGTTATATTTATAATGTAATTTATTTAAATTAAAAATTCAACAAGTTTATATTTTTAAGTATATTTTATATAATGGAAAAAAATTGTTAAAATCATTTAAAATAAAAAAAAAACTGATAAAAGTAATTTTATATTTTATTGCTTCAAATTTTAGTATTGACATCGTTAACTATAATCCAAATCTTGTTATTAAAATATCCGTAGGTATTTTATTGAACACACTAAGTATATTCATTTTCCCCGAATTTCTTTATTAAAATTTTGTAAAATGTACATACATATATTTATTTATTCTGCATACATTAATTAGAGCTGAAACATGTTAGAAAAATAAAATAGTTTTCTTATATTTCATTCATTTTTTGTTTAGTTTTTATTCCAAAAAAAAACATAAAACCAATTTTTAATTTTTTTTTTTATAAAAATAAAATCGCATAAAATGTTTACATACATAAAATAGACTTTAAATTTTATTGTTTACAATAAATACTAAATAGTTAACAAAAAAAAGATGATATATCCACATAATTAAGTCGATTTACAAAAAAAAAAAAAAACTTCGTAATAGTTCTCATTGAATGGAATGATCTCTAAAGTTACTATGCCATCAAAATAAATTATATTCAAATCATTTCTGTTAAGCATTGAGTTACGCCCTATATTAATTAAAAATACTAATTGAATCTAGAATTGCAATCAAGTTTAAGACAAATAATGATCTATATAATATTGCCGCCCCCCCAATTAAGAATATTGATTAGTTCTATTTCTTTTGCTTCAAATATAATTTTAAAGTCGTATTTTGAACTGATAGACAAACTTTCAAGTTCTTTTTTTGACAAATAAAAAAATTCCAAAATTTTACCTAATATGAACATAAATATAATTAATAATGCATATTATTTTAAAATTTATTTAGTATTGTTATATTACTAAGTTTTACAGTAGATCGACTTAACTTGTACTTTAAGTTTAACTTAACAGATGAAAAAAAAAAATTTATACCAAAACGGAATGAATAAAATACATTTAAAAATATTTATTAATATTGAACGTGTAGACAAAATTAACAATCTATAAATTTTGTATAATTGTATTAAAAGGAATTTCTGCCAAAAAAAAAAACAATCTAGCCCTTGGAAACAATTATTAAATCAGAAATTATCATAAATTATTACAAATCGTGTTAAATGAATATTGCTTTTTCAAATTAACTTTATTTACATCAAGTCATTCATTAACAATACTATATGACTACATCAAATTAGAAACTTTTTTATATTTATTATAGATTTTTTTATATTTTTTATCTTGGGCGTACAACGACTTGGTTTTGTAAAGTCTGAATATATAAAAATGAATACGTTTAATTTCTAAAAAGTTATCCAATAAACTTCAAGTTTATTAAAATTAGATTTGCGAAAATTCAAAGATTTCTTTTCGTCAGTTAATTATACGAAGTGTAATTTTTTTAAATATTATTTATTACTTATTATATTTATTTATTTATTATATTAATCCTTGTTAATTATTGATTTTAAAAAAATAATTAAAAGATTTTATGCAAAAAAAGGATCAAGAGATTAATGTTTTATATATTCACCTTATCAATCAAATTATAGCATAATTGTTGGGGTTATATATTTTAGAAAAAATATAAAAAAAGTAATCTCTGAAAGTTTCTAACCCGATATACATAGTATATTGTTAATCAATGATATAAACTATATGACAAGTAAATTTGTTTTAAAAAATATGCATTTAAAAAAAAACGTAAAACATCAATCCGAAACATATATATGCGAGCAATAAAATTGCACGAATTTCTCAAATACTTTTCTTTTAGTTATCAAAATAAACAAGAAATACTTGGTATTAGACATTTTTATAAAAATGTTGAATTAAAAAATAAAAACCTTTTAATATTATTAAAAATAGATTCGATTGGAAAAATTAAACCTTTTCATTTATACACTAAATACTTCATAAACATTTCCACCTAATATTTTGATTTTTTCTGATACTAAATAATATGTTACCAATGAAGTTGACAAATTCGGTTGTTTATTTATGCCAGCTGCTGCAGAATTTTCAAAACCATTTGATGTTAAACCATTTATTAGTGGAATTAATTTAGCTAGAGGCATTTCAATTTTATTAATATTTAAAACGGTATTAAGTTGTGATTTTTCATTTTTATTGCCGCTACTATTTGAAGAATTCGTCGGTTTATGGACTCCGCTGTCAGTAAAATACTCTGAAATGTTATCTAACGCAATTGAGAAACCACTGCTGATATTATTTGAACATAATGTAGCGACATCATCACTTTCCAGAAAATCTAACGTTTCTATTAACATTTTTTGCAAGAAATTATTATTTTCAATTGTTTGTTCTGAAACAATGTATTTAATCATATTATTGCATGGATTATTTTCAGAATTATTAATTGTAGCTTGAATCGTCCAGAATAGATGTTCAATGTCACTGATTGTAAATTTTTGGCCCAATTGACAAGTCTTCATAATCTCACGAATTTTAAGCTCAATAAATTTCGATAAATTTACGATTCCATCATTTAAAAAATATTGAATCAATGACAAATAATTTTGTTGAACTTCCTCCGTAATTTTGGTTTGATTACATACTTCCACATCAACATTATTTACAATTGATACTTGTTGAGTACCACTAACAGTTGTTGGAGCGTATTTGTAAATATAACCACCAAGTAAATTCAATTGAATTCGTAATGCAATCGTTAACATAGTTGTTCCGTAAATTAGGGTAGCAAGTCTTGTAAACGATAAAACTTTCATTTCATTCCATAATTCAATTTTATCACCAGAATTAGTACGCAATTTCTCCAAAATTTCATTTGTATTAATTAATTCTATGATTCTTCCACATAAAGCTTCGTTCAGGCCAAAAATAGCTTGATTACATGTTCGTTCTGTTGATTCATAATGTTTCATACGTTTAGTTTTCTGGATGAATTCTTTGGCTTGTCGCTCTTGCATATCTCTAATTGCTTTTTGGGCATATTTTGTTGTTAGAAAAACTGCTCCAGCTATAAAACCACATGTATAGAATTTTTTTCGATGATTATATAAAAATTCCTTTATACGAGACATAACTACAGACTATGTTACCTAAAATGAAAAAAAAAAAACAATATTTAATAAATGAAATTTTATGAATAAGATTTTTTAATATTTTCATTTTTTTGTTAAATTAAGACGGATTGCAACGTCAACCTAACTTGATGTTTAATTTTTTTAATTTATTATTTCTTATTTTAAAAAAAACTTTCAAAGAAAGTATGCATCAATTCTAATTCGAATAGATATTATGAGTTTTGAAAATAAATGCTCACTAACCATGAATATATATTTTGACATTTTATATATTGAACTTATTAAAACTATAATACCATTCCCACTAGATTATATAAAAAAAAATCAATACGAAAACTACATGAAACTTGAAATTCATTATCAAAGTTTGCAAATTATTTTTTAATTTCAAATATATGTATTAAATAAAAATAAACAAATATTACATTTTTGGGAAAATGTTCAATATTGCTGCACAAATTGCTTGTGGATCTGTTTCATCTGGATATAGTTGCATTACGGTTTGAACTTGTTCTTCTGGGAATATACTGGCCAAATGATAATGCAGTCTTCTTCTTTTTTCATTTTGTGATATTAATAACGATGATGGTGGATTTTGAGGCCACAACTGAGGTTCAGAAGAAGCCATGTGATGTTCATTTAATAATGTTGGTGTCCACGTACGTGAAGAATCAGGCGCGGATGCTATTCGAGTTACATTTTGATGTAAATGCCATTTAGTTGTCGGAGTTGGATGTCGGCTACGTGGACCTCCACTCATAGTAGGACCAAGTGGCCGATGAGGCGATAAACTTTGTGAAGACGGTTGAGTCATAGAGGGAGTTCCACCATTACTATTATTGGATGAAGCTAAACATCTTTGCAATTGATAAATTCGAGGATCACACCCGACAGAATTTAGAGTTAATTGTCTACGAAGCTTTCTGTGCAAATTTAAAGATTCATCGTGACCGTTATTTTGTGAAGAGCTCAATGTTTGTTGATTTGGTGGTCCCGCTTGTCCATGCCATGCATTCGGATAGCAAGGATGGGATAACATTTGATTACCCTGATTTTGAATATTTCCACCTCCTAGGGAATGTGAATAAAACTCGCGTGAAATATTTTCTATGCTGTGTGATTTAGGAAATGGAATATGAGAATTTTGCGTCATATTATCTAAGCCTTGACATTGATCCCAGCCAATTGGAATTAGTTGTTGGTCAATTTTTAATCCATGAAACTGGTCATCAGATGAATCCAGAGTAGATGGAGTTCCAGATATTGTGCGACAAAGCGGAGATTTATTTGAGCTGAGCGGGACACTTAAAGATTTACCTTGTACCGGAATCCTATTAGTAATCTCTGAACACGAATTACGTGCCGACAAATGACGTGCTGCGTGCTCAGATAATCTTTCTGTCACTGATTTATGCAGTCCATTTCCTCTCTCGGGGTGATTAAATTTACATTTATTGCCATATGTACATTTTTTGCCATAAGGACATGGTGGTGGTGGGTCTCCTTTTTTAGGTTGAACTCGTAAAAAATTTTCAAGTGTCGGACCAGATCTGCCTAAAGGATCATCTGGTGGCATAAAACGATCATTAACAAAGGAATACATTAAAACTCGTTCCTCTACAACTTTTTTAAATTCAGAGCTTTCTTGTACCAAATCTCGATAATTATCATTGGAAACTACAATGCCATCATTTTCAGCAGCCAATTTCAAAATATATCTGTCGTCATAGCAAACCATTCTTTTTCCACCAACTAATCTAGAAGGCGTAAAGACTAACATACGCTCTCTTTCTAATTCACTTAGAATATCTTGATCCTTGATTGGATTATCAGGTCGAGAGTTTTCTTTACGCCATTTTGGCACAAACACTGTAATATCTTTATGGCCACGAATTTTAAACCAATCAACACATAATTTAATTCCACGACATGAAAACATTTCTTTATTTCCATGACTCATAGCAACATTGCTGCCATCTATCACTATCGGGCGTAGTCCGTTAAATAATTGCTGCTGTTGTAATTGTAGTAGCTGTTGCTGTTGTTGTTGTTGTTGCTGTTGATGTTGCTGTTGATACTGTGATGTTATTTCATCGTTGTTGGCACAATTAATTGAATCTAAATTTTCCGATTTGGCACTTTGGATCACTCGATGAGTAGAAGTTTCATGTGATGAATCACATGTAAAATCTCCTTTACTCCCATATTGAGCACCCAATTTTATTAATTCAGCCAATAATTCATTTTGACCTGGATCTGGACCAAGTCTTACTAATGCTGCCTGAACTAATTTTTCAGTATAACCTAATTTAAGTGCAAATTCAACACGTGCCGTATAATTTGGGATTTTTTCTGGTGAGATTCCAGTATAACCATATGATTCAGTTGTAACATATTCAGCAAACTCTTGCCCCAATGTATTGCTTGTCGTTCGTGAGATTTGTTCATGATCCAATTCATTGGATTGTGTTAAATGTAATTGTCTTTTGACATCAGAATATTTTTGTGATCTAAAGTTCGAAAACATATTAAGTACAGTGTTATTATAATAATATAAAATTAGATTTTTTCCTATACATATTACATTAAAAGACTTTACTAATTGGGTTACTATTAACAAATGAAGTTTTTATTTTACTTTTTTTAAATGAAAATACATTACGAACTACGATATTGTCAAATCCTCAACTCTTTCCTTTGTTCTTGAATTTTCAGCATTGAAAAACAACATAAGTAGGTAGATTCAATATTCATCCGGGTAGGTACTTTTTGCCTTACTAAACAGCCACAATCTATCTGAATGATTTTTATATATCGACATAAATATCTGCTTAACTAAAATTTTTGAAATCGGTTACAATAATGATTGAACTAATATTTTTCATAATTAGATAGATACCTACTAACTTCTAACTTCTAACTTTGATATCGAATTTCTTATAAAAAATATATTATAAGTATAAATAAAAACTTCAAAAGAAAAGTTAAAACATGATTAAGTAGGTAGGTAGGTATATAACTACCTACTTAGATATTTTAAAAATTAAAAAAAAAATTTAAATACTTAGGTGCCTAAATAAATTTAAAAAAAAAAGTATTTCTTTTATATATACCGATCTTTTAAATTTTCATTATTACTAAAAAATTCATATTGCTGTTGTTGATCATCATTATTATCATCAGAATCATAGCTTGAATCTTCGGCTTCATGATTATTAGCCAAAATTTCTAAATAATTTTGAATTTGTTGAGCCAATTCAATTGGATCTGTTGTTATTAATTTATTTTTAATAATTGATTTTTTTGATGATGAAGAAACAATTTTATTATTATTATTAAATGTGAATTGCATTGAAATTATAAAATTTTGTTGTTTTTGAGTAATTGATTTATCTGTTGCTGCTACTGCGGATGCTGTTATTGATGCTGCTGCTGCTGTTGTTGTTGTTGTTGTTGAACTTTCACGTACAAATTTTTGTTGTTTATTAACATTATTATTTGTTAAAATTTTTAATGTTTTAAAACCAAATTTATCACAAATTTTCGCTTTCTCCGTATTTAATAATTTCAAATGTAGTTTTGGTTGTTTCAATGAAATTTCTATGAAATTTTCATGAATTTCTGGATTTGAAGATTCTTCGCTTTCACACATTTTTTTTGTTTTTTTTTTTTTTATTTTATTCGACAAAGATTATTATTTTTTATTTATTTAATTTTTTTTATTTATTTTTTTTTTAAATAAAAAAGTTTCATTTTAAAGTCATACTTTATTTTTTTTTTCCATTTGAGAAAAAAAATTAAAAAATGAGAAGACAAAATATACCTATATATTTTTTTTTTAAATTTGTATAAATATTTTATTTAATTTACAAAACTGCACCTGCAGAATGAATACAAAAATATTGTGATTAAATTTTTTTGTTTAGGTATCGTACCTACCTATCTAGATAGGAATCTATTGTTTCATTTTTTGGGAAATTCATCATTTGTAACGTTATACCTTGTTCGCACTTCAATATTTTTCCGGATATTTCGATTTTACCGGAAACTTTGTGGATATTATCATACAAAAACTTTTTCCGGATATTTTAATTTCCAGTTATTTTTCCACTTAGCTAGTTCCTTTTAGCTACTTTTTGATATATTTGGTACGGTTGGCACCGTTTATTTTGTGTCAAAATATCAAAAAAAGTGAAATTTAATTCTAAAATTATTTATGAACTTCAGATTTTTGAAAATTCATAACAAAAAAAATAAATTTACTTATATTTTTTCTAGAACCGTCAAAATTTTTCCACTTCTAAAGTGCGAACGGTAGTTTCAGAAAGTGGAAATTTCCACTTATTTATCCGGATAAATGTTGAAGTGCGAACAAGGTATTATATATAGTACTAGTAGCTACTTAGGTATAGGTCTCTATTTTTGAATTATGTAGATATGTAGGTAGGTTCCGACTCCTAGGTTATTCTTCTTTGATTTTTATGAGACGGTTTATAATAAGAAGGTATTTAATAAGTAGGTATACGTATACCGTATACCTATGTATCTACATTGTTAATTCAAAAAATTAAAATTAAAGCAAAAAGCGCCGCAAATCCCACTGACCAACCACCAGACCGCCCCCCACCCCCCTCTTGTTTGGGGGCACCCCCTACACTCTCTACAAAAAAAAGGGGCAAATCGAGCAAAAAAAAAAAATTGCCCATACAAAATGTATGAAAACTTTGGGGGGCCCTATCTCCGAAACGGGGCCCGAGCCCCAAGAACTGATTTCAGTTTTGGAAGTTTGGGCATCGCCTTTACCCCCTATCCAAGTTTCAGCCCATTCTGAGAGTTTCAAGGAAACGGCACTTTAGCCAACTTGTTCAGTGAATCAAAATTATTGAAAAGATTTTCTAGGTAGGTAGGTATGTCAAATTAGTTCCGTATCCGGTCAATCATGGAAGTGAAATAATAACTAATATTATTGCTCAGTCATCGAACTCTTATCTATAAATCTTGTGTTAATATTAATTTAAACTTATTAGGATCTATACAAATTTATTTTTGTTCCTGAGGTGGAGAAGTGCTAGTTTTAATTGAATTTTTGTTTATTTTTCAATAAAAACAAACCCGGATATAAAAATTATTATACAGAAAGAAAAGAAAAAAAAATAATTCCGCGATACCTGTATTTAAAATTTATGAAAAAAAATTAATTTTTTTTTATCACTTTCACTTAAATTATTTTATTTCGAATGTCATTTTCCTTTTTGTTTACTTATTTATTTATTTTTTTTTTTCAATTTTATTCTTAATTTTTTTTTGTATGAACTTTTTTTCTTCTTTTTTATGAGAACTTGCTAGAAAAATTCGTATTCGACTTTATTATAAATTCAAAAAAAAAAAAAACATTGGGGGAAGATGAATTTTTTTTTTATACCGAAAATTTAATTTTTATTTTCGTTGTTTGGAAAGAAGGATTTAATTTTTGTGCATTTTGTTTTTAATTTCAAATTATAAATATAATATTAATTCAATTTCCTTTAATTTATTAATATTCTAATTTTTTATTATTTTAATAAATATTGTTAAGAAGTATTTATTTAATATTTTATTTTATTTTTTTTACTCTTTTATTTCAATCAAATTGGGTTTTTTTATTTTTACTTTTTGTGAATGAAAATGAACTTGTTTAACAGAAATATATATTTGTCTCTTTTTTTTTTGTAAAATTTTTGGTCTCTTCAAAAATTTCTGGTTTTTTTGCTTCAATCAAAATTATAAACAAAATTATAAACAAAAAAAATATACTATTTTTCTTCTTTTAATGAATTAATTAATTAAGTTTGTGTGAATTGTGATCTTCAGCCCATATCACATAAAAAATTCACTTTTTTTTTTCTTTATATTCATACAATTTAATTTAATTGATAAATCAAATTTTTGAAAAACAAAAATTTGTTTGTCAATTCACAGTGCTTAGCTTGACTTTATATTAAAATGCCCCATTTTATATTATTATAATAAATCTATTGTGAATGAAAATAATAGCACACTCTATTTGTAACTTGATGAAAGGTAGTGTAATTGAAATTTATATGACAAGCAAACGCAAAATGTGAAAAAAAAGAATTAAGTTCATTATTTCGATTTTAAAGTTAATTTTAAGTTAATAATAAAAGTATTTACCTACCTGATTGGAAAGCACATCTTCGTGCTTTTAAAAGACAACATGAATGGGTTATCTTATAATATAAATGGTATTTTTCTTTACATTATAGGAACTTATAAGATTGGGAATAGGTACTTACAGATAAAAATTATGAAATAATCATAAAGAAAATGAGAACGACCAATGTTTTCGTCAACAATTATGCACGGCTAAGTACTTATATATAACTGCGGCACTGGCATTTTTATACTAGGTACCTACCTCCCTACAGTTCCTGCATATGGAATTTATAGTTTGGTAGGTAGGTAGGTATAGATACATACTACAGGCCGGACAGACTCGCAATTTACCTAGATACCTACCTACATTTTTTATTTCTTAAATTAAAATTTAATAAGCCAGCAATCTAAAATTTACAGAAAATATAAAAAATACCTACTTACCCTTATTAAATGCACAAAACAACGCCTACAATGGAAAAAAAATTATGAACTTTAGTCTTTCAAATAGGTTTAGGTACCTAGGTACACTTAGAGTTCGAGGTAGGTACCGTATTCAATTTCAATGTTTTTCGAAAATTTATTTTTTTTATTATTTTTACTGAAATTTAAAAAAAATTATTTTTTATTTAATTATAAAATTAAAAAATATTAATTTATTTTTCTCTTAAACTTTTTATCTTATTTTCTAAATAAATATATTGTTTTTTTTTTTTGAAATATTAAAAAACTAAAATTTATTGAAAAAAATCGAAATTTAAAAATCACAAAAATTTATTTTGAAATATGAAACGTCAGTGAATAAAATAATATGGACTTGCTTTTGCTTATTGACATTAAAAAAAATTCGCTTATAAATGCAGCTGAGCCGCAATCAAAGATTAAGTGTTAATAAAAAAAAAGTTTTTAATAATCTTGAATTCACAACGATATCTATAATTGGCTGAATTATTTTTAAATTATAAAAAAAAATATTTAAAGCTTCCAATTAAAAACACCAACGTTGATCCGTAATTATGTAATGGGCCAAGAACTTTCTGCAGGTTTTTTCAATTTCAAAAATGAGTGAGTGTAGATATCTTGTTGCGAGACGACTTAGTCGTATTTTTGTCTGGTTTTATTCACGCTGTATTATTATTACATTGCTGTGCAAGCAAGTAAGCTTTCATAACAATTACTTGATAATCTGTGAAAAATCAATAAAAGAAAAGGGAAAAAAAAAGTCTCGTCACTTCGAAAAAATTTTTAATTTTCTTGTAAAATAAATTCTGAAAATTAAATAGTAAAAAAATGGGTGATAATGAACAAAAAGCACTCCAGCTAATGGCTGAAGCTGAAAAGAAATTGAATCAAAAAGGTTTATTCGGTGGTTTATTTGGGTAAGATAAAAAAATGAATTGAGTGGAAGGAACAAAAAAAAAAAAAATTAGCAGGAAATTTTTTTTTAATTGTCTCCTCCTGTTTCCTCTCCTCCCTTAGTTCCTTAGAACACAAAAAATTTTCCATGTTAACGATTTTTTTTTTCATGAAAATAAAATTCAACAATTTCTATTTTTAAAGGGGTTCCAATCGGGTTGACGACGCTATTGAATGTTATCAAAGAGCTGGTAATATGTTCAAAATGGCAAAAAATTGGACAAAAGCTGGTGAAGCATTTTGTGAAGCTGCAACATTGCATTCCAGGGCTGGAAGTCGTCACGATGCGGCCACTATGTATGTGGATGCATCAAATTGTTATAAAAAAGTAAGTATACCTACCTACCTAACTACTAAATATTGATTAAATTACCTCGATAATACATATATTTTCTTCAAAAATAATATGGGAATGGTGATTTCCCATCATTCTGTATTTATAAAATTGAATTAAATTTCAAATTTGTGCTTCTAGGTATTGGTGATTTTGTCTTACTTTTTTCTTTTTGATATTATAGAAATCTTTTAATTTTAATATTTGTATTATTTTTTTTCTTTGTTTTAGACCGATGTCGAAGGAGCTGTTTCATGTTTAGTAAAGGCTATTGATATATATACTGATATGGGTAGATTTACGATGGCTGCAAAACATCATCAAAGTATTGCCGAAATGTATGAAGCGGATCCTAATGGCTTGGTAATTTCACGAAATCAATATTTTAATGTACAATACAATATAAAAATCCTCTTTAATTATAAGGCTAAAGCTGTCCAGCATTATGAACAGGCAGCTGATTATTTTAAAGGAGAAGAATCAGTAAGTTCAGCAAATAAATGCATGTTAAAAGTTGCCCAATATGCAGCTCAGCTGGAGGATTATGAAAAAGCCATACACATTTATGAACAGGTTAGTAACTACATAAAAAAGGGTTATACAATAAATTAAAATATTTATTTTTAGGTCGCCGCTTCATCCTTAGAAAGCTCTCTATTAAAATACAGTGCTAAAGAGTATTTCTTTCGCGCTGCTTTGTGTCATTTAAGTGTTGATTTATTAAATGCTCAGCACGCATTGGAAAAATATGCACAACAATATCCAGCATTTCAAGATTCTCGAGAATTTAAACTGGTCAAGGTAATTATAGATATCAGAATGATTTTTTAAGAATTAATAATAATAACCATCGGAAAAAATTAATACATTATAAAAGTATATGTATTACGTATTTTTATTTTATTTTCCTATTTCAAGATATATCACTATAAGATACTATCTAAAATTTTTAAACCATATTTTTAGACTCTTTGTGAACATTTGGAAGAGGAAAATATTGAAGGTTTCACCGACTCAGTTAAGGAATATGATAGCATTTCCAGATTAGATCAGTGGTACACAACAATTTTGTTGCGAATCAAAAAAGCACATAATGATAATCCGGACTTACTATAAGCAATATTAATCAGAATATTATATTTATCGTGAAATTTTATTACAAAAAAAAAAAGATAAATAATCTTCACTAATAAAGATTATTATTACGAAAAAACATAACAAAAGGTGATTTTAAAAGCAAAAATGTTTATATAAAATATTAAAAATTCTCTATTATTCATTAAACAGATTCGAAATAATAAGAAAGATTATAACATTTATAGTAAAATTAAAAAATATTTCATTAAAATATTATGCAAAGGAAAAAATATGTTTAAAAAAAAATAAATTCCATTAAATTAATTTAAAACAAATATTCTTAGTAAATAAATATATATAAATAAATGAATACAATTTAACTGCAGTATAAAACATCATAGTCTCGCTGATGATTTTCCTTTGAAGAACCCATTCTTGAGTATGTGACATTTTTTTATTTTCTTTAAAACTTTCATTTTTTGTTTCTAATGTCTTGTCAAGTTTGTTAAAAATAAAATTAGATTTGAATAGGAAACTATTATGGATCAATATTCAAAGAAAATCATCGTATAATATAACTGGATGCTTTTGTCTCTTTAAGTCTCATTATATTTCAAAATAATAAGTGTCTCATTTTATTAAGAAATAGTAAGTGCACATTATTAGACTTAAATGTGGCGGATTTCAAACGTTTCACAATATTTTAATTCCATGATAATGATTTAAAAAAAACACTAATTTAGATTTTTTTATTGGTTTTAAGTGGAATTATTGATAATTAAAGCAAAAAGTTTAATGTTTACTACGTTATTTATACTATTTACTAAGTTATCATCTGAACAGCAGATTTTAATTGTCTAAAACGGCCGAATGATTTTTTATACTGTAATTTTTATAATATAATAATTTTCTCTTAATAATAATTGTCTTTAGACTTAAGAATTGTTATGTTTTAAACAACACTTTTTATTTTTGTTTTCGTTTATTTTTAAAATAAAAGAAAAATAAACAAAAAAAAATATATTAAATTCAAAAGTGATCAAAAATAAAATAGTGGCTTTGTAATTTGTTAAATTTTATTGGTTAATATTTTAATTTAAGTGTTTAAATATTTAGCTTTTCTTATAAAAATTAATCTTTAATTAATAAGAAAAGCTGAAAAGAAATTATTCATTCAAAGCATTAGGTTCTACTTAGTGAGATATTTAAAAAATATATATAAAAAAATATTACTTTTTCAACATCACAAGAGATTTGCTTCCTAGTAAAAAAAAAATTTTAGAAAAAAATTTATTAAACTAAATAAATTCAATTCGTATCTTAAAAGTTATATTGTGCTTGAAGTTTAATGGCTTGGTTATTTCAGATTATATTATTATTCCAAGTAATTTAAAAAAAAAACTTTAATTCTACAGATTATAAAGAATATTATGTCTGTATATTTTTTTTATGAAAACTCAATCGGATTTCTAGGAAAATTAAAAAACCTCGTGAAGTGCAGGTTAACCCTTAAGTGAATCGTTCTGCTTACACCAAAAATCAGTCCAAGCTCAATTATTTGAATAATTAAAAAAAAAAAAAAATATTAATATTTAGGCGAGAAACCTCGAAGCTCTAAATTAATTTTTAGATAGGTTCTAAAAATATATCAATTCAATTTGAAATTTCTCGGAAAATTCGTAATACATTTCTCTAATCAACTAAATTCAATCCTAATCAAAAAAATTCATTTTAAAAGAGCCAAAATAAAAAAAAATAAAAAAAACTTAATTTTACCTACACATAATGTATTTTTCTTTTTTGTAAAAAAAATTAATAATAAGTCATATTAAAGAATTTTAATTATAATAAATATAATAATCCCGATAATTTTGAATTTTCAAAGCAAAAAATGTTTAAAATGAAGGAATTTTTACCAAATTCAACAGCATATTTTAATCAATATGATGTCATTATTAGTTTATTTTATTAAAATTTTTATTGTAATAATTTTGCAAAAAGTCATCCATCGAATTTAGCAACTCGTATTTCTGAACCCTTAAATCACGAATTATTACAAAATAAAATATTTTTGCTAAATATAATAAAAATGTTAATATGCTTCCTAAAAAAACTTATTAGTAATACATAATTATTAAAAAAATAAAATAAAAGGGTTCAGAATAATTTTTTTTTGTTCACTTTACGTTTAACAATTGGCATCTATTAGCATCAAAATTTTGCTGTTGAAGGTAATAAAATAACCTGTTATATCATAAAAATTACAAAAAAAAAGAAATCAATAAATAAATATTACTTAATAAAATGTGATTGTCGAAGATCCTATTTTATTTACCTTACTGATTATTATTTCAGATACCACCAAAAGATCGAAATACTTAAAATGCAAATCATCAATAATTTACTATAATACAAAAAAATTTTTTTTTGTACTCTAGTGATTCAATTAATTCGACCAAATGTCATGAAAAAACAGCTTAAAACTATCTACGGAAAATAATGTTGCCAATGGTGCCGGTTTCTTCCAAATCGATCCATTGGTTAAGAAGTTTAAAGGTTACAAATAGGGTTTCTAAATATCCGACCTATTTGATTATCCGGATATCGAATACATAAAAAATAAATTATCCGGATAATCCGGATATACGGTTAATTAAAATAAATAATAAGAAATATTTTTTAATTTGCGGTATTTAATTCAAAATATCAAAAATAGTAACAAATAATAGAATAATAATAAAAGTAGAATTATTAATAAATTTAATTAATGAATAAATGAAATAAAGTAATATGTTAAATTATTGTTTCTTTTTTAAAAATGCATATTTAAAAAAAACAATTGCATTAAAAGTCACGAAAATGAGTCGAGTTCTAATTTTTGGTGAGAAATCACGTGCTCCGTTGCACTGGATGTAGGTTTTATTGTTAATAATGCGCGATAAATATTTAAATTGTCTATCCTTTCAGCAATGTTGTACTTTCTTCATTTTGCTTCTCAACATGGGTAATTGAAGAAATCGCATCGTCAAGTTGTTTCTGTAGTGACGATTTGCTACAAACTGTACTATTTAGAGTATTTAGACTTTCATCATCTTCACTTTCAATAGTAGTTTCTTCAATGATTTACTCAAAGGTTACTATGTGAACAAATTTGAATGTTGTTTAAAAAAATGTATTCTTTTTTATTTAAAAAGTAAGCGTATTTACAAAATAAAGGGTATTATAATATCCGAATAATTGCAAAAAAATATCCGGATAATCGAATAGTTAAAATGTGTCAAATAATCCGGATAGTTCGATATCCGGATATCCGGATTAGAAACCCTAGTTACAAAGATAGATAGATAGATATAAATAGAAGATAAATTTAAAGCAATACCATATTTGACTTTATATCATATCATATTTCGTAATTTAATTCATAGTACCTTGAATGCGTATAAAACTGTTTTAAAATTTACTTATTAGACGGAAAATAATGTTATCCTACAAAACAAGTTATCAAGTATTTCCATTTCGCTCTTTGAAATTTCATTATTGCAGTTTATATTCAAATTACGCCAAGAGTTTTAATTAAACAAAACTTTTATAGTTGATCAAAAGTCCTAGGAACCAAAATGTGTCTATTGCCGAAATGTCTATCGCACTTCACTGCAGATTTTCACTCAGCGAAAGTAGTTAATTAAGCCGTTGACAATGTTTCGTTTTCTTTATAATCGTTTGTACATTTTAAATTATTTCTTATAATATGAAAATTAAACAGTAATTCATCGTACAAAATTTTTTAAATTCGTCATTAGGTAAATATAAAGCTCCGATTTAACGTTGAACTAATGTGACAATAAATATAAAAGTAGTAAAAAATTTATTACATTAATAATTGATAAGTTCAATATTCAAATTAGGTTTTTTATCTGAAGATAAAATATTCAAAAAGGTTTCATCTTAATTGTAAATTGCTATATTTAATATACATATCTACTAAACATGTTTAAATTTTTTAGAAATAATGCTAAAATCTAAAATAAAATAAAACATAATTTACGTTACTTTGGTTATAATAAATTTATTCATACTAATAATCGTAATAATTGAAAAAACAAATGTATATCTGTTTGATAAGTATGTATGGTATGTATCTATGATCTCCTTCGAAACGTCTGCCCTGGACCATTTAAATATTATAAAATTATTTGTTTTTGATATTTTCAAGTTAAAAAGTTGCTAATTAACATTGTCGTCAAATTATAGGTGTAATTTTGTTTAAGTGATTTAAATAAATGAGTAATGAAACGAGTTCTTAAAAACAAATTTTTGACAAATTGATTAAAATTTCAATTTTTTTTTTTGGGAATTTTAAATGTTTTGTTTTGATGTAAATTGGTAAAATGAAAATTCCTGTATTCCCGGTATTGAATCTTCCTTGATTTTTTTTAAACATAAATAGTGGGCAACTTTACGTTAAGAAAATTGGGTACCCATTTGTTTGCAAGCCTCAAAAATTCTCTAGATTATTCAATTTGTTTTAATATGACACCAAAATCACAATTTCAAATAATTATTTGTATACTCTACTCTACAAACAAAATAATATAGATTTAATTTCTTTTAAATTAATAATGCCTCCACCAATAATATTCTGGTTTTTATTTTTTTGTGATTTCTTTTTAAATGCTTCATCTTTGTATACCAGTTTTGTTATTAATATTATATTATTATGAAGTATTAATATTCATGTGTTTATTTCAGTCTTAATTGATCTCTCGAACTATAGAGAGTAAATTAAATTTTATTATATATACAAATAATTAACGATTTAAAAAAAAAAGAAGAAAAAAAAAAAACAGATACTTAAATAGAATTATTAAAATTTTACTAAAATATTATAATTATAATAAAGTGTAACAAATTTAATAAATAATCGATACTATTAATTATAATTAAAATATAATAATTTTAATTAAAATTAAGTGCTTGATTAAATTAAAATTCAACAAAAAAAAGTAATAGGTACAAATAATTAATGCGTACCTACTTAATAACTTTAAATCAAGTCATATTTAAATAAAGAAATAACAAAAAAAAAAAATGAAAATGAATATTGTTAAAAGTTCAAGTGAGTCAGAAATAATATTAAAAAAAATTTATTTTTTTTTTCATTTTTTGGTTTATTGCTTTTCTTTCAACTTTAAATTTAAAATTTTGTTATAGTTTAAGCAGAAACACCAAAAATAATAATAGATTTTTACTCAAAATAACAGGCACTATCTATGTTCTCTTCTAGCAATAAATTTCTTCTTGGAAATGTACATACATTTGTATTTTCAAACGATAAGTTTAAATTTTAATGTCTTTTCTTTTTTTTTTTTTACTTAGCACGAATTCTTAGAGGGCTAAAAAAATAAAATTTCGTATTATTTTTTGAAATGTACATAATGTAATAGATAGTTGATAGTAAATAGCAATAAGGGGTTATAAACCTTTTCAACTTAGATAAGTAAATATTCTTAAATTTATGATTAAAATGAATATTATATATATATATATATATATATATATATATATATATATATATATATTGTATAAAAGATTTTAGGCAAAGGAATCCTGTCAAAAATAACATTATAAGTACTCATACAAAAATTTAATACTAACAAAGTTATTTTGATTTCAAATTAACAATTTTATTTAGATTCATAATTGATCTCCCTGCGTATCTGTGATGATTTGTTTTTCATTTATATGAAAAAAAAAAACTTGTTATCAGGAATTTTTAGCATAGTAAATAATACACACTGTATGGTATAATCACTGGAAATAAAACGGGGAGATCAATTAAAAATCTAAAAAAAAATAATTAAAAATCGAAATCACTTTTTTAATATTAAAATTAATGTAATCAATAGAATTAATTATTATTTTTTTTTTAATTATTCAAAATAAATAGTACATTTAAGGAAACAAATGAAATACTTAAAACTAAACTAACATTATTAAATATTATTAAATTGAAATTGTAAAATGATATTTCAAAATAAAATAACATGCATAATAAATGCTTCAATAACATACATAATAAATGCTTCAATGGCCTCAACCCTCATTTCACTAAGTTCATAAATATTTCCGATGATACAATTTTTTATCAATTAATTTGTATGCCGGTTTATGATTTCAATTGTTGTTTCTTATATAAACTTTATACTATGAACAAAAAAAATGTATAGAATATTTTACTAATTTTGTAGTTGAACTGGTATTTTTTTAAGTTATAATATTTTTTCAAAGCTAAAAAATAATTTTAGCATAAATTTGACCTTGATTTTTTTTATATTGGTTTTATCCGCGATTTAAACAAATTGCGCCAGATTTTTTTAAAATATCCTAAGCTCGGTTAGATGAAATTTCATTAAATTGTGATTTGAGCTCTAATTAGATTAAAACTTTGTTTTCGAAAATAAACTTGTTAATTGTTATAGTAAAGTACCTATACTCGCCTATAATACAGGAACAAAAAAAATTTACTAACCCACAGAATGTACCTACCTGATTCTACAAAATTCGAATTTATGACATCAGTAGTTATTAAAACTAAATCACAAATAATACGGTGTAGCTATTCTAAAACATGTACATTATAAATAAATAAATAAATAAATTTATTTTCAACCATCTGCACATTTAGTTTTTATTTCTTTAAATTTGTATTAAATTTATGAATCATTGAATTCATCTTTTAATTTTTGGATTTCCAATGGGAATTCCCACTCAAAATAATAAACAATAATTATAAAACAATTTTTTTGTTTTTATCTTCATGATATGTACAAGGTAGTTATTTTTTATAAAATTTTAGTTTTTCACAATATTGTAGTCTGATAGAATACGGTTTACTCATCATAATTATGTAATTTATATAATAATGTATGATAATGTATGAATAAAAAAAATCATTCAGTAAATTTTTAATTTTAGTACGGATTATATAGTTAGCTAAAAATGAAAATAACGACCTTTAATGAAATGTTATGAATAGATATTTATTTATGGGAATTATTAAATTATTTTTTATGAGCAAAATTATTATCCGACTTATTATAACCATATCATCTTAAATATGAACTTTTTTCCATAGATTTTTCTCAAACTCTAATATGCTCCTTATTTCTAAAATACTTCTTATTATTTTTTAAATAAATAAATAATTATTAAACGTTTAGCTTTAAGAATATAAATGTAAGACTATATGACTAATGAAGATAGTTTAGTAGGTACTCGTAAATTCTAATCATTTGCATATATAGTTTTGTTTTATTTAAATTTTAAATAATATTTAATTAAATTAGAGAAACAAGTTTATCGAGCTTTAGATAATTTGAAGAAAAGATAAATTGTATATATGTATTAATCTTGGATTTCAATAATTTCTATGTAGTCATATGCTTAAAAAATAATTTTTCTGCGATTTTGTTTGTTGTTCTTATTAGATGTTTTTTTGCTTTTTTGAATCTAATGATAAAAATTTAATAATTTTATTTATATTTATTTGCAGTAATTGTGTTAAGTCTCTTTAGTATGTGTGGATTAGCATTCACACAAATTCGTCAGCGAGCAGATTTACAACAACAATCATCGAATGCAATTGATATAATTAGCAAAGGATCTGAAGCTTTCTCATTAGAACTTTTTAAGGTGAGAGCAATTATTTCTTGAACAATTAATTTAACTACATTACTTATTTTCTTAGTTAGCCTAAGACTTTTTCATTTTCATTATCTTTTTGATACCTAGCCTATTGTTTTGTAACTTTAATCAATCTAAATAAGCTCATTTTTCATTAAGCGAATATCCGATGCAGTATCACAGCATTCCTACGATTTTATGATTTCTCCGTTTTCAATATGGACATTGTTGTTGCTTATTGCTGAAGGATCAAGTGGAGCCACTTTAGATCAATTAAAAGCAGGCTTAAATATTCCAACAGACTTAGATACAATCCGGAGTGGATTTAGTCAAGTTCAGCGAGCATTAAATGTAAATGTCAGCACAATTGACGCATCTTCGTTTCAAGTAGTTATAACTGATTTATTAAGTCAAGTTCGACCTGAATATGAAAATCTAATAAGAAATAATTATGGTGCAAATTTTATGAGTGTGGATTTTAAAAATTCCAGAACTGCACCTGTGATCATAAATAATTATGTTAATCAATCAACTAGAGGTTTAATTGATTTTGTTGTTGATGATGCAGATTTGCAACAAGCTCAATTAATTATGATTTCAACAATATTTTTCAAAGGTCAATGGAAGGTAAATCATCGCAACTGAAAAATATTCTGAAAAAAAAAAAAATTACATTAATTTTCCATTTTAAATGTACATATCATTTTAGCATCCATTTAATCATTCATTAACGAGAAGTGAACAGTTCTTTGATGAAGAAGGAAATGTTCTTGGAAATGTAAATATGATGTTCCAAAGAGGCATATTTCCAGTGGCTGCAATCGCAGCATTAGATGCTCATGTATTGGAATTACCTTATGGTTAGTAGGAAGGAAATATCGCTTTTATTCTTAAATATTCTACAGGCTTCGTCTGAAATTTTCTTAATATACTATTCTCTCAATAAATTCAACATATTTTAATAGGTAGTGAAGACCGATTATCAATGATTGTAGTTTTACCAAGAAAAGGTAAAAAATATTTTCTTTCAAAAATTTTCAATTTAATTTTAATGAGCAAATTTTTTGTTAGGTGCAAGTCTTACATCTGTTATTTCAAGATTGGTTGATTTTAAAGTGAAAAATATCTTCAGCGAACTTCAAAGAAATATGCAGCAGTATGAAGACGATGAAGTTGAAATTTATTTCCCGAGATTCACAACTACTTCCGATTTTGTATTAAATGTCATTCTTGAACAGGTAAAGACTGTTAATTTTAATTATAAACAAGTTAAACAAAGCCAATAATTCCAATTTTTTTAAAACGTAAAACTAGTATTCTTCCATAAAATATATTTAAAATATTTTTGTTTAATTTAATTTGTACTCATAGTTTTAAATTTGTTTTTGTATCGTTTCAGATGGGCATTAAGGATTTATTTGATTCGTATAAAGCAAATTTATCAAAAGTATCCAATAAAGCGATTTTCTTATCTAGAGTATTCCATAAGGCTAAAATTCAAGTCAATGAAGAAGGAACTGTAGCTTCAGCCGCTACATTTGGTGTTTTCTCTAATAAGGCATCACCGACACGCTTGGTTATAAATAAACCATTCGCATATCTCATAGTTGAAAAAACAACAAGTTCCTTATTATTTTGCGGACAAGTTACTAATCCCACAAAACAGTAGTGCTTTTTTATAAAAACGAAAAATATAATAATTTCAACTGTACCGATACTCTTTGATTTTTATAATTTTATCAATGATCAAATTAGGACTATGATATTGTTTTTTTTATGTAAATAATTGTAATTTTAGTATTTTGAGATTAGAAAATCTCGTAAAACTTTTTGTTACATGTAAGGAATAAAAAATATTGAAATTAAATGAAAGTGTTTTTATTAACATTCAATTAGTTTTTGAGTTTCCCCCCTATAATGGTTTTTGTAGAGACATAATGTTCTGCTTTGGAGACAAAAAAAAAATTATTTCAAAATAAAATATTTGATAATCAATTACCTTGCTAGCAGTTCCGAAGCCTATTAGTTTGTACTAAAATTTAACATTATCTTTTTAATTTTAGCAAAATCATTTATTTACTTTTTAAAATATAACAGTAATGTCTATTATTTATAATACATAAGGATCAATATCCTTACTCATTCGTTCATTTTCAGTTTCAGCGCCAACAGCACAAGCTAATAATGTATTTATGCTTTTTTCTTCACCAGCACTAAATATATAACCGTTAGCTTTATCAATTAAATTCTTTAATCTAAGAAAACTATTAGTTTTATTAATGTCTAATGGTTGAAATGTCACCAAACCATAATCTTCAATCATTGAAATTAAAGCTGAATTCAATTTCGCATATTTTTTCTTTAAATGTTTGGAACCTATTGCATTATCATCATCTAGAATTTCCAATAAATGTGTTAATTCTAAAACATCAGTATAATAATCTAAATTAAATGGCAACGTAGATTCATATTTCTTAAATAAATCAGCTTTACTTAGAACATTTACATGCGGTTGAGCCATTTTCAGCATTGTTGTTAAACTTAAAACTAGTGTTGAAATAAATTTTGATGCTGATGAACAATAATGACTATCTATTAAATTTACAATACAAAAATTATAGCCCATTTGGTTGAGTTTTTCCAAAATATTTGACATTGACTTGTGACAAGTGTACAGCTCGACTTGTCCCGGGCAATCAAACAAGAAATAAGAACATTTTGATTTTTCTAATTTATCAGTCAGCCAATCTAGATTTTCTTCTAAGTATTCCATACAAAATAATAAAGCTCCATTGGGCCCCAAATTATGATATCTGCAATAGAAAAAAAAATAGTTTTAATGTGCGACAATAGGGGTTTACCTACCTAGGTACTATTCTATTTTATTTTAACCACCTTTCAAAGTTGCCTAGGTTGCGTCTAGATTTGTGGGTGATTAAAAGAAAAAATGACAGTTGAAAAGCATGCAGGTACATATAATACGCTTCAAAAGTGTAATAGCTAGAACATTAGTTGAACGTGGAAACTTCTAAAACTATAACTACGTATAATATTATGCTCAAATTAAGAAAACTTAATATTATTAATATAAATTCTTACTCCATAACATCTTGAACATTAATTAATTCCATAATATCAATATCCGGTTTATAATGCCAATTGAAATCATTACCTGGATCCAAATTAACAACTTGAACATTTCGACCAATTTCTGTGTAAAATTTTGATGCTTTCTCACAATACGTTGTTTTGCCAGAACCTGGAGGGCCAATTATTAATTGACCATAAAGTTGTTCTTTAATTTTAATATTTTTATATAAACTAACGGCCATTTAATAGTTTATTATTTATTTAATAATAAATAAAATATCTCTGATAATCAAGAAGTTGTAATTTATGCAATCAACAATCATGCAATGAATGATGCAAACAACAAAATTGAAGTTTCTTTCCTTGTGTTTGTTTACAAAAATTATTTATTTTGATTTATAACTAAGGTTATGCACAGACGTTTCAAAAAGTAATATGAATGAAATATGAATTATATAAAGCTTAATCAAGCACGGGAAGGCGACTAATAAAAATTAAATTCAACTTTTCATTTATTCTAGCGTTTCTCATAATGTTTCTGCACTGGCAGTCTTAATATCGGCTCTTGCGAAAGACGTCTTTCTTTCAGCTCTCTTTCGTCTTTTGCCATATACAAAAAAATCGCAAGAGCCGAAAGAAAGACTCATCAAAGTACATACTTTGTCGCTTTGCAGCTTGTAGGTGAAAACACAATTGGGGCGACAACGACGGCGACAGCGATAGCGACTGTCAAAAACCATATATTTGTATGAGAATGAAACAATTGAGGCGATTTTTTTATATCAAAAATCGTTGTAGCCGTCGTCGTCGCCCAATTGTCTTTTCACCTTAAAGCTTCATCAAGGGCGGGAAGGCGACTAATAAAAATTAAATTCAACTTTTCATTTATTCTAACGTTTCTCACTGGCAGTCTTAATACCGGCTTCATACTTTGTCGCTTTGCAGTTTGTGCTTCTTGTTTTTGTGTGTTTAAATTATTTAGTTGTGGTTACACTAATTTCTTGAAAAAAAAAAATAAACAAATATTAAAATAATGCTGAAAACACAATTGGGGCGACAGCGACGGCGACAGCGATAACGACTGTCAAAAACCATATATTTGTATGAGAATGAAACAATTGAGGCGATTTTTTTATATGAAAAATCGCTGTCGCCGTCGCCGTCGCCCCAATTGTGTTTTCAGCATAATAAAAATAATAATATAATAATAAAAATTAAATAATAATAAATAAAGTGAATTTCGTTGGCAGTGTGTACAACTTTTAAGACGTCTTAGTGTTGCCAGTGCAGAAAAGCTATTAATGGTTTACGCGTTATCAGCCGGCTGTTGTCAGCGAAGTAAACAATATAATTTTTTTTTTTTCAATCATCTCCGTCTCTTGCCAATGACTAAAAAAAATTAATTTTACACAAAAAAAATTTCTTTTGAAAGAAGCAGATTTTTTTATTTCGAATTTGATTTTTTTGATTTTAAAATAATTTTTTCTTAATTAAAAAAAAAAAAAGATAAAAATAATATAAATTCAGAAAAACAAAAATGGAAAAAATGAGTTATACAAATAGTAAGAATTATTTCTTTTATGGACAATATATATTGTTAATAAAAAATAAAAATTTATAAATTTTTTTCCCCAATTTTGTAGAATTCATCTATGCAACTTTGCCAAAAACTAGCCGTGGACAACCAATTGTTTTGGGATCCGATCCCAAAGGAAAGAATTTTTTATATACAAATGGAAATTCTGTAATTATTCGCAATATTGAGGTAATTTTTATTTTTTATTTTAATTTGAATTTTAATTCGGAACTTTCAAGATTAATTCTAATCCCGGTGTAAATTTCAATTTTTTTTTTTTTATTTTGTCGGTCGATTCTCATCTGTATGAGTGGTTTTTTTTTATCAAAAAAATAGAAAAAAAAACGATATTCATAACTGTGACCAAATATGGTATGAAAGAAATCTGCAAAATAGATCTATCACAATGATAGCGGTTTTCATTTGGTCTATTAATTTTGTATTTATTTATTTTTTTTTTTAATTAAAAAGTGCTTGTTTGAGAATCTTTAAGTCATCCATGTAATGGAAAATTCATTATCCAAATGACGGAGCTGGTGTATATAAATAATACCTACCCAAGTATTTCATATAAAAGATCAACTACTAGCAGATGGGAAAGAGAATTACTTATTACATACTGTGGCCAAGCACAGCACTTTCTAACGTCAATCAAAATGTCCAGCAACATTTTGCTGATTACATTTCGCAAATTTTGTTCAGCATTAAATATTAAAAAAGTTGTGGCTGTCGAGATATAGAGATTTAAAAATAAACACAACACATATATTATATATTTTTTTTTTTGGCTTTTCCAATTCAATTGGAATTCTTTTTTTTTTTTTTATGTTCATTTTAGTTTCTAACTTTTTTTTTTTATAATATAGATATGTACCTATATAATAAAATATTGCTGTCTTACTTTGGGAGAATTTATATAAAAATGAAAATAAAATTTATAAAATAAATTTTCTTAAAAAAAAAAAAAAACACCAACGCAAAATGAAAATTTTAATTAAAAATATGTATAATTTTTTTTTATTTTGATGTTAAATTTTCCCGCTAATAGATACTATATTTATGAAAACAGAAAAATTAATATTTTGATGGAAAATTATTATTATTTTTCATTCGTAGAATCCAGCTATTGCTGATGTTTACACAGAGCATTCGTGTCCAGTTAATGTTGCGAAATATTCACCAAGTGGATTTTATATTGCTTCTGGTGGTATGTATTTTGAATTTTCTGTATTAATTTCAAATAAATTGGTTCAAATTGCTGAGAGTTCACTGATCTCATTAATTTTTTTTTATACGATAAATAAATCATCAAAATTGAATTTAAAGTTATCTGATTACAATAAACAAATAAAATTTTCATTACAAAATAACTAACTTGAGTTTTAAAAAACCAAATATTAGACAATCATTTTAAAAAAATGGAAACTTTCTAAATCGTCGCATTTCAGATAATAATATTAACATGCTTTTTTTTTTATCTTATCAAATCTATATTTTCACACAAAACTTAAACTCAGTTATAAATTGTTCTCACTTTATTAACTACTATTAACCTTTAAGTCCCTTTTTTTATATGAAATTTGTTTTACTATCTTTTATTCGTTTTTTTCTTAACTTTGATTAAAAAAATTGTAATTAGATTTTTCAAATTTTATTCACAAATTGTTTTAATTTTTTTATTTTTAAAATTAATATAATAATATCAGATGTATTTTAAAAATTTTTTTTTGAGCATTAATAATTCACATTTTAACATAATTTGGCAAAGTTTTTAATTAATAATTTTAAATTAATTTTATCTTAAACGCAGTTTCAAGAAAGAATTAAACGTACAATGCAAGAAATAATTTCATTGTTGAAAAGTAAGCTCATTGTGAATTCGCTTTATTTCGTTATATATTTTTACACCTATGTCAAGTGTGGGTGCATACATTCTGTGTGGCAAATGATTTCTATTATTTTTCGATGGATCTATGCATGTATTTATTAATGTTAATAAGCTAACTGGTGCTTTTGATGTTGCCAATAATCCGGGAAATAATCGTGTTCCTTTAAAAATCTGAAAAAAAATAACAGGAAAAATGTTGCCTAATTACATTGCCAAAGAGTGTATTTTTTTAATAAAGGGTTTAAAAGGGGAAAAAATAAATAAATATCGGCTATATCAGAATAACTTAATTTGTCTTACTTGTTGGCAGATAATTTGTAAATTATTGTTTTGTTGTATTCCATTGCATATTTTCAATTTAATATCACATTTTCCTAAACAAGAACCAAATTTACAATCGTTGTCGTCTACGCAATGTGATCCATCAGCAACTGTTTTATCCATTTGTGTTTCAGTCTGTACATTTTGAGCGGTTTGATATTTAATCCTATAAAAATATGGTTTTATTAACTTAGAAAACTTTTCAATAGAGTCGAAATGAGGTTTTAAAACCGAGTCAATTATTGATTAATTTAGATGTCAATTAACAGAAACATCAATAATAAATTGTTTTTTATATAATTGTCCCCCAAATTCACCTTTTATCAACAGTCATTCCAAATAAGTGTGCTTCAATTTTACAAATTTTTAGTGGTTCAGGTTTAACACTATCTAATCTGTATATATAATCTAAAATCATGGCAGCAAATTTTAAACGACCTTCCCAATCAATAGTTCTAAAAGAAATACAAAATGAAGTAATAATTTCAAATTCATATAATTACTAAGACATTACATATAATGTCGTAGGCCAGTTTCTGGTTGAATTGAAACTAAGTTTTCTGTTGCATAAAATGGACCACATGAACCTAAAATATTTGGAAATATAGATTCTTCTTCATACAGTTTTCCCATCATGTAATTATTGTCTTTGAATAGTCTCCATAAATTAATCATTTGCTGGGGATTATGTGGATCTATTTCTTGGCTTAACAGTGCGTGAATCTGAAATATTGAAACTTTTAAATTAGGAATCAAAAAAGCAATAATTAAATTTTTATATATAATTACCACTGTGTCTTCAATTGTCACATTATAAGTAATTATAATAAATCGTTTGACAATATTTTGAAAATCTAACATTTCTGGAAATCTTTGTTTCCCATTTTTATCATACCATGTTAGATCATCTTTTATATGCTTTGCCATCTAAAAAAAAATTGAATAAAATAATTGGTACTCCCTTAATCAAATTTGTCATTAATGAACTATATAAATTTTTACTTTAATGTCATAGATGTCATTATTTTTAACGGCTGTAAACACAGTTGTTTTCATTGAATTATGTGGGCATTTAAAATCCTTGAATGTGTCGCTGTTACATAATTCATCACACAATGATCCACTAAAATCGTTCTCCTTATAATTTATACACTAAAAATAATAAATTTTGTAATTGAAATATTAGCTGCATTTTAATTATGCGGTCTTTTTGAATTAAAATACGATATTTAACTATCTCTTTAAGTTAATAGTGCTAACAGAGACTAGTGAAATGGAAAAAGAAAAGTTTCTTTATATACATATAGAAATGTTTTTTGTGTATACTGAACGCTTAGGTTCGGCATATACCTGTTTGTTCTACATTATAAGTTAAAAAAATTTATTTAAATATGACTCAATCTCAAATAAACTTTCTTAGTCGCTAAAGGAAAAGCGAGGATTCAGAAATACATATTTTTTGTGGAAAACACTGACTTAATGTTTTTTTTTTTTGCGAAATAATAATTTGCGAACTGAGGAGATTATTAAAGATTTTATTTCTTAATTTTTCCTAAAAAATCGTGTATAATAGTTTTTGATTTAAATTTATTTACCATGTGATTTAAACTACTCGATGATAAAATTTTATAACAAAATTCTAAATTTAAATATGAAAATATGAATATTGAACAACTAATTAAAATTGTGACAATTAAAATCCTCTGATAAAAGGATCTAAATTTTCTTCGTATGCCACTCAAACTGGTAAACATTTTTTTTTTTTTTTTAATTATCCTTATTAATTTTATGTTTTTTATATTAAAAAAGAAAATTTTTCCAAATTTTTCTAGGAAATCCGATTTAAGAACTATTTTTAAGTAATTGATTTTGTTTTTTTTAAACTTATTAAACTCATTATTTTAAACTTATTTGTATATATTTGTTAAATTTTGGACAAAAAAGTAATTTTATAATTTTAATTTAAAAAAAAAAATAAATTTATATAAAAATAGAAAATAGAAAGATTTTTCACACAATATTTTCAGTAAAAAATATAAAATACAAACACAAGTGTTCACATAGAAAAATTTATTAAAATAATCATTTTTAAATCTTGCGCATTGTGGAAAAAAGAAAAACAATTTTTTGCCTCTTTGCGGATTCTATATATAAGATTTTCGTTATTTTCTTTCTTTCTAAATACAATATGAAAAGTACATTTTAACATTAACCAGAGCTAAAAGATTGCAAACAATTTGATAAGGGCTGTTGCAGCGCGTAACTTTAGAAATTATTAAAAATAATTCAATTGGGCTTTAAATAAATATAATGAAGTTAAAGGGATCAAAATGTCAGGATAACGCTAATAATTCCAACAAAAGAGATTTTACAATATTACTTAAAATACAATTTTATATATAATATGAAAGAATTGTAACAAACCATTTGTTAAAATAACAATTTAGTCTTTACTTAGTAAGTAACATAATAAATAAACACTTCAACGTAAGAATGTACTCTGTAGTAAATAGTTTAATAATATTATGTTTAATGATAAAACTTTTTTTTGATAAAATAAATATCTTGTTAAAAAGCATAAAATTATAATATTTATGTTATATTTCAAAGGATAGTGAACTTTTATAATTGGGATCAAGTTTTCTCTTCTCCAAATTAAAAAAAAAAAAAAAATAAATGTCGTAGCTGAATATGTATAGCTCTAATTCTAATAATTTTTTTTTCTAGATCAATCTGGTAAAATTCGTATTTGGGATACCGTTAATAAGGAGCATATATTAAAAAATGAATTTCAGCCAATTGGTGGTCCCATTAAGGATATATCATGGTCTCCCGACAATCAAAGAATTTGTATTGTTGGAGAAGGCAGAGAACGTTTTGGGCATGTATTTATGACTGAAACTGGTACATCAGTTGGAGAAATTAGTGGTCAATCGAAACCAATCAATTCATGTGATTTCCGTCCTGCACGACCATTCAGAATAATTACTGGCAGTGAAGATAATACAATTGCTGTATTTGAAGGTCCACCGTTTAAATTTAAAATGACCAAACAAGATCATACTAGATTTGTTCAAGCTGTTAGGTATTCACCAAGTGGCCATTTATTTGCCTCAGCTGGTTTTGATGGCAAAGTATTTTTATATGATGGTGCATCGTCTGAATTAGTTGGTGAAGTCGGAAATCCAGCCCACAAAGGCGGTGTATATGCTGTAGCTTGGAAGCCAGATGGTACTCAGTTATTAACTTGCTCAGGGGATAAAACATGTCGATTATGGAATGTTGAAACTAGAGAACTTATTACTGAATTTGTAATGGGTACAACTGTTGATGATCAACAAGTATCGTGCTTATGGCAAGGTGATCACTTATTAAGTGTATCATTATCTGGAAATATTAGTTATTTGGATGTTAATGATCCATTGAAACCATTGCGTATTATTAAGGGGCATAATAAACCAATAACTGTTTTGGGGTTGAGTGATGATAGAAGTACAATTTATACTGGAAGTCATGATGGAGTTGTTACTAGCTGGAATTCTGGTAATGGTACTAATGATAAAATTTTGGGAAATGGTCACGGGAATCAGGTAAGAGTTACAATTTAAGTTTATAACGTATGATTCAAATTTTTTTTCCAAATTTATATTTTTTTAAATTTTTAGTTAAATGGTATTGCGTCTTTTGGTGATTTTATTTATACTTGTGGTATTGATGATTCTCTCAAGCAAATAAATGTGGAAGGAAACACTTATACTGATTTAGTAGTAAAGTTAAACTGTCAACCTAGAGGCTTAAGTATTATCAGAGATCAAAGTATAATTATTTTAGCTTGTCAGAAAGATATAACAGTTGTTAAGGTAATTGAAATAATTTTTTTTTTATTAAATTTTTTATCTAAATTCTCTAATATATGTGTATTTTTTTACCACTATTTTTTAGTACAATTTTCCGAAAGCTTAAATAAACCTTAAGTATATCATTTAATTTTTAGGATCACCAAAAAGTATTTTCATTGCCAATAAAATTTGAAACTAATTGTATTTCATCAAATTCTGAGACATTGGACGTTGCGGTTGGTTGTGATGATCAAAAATTAAGAATTTATTCTCTGAACGGAACCCAATTGGAACTGAAAAAAGAAATCGACCATTTAGGTGCTGTTACAGATTGCGTTTATTCACCAGATAACAAATATTTGGTGGCATGTGATTCAAACCGGAAAGTAATCCTATATTCTGTTGAGGAATATGCGGTAAATTCTTAAATTTTATAAATTTACAATTACAACTAAATATTAAATAAAAAAATTTTTAATGCAGCTGGCTCATAATAAGGAATGGGGCTTCCATAATGCCAGAGTCAATTGTGTTGCATGGTCTCCAAATTCTTTGTTAGTCGCAAGTGGTTCATTAGATACCACAATCATTATTTGGTTTGTTGCTTATCCAGCGAAACATCTGATCATAAAAAGTAAGATAATTACCATAAAAAAATGGATTCTTAATTAAAACTTTTAATTAAAAAATTATTATTGGACTAAACTTTTAGAACATTTTTTCAAGCTTAAAGTTTAGTATTAAAGATATGTATTAAAGATATGAACTGAAGATAGTCAAAGAATCATTACGATTATAAACTACGATAGTATTAAGTATTAGGTTTATTGGTTCTATTTTAAAATATTATTTTATTACGATTTCAGATGCACATCCTCAATCACAAATTACTAAATTATCATGGTTGGATAATAACACTATTATTTCTACCGGTCAAGATTGTAATACTAAAATATGGGAAATCAATGATGTCTAAAATAACAAGTTCTTTAAATCAATTTCATTAATTTTTTTTTTTTTTCAAATACGCATTTTTTTTTGCATTAAGTTCAATACATTTCAGTTTTATATGCTTTTTACAAAAATTTATTATTTATTTTATTAAACAAAAATTATGTTAATATTTATGAAAAAAAAATTAAAAAATTGTATGAAAAAATTGAAGAGCTACATATATCATTGATAATTTTTATTTTTATAATTAATTCTGTTCTTAAACCATTTTTTTATGTCAATTATGTAAAATTAAATAATAAATTTAATTAATTAGAAATCTAATTTCTTAATTCATGAAATAGAAATATAAGACGGCCTATGATACGTAATGCTTTATTGAAAGTTCTGCGTGAAATTGGATTGCAGTTTTTTATATATACAAAATTTTTTTCGAAAAGTAATAAATACATAACTTTAAATTTTCATTTAATAAGTTCTCTATTTAATCATCTAAATTTATTTCCCTTGAGGTATTTGACTGTATTTTTTTTCTTATCATTAACATAATAAATTCAAAAAGCTTCCTGTTTAAATTCGAGAACACACAATTAAGTATGTATTAAAATAATAATTTACAAAACAGAAACATTTTTACATATTAAATTTTGTGAAAGATTTCATCTTGGAAATTGTGATTAATTTTTCTATGTTATTTATTAAACAAATCACACAAAGATGATTAAAGAAGATAAAACTATAAGATTTTGTTTTTTTTTATATTATTTAAGAGATTATGTGTTTTTTATAAATATAAAATAAAATAATAAACATTTATAAAGGAAAATTCCACTTTCTTTTATTTAAAAAGCGACAGGGAGCTTCCAGAAAAATAATTATTCTTTTTTAGTTTGAATAACCTACTCTTTCAAATTTTACAAATATCTTTCTAATAAGCAAACATAATTTTATGGAACCTAGAAGAAAAAATTTAAATAATTTTTATTTTTTTACAATAACAAAATTTATTTTCAGATTTAAAATTGTTTTTTTTTTATTTATTGTAAATAACAAAACAATCCACTTCAATAATAATTATTATTAACAATATTTACAACAATTGTCTTTTTTTCACTTGAATATAAAATGATGCAGTGATTAAAATCATGAATAACGTGCAGTTTTATATAATCAAAAATTTCCTAAATTAAAATTACGATTTTTGTTAAAAAAAACTAAAATGTAATTTTAGGTATTTTAAAGTTGTGCTTATTTTCAATAAGTTCATATAAATTAGTAAAATAATTGTATTTATATTTTAATCGATTTCGTTTTAAACATCTTATATGAGATATTCCAAAATTCTTAAATAAATGGAATCTTGACTTTTGTATAAGTATTTCAGACGACATTTATTTATATAGAAATGATTTTTATTTAGAAATGTGTAATTATTTGCCTTCATGAACGTATACATAATAAATACAACTACATAAAGGACATTTTAATATCAAAAACCGATAAACCAATTGGTACAGAAAAATAAAGCAAATAACAAAATAATAGTGAGCAAAAAAGAAAAGGGTTCATATTAAAAAAACACGAAAAAAAATTGTAATGCTGAATTATAATAACTTACTGCACTTTGAAAATGTCATCCGAATTTTATAGATAAATAATTAAATAAATAAATAAATAGAAAAAAAATTGGACTAAAATTACATAACAGGATTTAAAGATTTAACTATCACAGCTAGGGACTAGCAAAAATATGTAAAAATATTTTCTATTTAACATAAATATTTTAAAATAAAACTAAGTTGATTTGGGATGTTCCATATTTTCTTGTTTAAAATTCGTTTCAATTGTTATTTCCGGTAATGAACTTGGTGGGGTGGAGATATTTTGATTATCGGCTATCGCTGAACTATATTGGTTAGACAAAAATAAAAAGGGACTATTAGCTTGAGCAGACAATAATCTGTCTTCAATTTCAAGTTTGGTCATAGCGATCGCCGTTGGATTAGTTGTAATAATTCCTTTCCGCTTTCTTCGAGTCTCTGATTCACACAGACTAGGAGCAGTTGGATGTCTAAAAAAAATCTTGGTATTACGTTTTTTATTTAAAAAAAAAAGTTTAATTAACTTACCTATAGGAGACATGTTTTCGTAATGCATCCTTACTTCGCGAAACATGAGTACAAATGTTGCAAGCATATCTAAAAATAATTATGATTTTTAGTGATTAAAAAATATAATTAAAAAAATAATGTTTTAAAATAGATTATTAGGGAATAAAAATCGTAGAAAAAACGTACCTAACATTCTGATGAGTCTCTAAGTGAACTCTAAGATTGTATTGATTGCTAAATAATTGAAAATAAAATGATTTAATTTTTTTCTTGCAATGATAAAAAACTATAAATTGTCTTACCTCAGAATTTTATGGCAAATAAAGCATGTTGCGTACAATTTTGAGTTTGAAACCTTTTGCTGCAGATTTAATTTATCATTTGATATTTTTGTTTTATGTAAATTATCAGCTGATATATTAAATCCAGGTATTAGTTGAAGATTTTCATCAATCGAAATACTTTCAGTGGACTTATTCAAATCTTCATGGTCGCTTAAGAAATGTGGCGGGATTGCAGAAAAATTTATGGGATTTGTAGTAGATGGACTAGGCGAGGAATGGCATGAAGTTATATTTTGCTGGATAACGTCATTATCATTATTACTTTTATTTATATCAATATTGCTATCGTTATTATTATTCTTACTAATATTATTATTATTGTCATTGTTTATTAAATTGTTGTTGCTATTATTATTATTGTTAGTATTAATAATATTGCAATTGCTATCGCTGTGAGCTCTTAGGGACTCAGCAATTTTATCTATATTTTTAATGTCTTTATTAAATTTTCGATCGCCTGTATGATTTCGCTTAATAGATTCAGTCCCAGAATTTTCATTGTCTTTTATATTTTGTTGTATTATATTAACTTGTTGCTTATATTTCTCTAGCAATTCATTGGTCTTATTCAATGCTGATTGAGAAAAATTTAAAGGTTGTGGCAATAAATTTGGATACAGCTGAAATGATTTCATGAAAAGGTTTTCAATTGGTATTTGCTGTTTTGGCTGTGGTGACATTTTTACTTCAGGACTAGAATTTTTATTAGAGTTTTTCATCTGTAAAAGAAATAATACAAAAAAAAAATAAAAATAAAAATTGAAGATTTATGAGCAAATATTATGTGACTAAGAAATTATAAAAATAGAGAACAGCGACATGTCGTCAACTTATTATCAGTAAAATAATTATAAAATCAATTTGAAATTAATTAAAACAAAATACTTACATTATTTTGGAATTCAGCCAATCCTTTAATGCCAAGAGTTTCTGATAGACTTAAAAGTTGGGGAATTTCAGTTTCAAATACATTTACTTGCCCACAATACATAAATGTTAAAAGAGCTGCCATTGTTGCTGCAGTTGATCCAGGAATCACTTTAAAAAAAATTATTTTGGAAAAATTTCTTAAACTTTTTTTTTTGTAATTATTTTTCTCACCTATAACTGGATGATGAGTTTGATCAATTGAATTGAAAAGTTCAAAAAAAAATTTACTACACGAACTCAAAACAATTCGATGAGCTTTGAAATTTTTATTTTCTGCAACAATTGTAACATCAGTTAAATGAGATTGGTCCAATAAAAGTGGAAGAGTACTTAGTAAACTAGTCTGAAATAAGGAAAAAAAAATTTGTATTTAAGTTATATATAAAAAATGATTATTAATATTTATTTAACATTTTTATCACAAAAAAAATTAACTAAAATATACCTAACCATGTCATATATATATTGTATTTACATATATAATTGTGATATTGCCGGTTGGTGGAAGAAAGACTCAACAATATGACTTTAATATCGATTTCTTAAATGTTAAAACCTTTATAATACGAAAAACAAAAATTTGTTATATATAAAATAATCAATTATAGAGTTTATAATTTTCATTGACTTCAATTATATAAAAAAAAATTATATTTGGACACATTGGACATTTAAGTATTCGATATTATTACATTAAAGTTACTGTTATACCGAATAAGCAATTTAAAAATATGAAAGTTAAATGTTTGAATATCAATTTTTTTTAAAAGAAAAAATTCAAAAGACTAGGTATAATTTATGAAATTATTGATGGCATTAGAAAAATGTTTTTTCTGATGATTTGTTTGGAAAAATTAAAATTTGAATAAAAATTATGCTTTTTTATATAAACCAGAATCAGCATCATAGAATAAGAATCACATGCAATTGCGCCAGAATTTATTCTGGATAATAAATTTAGCGCCAGAAAACAGTAATCTGGTTCGGAATCATAAGAAGTAGTGACTGTAAAGTTAAGATGTAAGGTTATTTTTAATTTTAATATAAAATTTTCAATATTCTGTATCAGATTCTGATTTATGAAAAAACTCTCGATTCTAGCGCTAAATTCTGCGGCGAAATTCTGGCGCCATATTTGAATTCTGATTCTGATGCTGATACTGGTGTTATATAATACTGTACGTTTTTACAAATAATACTTAAAAGATATTTTTTTTAAACAAAATTAAATAAAATTACAATTTTGGTTTTGATAATGTTTTTTTTTTATAACTCTTTACCTTTGGGTCCAATTTAAGTATGTATTTTTATTTTTATATATCATCCAGTTTTTATAATTATCTTTTTCAACATTATATCCAATAATGATTTCCAGAATATTTTTGGTTCACTCAGTATATATTGTAAATTACAGTGACAAAAAAAAAATGTGTAACTAGTATATAAAATTTAAAATTTAATTTTATTTATTTTTTAGTTTTTTGTGTGTGGAAAAGCAACAAAAAAAAAAAAATAATTATTTAATTAATTTATTTAAGGTATACCTGATGGTTATGCCATTTTAAACAAAACTGCTGAGGATTATTGTCCATTATTATTATTCAATTTTTTTTTTTTTATTAATTAATTAATTTTATATTTAATTAATTATAGAAAATAAAATTTGTAATTTCTGTCCTTGTTATATTAATTTTTTTTTTTTTCAATTTTCCAATGAAAAAAAATAATTTAATTTTTTTTTTAGACACTTGTTACATGTTATAGGTACATATATTTAAAAAAATTACAATAATTAACAATGAAAAAAAAATGTATATCTTAAAAAAAAAAAAACGAAAATTTCGCACGTTATGCTAAAATTAGAATATTCTTCTATGAAATCTATGCACCAGAAATGTATTTTTTTTTTGTACCTACTATATGTTGATTACACAAAATAAAAAAAAATTAGAGTAAAATATAATATACGATGAGTTTTAAATTAAAATCCAAAGACAAAAAAATAATAAATAAATAAATAAATAAGATCTATAAGTATTTATTTAATATATATATAAATTTTATTTTTATTTTTAATGTACACTGAATTTTTTTTTTTTTTTTTTAGGGCTATTCTTGTATGAATTGGAATTTGCAGAAAATAAAATTAAAAAAAAACAAAAAACTTTAAGTTATATTATAGTACATGAAATTTTGATGTTATATTTTTCTATATGATAAATAAAGTTAATTCAAAATAAATTTTCCGTGAAAGCAGGTGTTTTTTTTTGTTTTATATTCATATATTTCAACAACCGATTTCAGATGGCTACAGAATTTCCCAAGAATAATTGTGATGATAATAAATTGTAATAATAATTAATTAATTTTCTTTTTTATTTATTAGATTCTCTGATCATTCTGTGTGGAGTTGACCGGAGAAGCCTGTATATAATATATGTACTCATTATTTATGTCTCCAGAAAAATTTTGTTTGTTAAATGATATCACAAACTAATACAACTCTATAAAAGACTGCCAAAAATGAATATTTTTCGTTCCCAAAAAATTTCAACAAATTTGAAAGAAATTGGCTCTTTTTTCATAGTATGGTGTAAAACAAAAATCTTCTCATTATTATTGTGTGCTGTTTTTGATGCACATTTTATTGAGTCTACAAAAAATAACAAATCATCAACACGTAGCATTTGTAGCTAATTAAAATTCGTAACCTGTTATGCCTTATTTCAACTTGATGATACTATGTATCTGTAAGCCCAAAATACTTGAACATAAAGTAAAGATACTAAGATTAAAATAAATTTAATCATAGATGCATTCAAAATTTTCATTAACAAATAATTTAGTTAAAAAAAATAAGTTAAATATGAGTCCAGAACTTATACCATAATAATATTAAAAGATAAGATATTGTGTAAAAGATAAGATATTGTGGAAGAATTGATCATTATAATACCATATTATAATATATAATTATGTAGATATATTATAATAATTTTATCTGTAGTTATGTAAGGAAATTATTGAATTTAAATCAATTAAAAATAAAAAAACCTGATACATTATTTTCTTTTATATAATGAATTTTGTCTAAATTTATTGCGATCGAATGTGGAAGCACCTTAATGCTGCTTATAGAAAATGAAAAAAAAATAAATAAAATATAAATAAATAAAAATAAAGTTCCAAATAGTTCTATCGAACCGAATTATATATTTTTTTTTTTTTTTATTTTCCCGAAAATAAAAATTATTGTTGTAAAAATATATTTGTCGCCTGGTATTTTTAATGATATATAATTTTTTTTTTTTGATTTTTTTTTGTATTTTTCTTTTTTCCTTTTTACATAAGAAGCTTTTTGGGAAAATTTCGCAATCTTGCTTCAAAAATATAAAATTAAATTTTCTTTCAATTTTCAAATGAAAAATTATTTATTTTTAGCGAATATTAACTTCTGTTTTAACTGGAATTTTGTTCTTTACTGAAAAAAAAAATGAAAATATGTGACAAAAAAAATTTTAATATTATAATTTTTAAAAAATTTTGAAAATTTAGCCAATAATTTTGAAAACATTTTTCATAATATACAATCTACATAAATATATATATATATAGATTTAGATATACTATTTTTAGTTTAAAGATGAGAACAACAGAAAACAAAATAATTTATTTTGCCTGTAACGAAGGAAATTATTTTTTTTTATTATTCCAATTAATGATGACAGACACATCAATTTTTTTTTTTTGGAAATGTATTAATTATTTTTTTCAAAATTTCTGAATTAAGATTTTAATTCTCTCTAGACCTTCTCAATATCATATGATCGAAGAGTTTACATAGTTTAAGTGAGAAAAATTATGACATTCTTACAATCAAAAACAAGTCTAAGTACATATTTAATATCGTAGTGTAACAGAGCTAATCAAATGCCACTTCTACATAATATTTATTCAATTTAAATAAATAAATTTTTTTTATATAGATTTTTAGCTCAGTTCTAATAATATGGAACTTTTTTTTAAAATTTTCTTAACACACTAATGGTATGCTGAATTTCAATCTTACTTCATCTAACGAAATCTGACACTTACAGTGTACCTATAAATCTTTTAAAAATAAAAATAGAAAATTACACGATGATGACAGTCCCAAAATAATTTAAAAGAATTTTATTTCTCGAACGATTCCAGATTTGGTAATTTCTAAAATTTCTATAGTTTACAAAAATAATAAATATCTAATTTGGGTTGATTTTAAAGTTAGAAAATAATTAATGATTATAAAAATTTATTCGCAAGCCAAAAATCCCTATAGGTATTTATAGTTTGTTTTATTTTATATAACTGGAAAATAATCCATTTAATTAATTTTCGATTACATAAAATCATTTATTCCGTTCTTTTATATATAGGTTCTTAGCCAAAAATTATTGTATTATTATTATTATTATTTTTTTACGTTTTAATCCATCTCTACCCCAAAAAGATTTAAATGAATACAGGTCGTTAGAATTATTTTTAGTTTAAATTGGCCTGGAGAATTTATTTTTTCTTTTCTTAGTTATTTTTATTTATTTTATTTTTTTATTTCTATTTTTCACACAAAAATATTAAAGCTTTATTTTAAGATACGCAACAATTTTCAGTATTTTTTTTTTTTTTTCTACTCTTCCGATATTACTTTTATAATATTTTTTTTTAATATGGCATTAATTTATTTTTTGGAAACATTTATTTTCTATTCTAAAAAATAAGAAAATTTAAATAAAAATATATATAAAAAAAAAAAAAAATTTTATTCTTTTTTTATTCAAGTTTATTTTATTTTAAAAATATATAAAATTCACGCGCGCGAATTCTTCTTTACCGCTTGATATTTCGTTAATAACAAAACAAAAAGATTCTTATTTGTCTCTTCGATTAACGATTTCGATTGTAGGATAAGAGCTTTAATGATTAGAAAGCGGATAATAGGGAAAATTTTAAATCTGTATAGGAGTTGTGAAAACAATATTAATGATTATTAAAATAAGATGTTGCAGGTGTAAAGCTTAAAAATATGAGGAGAGGCGCATTTTAGAATATGAAATTGAAAACGTTTCCACTATATTTTTTATATATGCAAGAGTTTTATCGTAGTTTAATAGTGGATATATCTAATAATTCGAATCAATAAGCTGTCGTGAACGTAACAAACATTTTTTTAAGTCTATGTAGCTTGATCTTAGGACAATATTAAGTTCTTCGAATTAATTATCAAATAAATATATTTACTTTTATAATTTATTTAAAAAAAATATATATATATATATATATATAAAAAATTCTTATATTAAGCTCTTGCTCTTCATTTTTCTATTTATTCGAAAAATAAAATTGTATATTTAAAATAATAATATATTATTCGGGGACACATTTTTCGAGCTACATACATATATAAATATTACATCGACAAGGCAGTGAATCATTTATTAGAAACGTCATATAATTTTTATTAAAAAAAATAAAATAAAAATGCTAAAATTTTATGCGAAACTGAGTTCCTTGCATCATAAAAACATATACAGTACGAATATATAAGAATATTTTCAAAAAATACACTTAAAAAATTATGTGATAAATTAAAAAAAAAAGTTAATCATAAATTTTGTTTTTAATAAATTTTTTTCTTTTATTTAATTAATATAAGAAATGAGATTTTAAGATATTGATGTTGATTGTTCTAAGCACGATGTGTATTATAAATGAAATAGAAATTCATCAAATTGCAACAATTTCCAGGTAGGTACATACATTTAATACTACATTAAAATTCATATTATTTTTCAGGTGTAGGTGCCTGATATATTTTACTACTACTCATTTTACAGGTATAGGTACTTCCATTTCATATTTCTGAAAAGAAAAACCAGGATATTTTTGTTGTGATGAATTATGAGCCTAAATTTTTAAATTTTTGTGAACATAAAAATAAGTTTAATTAAATAATATTTCCATCTCGACACTGTATTAATTATAATTAATTATAATGTTTGTTGTGTGTATAATAACGATTACATTTTTTTGTTTTTTTTTTTTTTTGGCAAATATTCATTATCCGATTCTTGTTATTTTATAAATAAACGCTCCGAATTTTCATTGTTTCAAAGATATTCTGTAAAGCATTATGAAAAAAAAGAAGTGCCTGGAATAATATGTTTTTTTTTTGCTTATATTGTTTGCTGACAGTTTAAATGTGATTTAATTGTGAATTGATATGAAATTTAATTTGTGATTAAGTTCCAGTTTCAGTTCTTCAGCATTTCTCAAGCAAAAATTTGATTTTGAATGACAGTAGTTGTGAATGTTTTATATTATCATACAACTGTGTAACATTGGATTCGTTTTCCGTATTTTTTAAAACCATATTTAAATATTGTTCTGAACTTGAACTTTATATATTTATGCACAAAAAATACTTTAATATAATAAAATTAAATACTTTATTAAATACTTTATAGTTTATGTTAATGTTTATATAGTGAAAAAAAAATGATAAGGCTAGTTTTATTAACCAACATATTACACCAATTCATTATCGTTTTGACCCATATTATACCTATTTATTTCTATTGTAACAACAAATTCATAGAATTTCAATTAAAGAGTTATTTCTCTTTTAAAGCATTTCATTTTGTGTTTAAAGCAGCATTCTACTTTGATTTTTTACATTTTTTTTTAAGTTGGAGTGTGATTAATAAACTTCTCGCAAAAAGTTTTCTTAGCTTTAGTTTTCCTGCAACTTAAAGTTCAGAAAACATAAAAAAAAAGATTATATTGCAAAATGACTTTTAACTTATAAAAAAAAATGTAATAAAAAAAAAACAATAAATAAACTTGAATACCCTTGACTCTTCATATAAATTTAATTATATTATCGTCTTAAAAAAAAATTATTATTATTCTATTATTTAAAATTATAGTTATAGTAAGATTTCTGGTTAGTTAATCTTAAACATTTGGTTGAAAAATGTCAAAAACTATCTATTTGATCTTTTCCATTATAGTTGTGACTACCAGATTTTCGGGTTATTGTTTAGAGGAGGAAAAAAGAAACGGCTTAGAGCATTATTTTATTAGAATTGCAAAGCTATTAGGTCGATATTTTTCTGAGGACAAAAATTTTGTTTATAAAGCTAGCTTACGAGAGGGTGTAAGTAAAGTAGTTAATTATGTACACTTAAACTACTTAAAGTTATTATATTTTTAGACTGCTCAAAGATATTTAAAAAAGCCCATTGAGTTTTTTTGTAATACAACAAATGGACGAAGCAACATACCACCAGACAATATAAATGAGTTGCGTCCAGGTGATATTGATATCATTGCAGTAATTGGAGATTCAATGTCTGCAGGGAATGGTTTAATTTCAACAGGTATTGTTCATACAGGCAGAGAATATCGTGGATTAACTTTTGCTGGTGGAGGGCGGGCCACTTGGAGAAAATATATAACATTACCGAATATTTTGAAAGAGTTTAATCCGAATCTTTATGGTTACTCGATTGATGAAAGTGTAACAACAGAACCTGATTCTAGGTAAGTTTGAATTAAAGAATTAATTAGACTTAAGATTTTAATTTATTTAAATTTTTTCAGGCTAAATTTAGCAGAAGCTATGTTATTTAGTATTGATTTGCCGTTCAGCGCTAGAGCAATGATTAAAAGATTAAATTCAGGTTGCAGTCTCGATATGTATATTTGAAGTCAAATTACCCAAATTTTCTTTTTAATTTTAGATCCAAATGTTGATATGGAAAAGCATTGGAAACTCTTAACTATTTATGTTGGAACCTTAGATTTATGTGTTGATTCTTGTTATCATCAAAATTTTAAAAAATGGATAGATAAACATGAAGAAGATTTAGTAAAAGCATTGAGGTAAAATATTTTTTTGTTTTTAGTATGTTATCGTTTTCCTTTAAATTATGAACTCATACTTAATTCTGGAGTTATATTTTTTTTAACCTGTAATTATTTTCTAGATTACTACGCAACAATATTCCAAGGCTTTTAATTAATTTGATTTCACTTCCAAACATATTGTCGTTGCACGATATGGAACATAACTCAACTAAATGTCATAATGTTCATCTTTTGGCTTGTCCATGCTTATTCAAATTTAATACAAGAGATGAAACTAAATCTTCTTTTTCTAGAGGTCTTCAAATGTGGCACGAAAGAGAATTGGAAATTGTTCAGAGAAATGAATTTAATAAGAAAGTAATTTTGATTTTTATCGTCTAATAGGCTGTTCATTGTAATATATTTGATGAATATTATTTCAAAAATTGTATTATTGTACATAATGTAAGGCAATTTCTACTTTGTTTCCAATTGTAGGATTTTACTGTTGTCATCCAACCATTCATGAAGAACTTTAGTTTTCCGTCAAATGTAAGTGGAAAAATTAAAAGAAAAATGCTTGCTACTGATTGTATACATTTATCACAAATAGGTCATGCTCTTAGTGAGTAAAATTTATTTTTTAGTTTTTTATTAAATATTAGAAATAGTTAACAGACACATATAGAAATAATTCTAATCTACGAGATTTGTTATAGGTTCAATTAGCTTGTGGAATAACTTAATGGAACCTACTAAAAATAAAACCATGAATTTAATGGTAGGAGAATCAGCAAGAGTATTATGCCCAAGTGAGGAATATCCTTACATAATGACGCGGCAAAATATTAAAGGGCAGTGGGTGCCAAATATTAATAAAGCAGCAAAAACTATATATGATCATTTATTTCCGATGAATAATTAATGAAGATTTAAAATAATTTTTTTTCAGGTTTATATTATTTTAATAAAATTTCTTATAACTGAAAAAGTTTGTGTTCTTGTTATATTAATTGAAGTCTTTTGTTTCAAGAATTAGTTATAAATTAAATTGCAGCTCAATTAAGAACAGATATAGATTTTCCTTTGGACAAAGAAAATTAATTTATTAATTATTTTTCTTTCATTTAGTTATTTTATCTTCAAATAAGTTGCTTATAAAGTTTTATTTTTTTTATTCACAAAAAAAAGAAATTAATATTGAAAATTAGAGAAATTTAAGCTTAGTTTTCTAAATTTTCTAATTTTTTGAATGTTTTAATTAAAATTTTTATTTAAAATACTCGTAGTGTATTAAAAATGTTGTAAGGATCACAGATGAATTTTTATGACATGTATAGGTATTTATTTAGAGTATTATAAATGTTTATCGAAACGAGACTTCCAGAGGTTTTAAAAGCTATTTTATTGCTCAGACTTGCTCGGTTACATTTGTTTCCTCCAATCTGGTGCAAAATAAATCTAAGTTTTTTCTCACTAACAAGCAATATACTATCTCGATAATATTTCTCTCTACCTAACCTATATACCAGTTTCACCACTTTCATCCCATTATTATTTTTTAAGTGTTTGAATGTACATCTAGTCGTTGAACAAAGAAAAATTCTGATGTACAAGATAAGAACAAAAATAACTCTTAAATAAATATTATAAATTTATAACTTATTCCAAAAGTGCAATAAAATTTTTTTAATCTTAGATAGAAACGAAATGGTTACTGATTACATTTACAGGACACACAAAAAAAAAGACATTCGTTGACAATATTCTAAAAATAACTTAAATAAATAAAGACGTGAGCTTAATTGAAACCACAAATTCAAAAATAAAAAATTCAATCAAAAAATGATTAAATAGAAACTCAGGTAAACATTTTATTTTTTATTATTATTTTATTCTTTATATATACATATATTAAAGTAGTTGTTTTTATAGTCTCTATATATATATATATATATAAAATAATGTGCAGCAGATGAAAAAAGAAAGCAAAATTCGAAAAAATAATATCCCTAAAATCCCCAAAAAAAAGATGAAAAAAAAACAAAAATCTATATTGACTCAATTAAGTTTATCCAAACAAAAAAAACAGAAGTTGAAAAATTTTTATCTAAAGAACAAAAAAAAAAAGAAAATTGTTTCTACTTTTTTATTTTAATATAAATATATATATAAAACATACGATATTATTGGAATCAATTTTCCAAGTCATTACTCTTCGGGAAGTTGTTTTTATATAGTATAATATACATTGTAAGCATAAGTATGTAAAAATGTATCTAAACTTCTTTATCTATATCTCATTTTCCTACTACATAATACCAATAATAATAAAAAGGAAAAACTTTTATTGACTTTAAGATACGATTTTTTTTTTGTTATGTTCTTGTTCCTTTTTAAAAATAGAAAATTTTTCGCAGAGAAAAGAAAAAGGAAAATGTATCTTATGAGACATTTTTATATACTTTTTGTGTGTATATAAAATATATTGCTGTTGTGTATAGTAAAACCCTAAAAAAAACACATTGAATTAACCGCTCAATTTAAATTTAATTCATATATAATGGTTTTGTTTTCATTTTTATTTTATTTTATTTTTATTTTTTGTATCTTGATTCAAGATTTCTTTTTTTTTTTAAATAAAAATAATTGATATATATTTTTCATTGTCACAATTTGTGATCAATATTTAATTTAATAAAATATTATAAAATTATAAAATAGAGTCTCTTGACGACAATAAAGAATGAATGAAAAAGAATAAAAAAAATATTTTTTAATGCAAATTAGACGTATGTAGTAGAATATAGAATTGATTCAGAGCGATTCAGAGATATTTAATTTTTCAATTCGAGGTGAGTCTTCTTAGCAGGAACTTCTTCAGAGATGCTGTATTTTGCTGTATTTTATATTTTTGACTTGTTGTTAAGACTTGTTAGAAAATATTTATGTAAAAGATTATTTAATGAACAAATTTTTAAGAATTCTCCTTGTTCGATATTCTCAAATGGATGATGATAAAATTAATCAAAAAATTCATTTTATTTTTATTTTAGTAAATAACCCTGCTAATATAAAATCTGTCAGATAAAATTTGCTGAAAATTGTTCAATTTTTTGTACCTATAATAATATTGTGTTCATACATGTATAAAAATAATTATTGCGTCGAAATTTTAAAATACAAACTTTCTGAATATTATTATTAAATTTTTTTTGTATTTCACTAAAATGAAACATTATAGATTTCTCTCCATATCCCTCCTCATTATATTAACACACGCATCTACTCTACTGTGAATATAATTTTAGACATTATTGTGGGTAAAGTTTCTAAATAAAATAATAATAATAACTTTTAAGAGCTTTAACTTCATCAGAGATAAATGTGTGACAAAAATACATAAAAAGTATATTATTCTTTAATTTGAATGGTAATAAAATAACTTGAAAAGAATTAAATCATATGAAGATAAAATTTTCTTCTTTTTTTTTTGAATTAAAATCATTTTCATCATTTTATATTTAAATTACACAAAATGTCAGTCAATTCCTCAAACAGAAATCAATAACATGGATTAATGGAATGTGAAAAAAAAATTTAAAACATTATATTATTTGGCCTTTATTTCTTAGTTTCAAAAGTTCTTTAAATTGTGGGGGCATTAAAACAACAAAGTTTTTTCCTAATTGAATCTAAAGACCACAAATAGTCATTCTTTTCCTTTTTTTTTTGTTTATATAAAAGAAAAGTTATAATAGTTATACTGCCATTCAAAAACAATTTAAAAACAAAAATTTAATTAAGATGATAACTAGATATTTAAATATCTGAACCATTTGGAGAGATCTTTTTGAGATCTCTTTGACTCAATTTTTTTTTCCTCATTTTAATCAACTATATTTGAACATATCTTAAACAAAAACACACGACACATATATTTGGATTACATTTCTAAGGTAGCTCCTTAAAATTAAAATTATCTACTTCAGTGAATATTATATTTTGTGTTTTCTTTTCCTTTTTTGTTTTTTCGTTTTTTTTGTTTTAAAAGAAAACTCATCTACCTCGACTGAAAATTGTAAAACATTTTGTAGACAAAGTTTTTTCCTTAAAAGTGTTAATAAGGATTACTTTAAAAAAAAAAAAAAAAGAAACAAAAAAATAAACTTTTGCAATTTAAAATTGTCTTACATGTAACAACTACACTATATAATGTGTACCTAGATATATATATGTATGTCGGATAAAAAAATTATGTGAAAAATGTTAAAATAAATAAATATTGTTTTTGGATAGATTTGAAGTAAAGTTGAATTAAGTATAAAAATTTTTTTTTTGTTGTTGTTAGATAGTTAGTGGTAAGAATATTGAATTTTAAATAAGGATATGTCTTAATGTTACAGTAGAAAATTTTCCAACAAAAATAAATTGTCATCACATTACTATAAACTTTGAAAATTTTCTTATATTTTAGACATCTATAATCTGATGAAAAATAAAAATAAAAAGTAATATTTTTAAAAATTAATGTCAGTCTATAGCTATTATAGTGACAGTTTACTGAGAGTATCTCTTCTTGATTGTATCCTCGATTGTATAAATTTTCTCAAAATTATTGTCCAAAGGGTATATTTCTATGAATTTTTTTTGCGGTGCATTTTTAGTTGCGTCAATTAATAATTTTTCTGAAAAGTGTTATTCGAATATACTTAGAGTGCGTTCCATAAGTCACGATTTTACCTAAAACTAGCACCGGTATTCTTTTTTTCAGGCTTTTTAATTATGGAACGATGCGATTTGACAGCTAAAATTATATATTTACAATAATTTCTGCAAAAAATCGTTCCGAAACTCTATTTTATTTTTAATAAATCTGTAAAGGGAAATTTAAAAATTCCCATAACAAATTGTTTTCTAGGAAAACTTTTAAGTGGTCTTAAACTCAGAATCTATCACTTATCTACTAATTATTAGCAATTATGTTCCTTTTTTCCGAATTCATTATTGTTAATATTATTAGAAATTAACTTTTATAGTAATTAGAATTCTTTAATTTGTTTAAAATAAAATTATTTTACGAAGTTTTATTTATTTTATTTGCAACCATATACTTATAATTTTATGTAGGCTTTTTTTTGTATTAACATAATACCATAGTTGGCTACAGTTTGCAACAGTCGGCTAAACAAATTAACTTGATTTTTGTATTTATTATATTTATTTCATTATTTTCAAACATTTCTTTTTCATTTGCATTTGAAAATAATATTGATTTCTGGAACTTTGTTAAAAATTTAAAAAATGAAATATGACGCATTAAAAGATATGCCCTTATAAAATTAATGAAGTATATGATCTTAGCAGATTTAACCAAATTAAATGTCGAATTGGTTTTTTTTCTAGGACAGGAATTTTTTGGCTTGCAGAAAAGGGAGATTCTACGTACAAGACGAAAATACTTATGGAACGCACTCTTAATTTTGTAATAAAAGAAATTTTAAAATCCATTATCTTCAATATTGTCGATTTAAAACAAATTGAATAGAACATTCTAAACTTAAAAGTTTCAAAGTTAAAAAATAAAATTAATTTGAAAATTTCTCTTAATCAAATAAATGTTCTCCTCTTGTTTGATTTCCAAACTGTTTAAGATTGTTGAATGAAAAAAAAAAATTCAATTTTCAATATTATTGTACGTATTATATTATCGATAAGTAAAAACTAATATTTTTCCATCGTCAAAATCTTATTGTAAAAATATTATAACTATAATAGGTGTACAAGAAAATATTATACAGATTTATGTACAAAATATATACATAATAATATAGTAGTAGAAATATTTATATATAGACACAGATATAAAGATATCTATAATTAAAAACAAAAAAAAAAACAAAAAATATTATTCTGGAAGATTAATAGCAAGCAGGATAATAAATAATTTTTGCAATAATTCTAAAAATTTAAATGTGTCAGAAACAATCATAAAATAAACGGAAATTAAAATATCCTTGTTCAGGATATTTGAATGTCTGAGACAAGTTTGGTTGTTGTAATTTTATTTTGTATTTTGTATTTTTTATTTGTCAATTATATTGAAAAATTTATTAACTTTAAATACTTAATATTATTTTTCCAAAAAACAAAATAAAATTACTTTGTTTTAAATTTTATTTATGTGCTGAAAAAGAATTAGATAGAAATTATTGCATAAGCAGATTTCTCAATGAGTCGAAAAGAAGTTGAAATAGTACCCGTGTAGTACTTATAGTCGATTTGAAAAAAATTTTCAAAAAAATAAATTTTTATACAAATTCAATGAAAACTTAAATTGAACAAAGTTTTAGAGGGAGTTTTTTTTTTTTTATTCTTAAGTTAACCACTTTTTAGAATAAACAAGAAACTACGAAAGAATATTTATTTTTCTTGAAAATTTACTGTTGAACAAAATAAACGATATCATTTTTTTTTTCTTTAATGTTAAGAGAAAATGTGCACAAAATTTAAAATTATTTTTTTTTTAAATATCCATCAAGTACAAAAAGTTGAAAAAAAAAAGGTTTTTTATAACAAAGAAGTGAAGATATTTTTTGGCGCTTACATTTACATGTACATAAAATATACTTGTCCAGAATATCTTCGGAAATTTTCCAGAGACGGAATTAAAAGAAACATAGAAGAAAACAAAGCTAAAATTCCTTTACCAATTGTTTGCAAATTTTTTTCCATACATTTTTTTTAGATTATTGATTATAGGTTTGGAAAGAGCAACACAACAAACGGCATAGTCTATTATGGAAGTATCACCGGACATTTGCAACGAATAGAAAACATTTGAGAAAAATTCAAAGAAGAATTCATATAGAAGGAAACCTACTCATTTCCGTTCGCGGGAAGAAAGATATTGGCCACGATAATTATAAATATAAATGCCATGAATTTTTATTATTTCCTCAAAACTTTCTAGAACCGCTTCTGTCAATGCAAAATGTAATGCAATACATTAAAAAAAAAACTAAGAAGTAATAAAAAAAATTTTCCGTACAAAGTATTTAAATTTCATACCAATCTGTCCATAGGGATTTAAAATTTACAATTTTTGTTTGTTTATTTTGTAAAATAAATAATTTTTTATTTTATTTTATATACATTTATTTTTTTGAAGAAAATAAGTATATTTTTCTTTATTTCTAAATTTTTATACTTTGTGAAGAAAATAAATTTTTTCCGATGAGAAAGAAAAATATTTTTAATAGCACGTCGTCGTCGTGGAAAACGATTTTTACTTAGGAATAAAATAAAAAAGTAAAAAGAAAAGGAAAACTGTTTTTATTATTATTATTAGTATTAAGGAAGAAGTATTATTTTTTTTTCTCCCAGTGATTTATGGACGGCTTGGTTATAAAACCAACTGTAAGGATATACATTTTATTGCTCTTAATACTCAAGTTATTTATTCGCATCAATTTTCAAATTACTTACGTGTTAATCGGAAATAATAAGCTAAATATTTACATACAATTTGCAGACTCACTTTCAAAACAAAAAAGAGTCAAGTATCTGTATATTAGAAATATGAAAAATTAGTTTTGTTGACCGCCAAGAGATAGTTAGTTTTGCATTCTCAACTTGAAACGGAATTATTACCTTGAAAACGAATTTTTATCTTGAGACCAAAATTCATAGATCGAAAATTGAATTTTATATTTTATTAACTACATACTTTAATTTTCTGAAGGTCAGTTTTAGATTCTTCAAAATTAAATTCAATATTTTTTTGATAGAATTTCCTTTATAAAGTTACCTCTATAATATGATAGAAAAAGGAAAATAACTATATAAAATCATATTACAGATATCATTCTTTAATAAACATTATGACATTATGTACAATACGTATACATTATATGTATAGTAAATGTATTCTATATGCGTATGAGGAAATAATATTGAGGAAATTGTTTTTATTTAGATGAGTAAGTCTATTTTTCTTTTATTTAAGATAAATAATTAGGTCCATAATAAATCAATGACAAAACATTATATAACATTATATATCTATATGTACACAGTATTATATGATATTAAATGAAATCAATATTTTTCCCAAATGATTTTAGGTCATTATGTCAACCAAAAAAAAAATAAAAAGTGTTATGGAATGAAAAATTTAGTTTAGTTTATCTATCAATTTATTATTAGTGGGAAATTTCAGGCTAAAAAATTCTAAGATTCTAAGATCAAAGTCGGAACTTATAAAAGGCAAATCAATAAATTTCTATTATATGTGCCAATATATAAAGCTACAATTTTAAACCTTCTCAACGCTTAATTCATATACAAAATTCTATGTAAAATTGCAACAGAATATTTAAAAAACAAGGACTAATATATATATTTATGCACTAACTCAATAATTAGGTCTATTTGACTGAAATTTGTTCTTCATTGAATTTTGTCCAAATAGATTTTAATGATAAGATTTTCTAATAATCTAAAAATCTTTATCTTTTCCAACTTGATTAGGTATAAATGATATTCTTAAAGATAATTTTGAAAGTCCTTTTTAATAAATAAAAATGTCCCCATAAAAAATAGTAGCAATATTGATTGAATAAAAACTTCAGTTTACCTAAAAAAAAATTGGTTCGATAATATAGAATTCATAATACATAAATAAATATGTAATGATTTTAATACATGACAAATAAATATAGACATATTAGTCCCAAAATGTTTAAGGGGGTAAAAAAAAAAATAATAAAATTATTTTTGGGGACATATGTATATATTATGCATGTATGTACTGTACATATACATTGTGTTCACACATAAATTTCTTTTTTCGTTCATAAGAGGATGTCAAATTTACCATACATATATTATATATGTACAGAATATAATATAATAAAATATTTATATAGTTTTATACATACAAGCATATATATATATGTAGGCTAACATTAATTTTTCCACAAATATTAGTATAAGATATTAATCATTTTAAATTTAAACACCCATATGGTACATCATCATGGTCATTATACCTCATATGTACATATTTTATATGTATATATATGCTGTACTGTACAGTGTACACACAATATATATCCTTTCCTTAATATAAATATACACAATATATATACAATATACATAATATATAAAAAATGCATTTATATGTAACATGTGTATGGCTAAATTCACATAAATGCAATTAAATAAGTAAATAAATGAATATAAGGTGTATATATACTATATATAAAGCTTATATAAAATTTTTACGAACGGTATGCAAATCGATACTGACCTACATGCGTGTTGTGTGAAATTAAACTGCCAGAAATAAATCTATGATATATCAAAGTAAAATAAGATAAATCATTTCAATCAAAATCTGTTATAGTGATATGAATTAGAAAATATTATATACCTACTAGGTATACACTTTTTATTTTATTTTCTTTAAAATTTCTTTTAGTGGACATTTTCTGACTAATACTGGACATTTGAGTCGTCATATTTACATTAATTCTGCACTTAATTAGAATACTTTACTTGACATTATAATTGATTGGTTAAAAAAAATCAATATCATGTGAAGTTTCCAGGTAATTTCATAATTCAAAAATTTTATTTTCGATTTATTCATGGAAATTTAATTTTCAATCAATATTTTACGGCAATTAAATATATAGACATCAAATTTATTTTATTATAGAATAAGTTTGCTAAACTGAATTCAATTTTAACAAGTATAACACTTAGGTGTAAGCATATAATGTATACAGAATATATAAATGCATTGCACATTCTTTGTTTCAAACTCTTTATAGTGTCCAGTTTTTGGCTGAAAATTATTATGCTAAAATTTTCCATATACATGGTATCAATGTATGACGTATGTGTTCAAATATATTTTATATATACATATATATGAAACACATATACTACGTATAATGTAGAGATAAAACAAAAAGTCGGAAAGCAATGATTCTAAAATGCATGAAAAAGTTTTGATATTTTAGATTGAAAAATTGATTATTCCTTTATTAAGTTACCAAAAAAAAAAACGAAAAAAAAAAAAAAACAAAAAATTGAAATCAGTTCAAGAAGAGACTTTATTTATTTTTTTTTTTTTGACAAAAATGGAAAAAAAAATATTTATATTTATATAATGTCAATTAGCCGAAATATTTCTTTATGTTTTCTTTTTTTTTATATCTATTGTGGTAAATCTAAAGTTTTTCTATATTATTCAGTATAGAAAAATCTATTTGTTCAATGAATGATTTTAGAGAATTTAGTTTTCCTTTAAAAACTTCGTATATTTTCTTTTTTTTGATTTTTATTTTCAATATTTTATATTATAGAATTTACAAATGAATACTTTTAGACAAAGAAGTAGATCTTCTTCAGGAATTCTGATTTTTATAATCAGGACATAAAAGTTTAATATTATACTACAGGCGCAAAGGAGGCTACTATAACTACATTTTGTTATTTGATTTTCGAATATTATATTTCATGACTTAAAAAAATCTTCTATTTCTTCAAAACCCATTGATCTACCAATTTTTTTTTATCATAAAAATAGCATAGACTTTAATATGAATGATAGGAATTCAAGTTTGAAATTCTGCAGGATTTCGCTATAACTAAATACCTAAACATTATGAATGAAAAGGAATTTAAAATTTTCAGAAAAAAAAATTCTAACAATATTGTTACAAGAGAGTTCTTTATAGGTCTACTGTACCTATGAAAGAAAAACCCTCGGAAAAACTTTACAATCTGTCATGTCATATATAGAAAATGAAACGGAAATAAGATTCGTTTGTATATAAAGAAACAAAATATTAAAATAGAATAAAATTAAAAAAAAAAAAAAAACATTTTTAAAGCTATTTCAGTTATTGTTGTCCTATGTTTTTTCGTATGTATCTTCTTCCGCGTTCATACATCTTGAATTATGTATGAATGTGCCCAAAAAAAAAAAAATAAATAAAAAGATTTATTATGATTTCTGTATGTGAAAAAATTTTCTTTTTTGACGAAAATAAAAAATTGTGAGGAAAATGTGGAAATTGCTTTCTTTTTTTTTCTTTTTTTTTTTGAATCAAATATATATGAATTCCATAAGCTTTTGTATTCTGCTTTTTTTTTTTGAAAGAAAATGTTTTCCTTTCCGCAAAAAAAAAAAAACAAAAATTGTATTTGCAATAAATTTGTTTTCTTTAAAATTGAATGACAAATCTAATCAACAAATTTGAATGGGTTGTATATTTGAAATTGAAATATTTATGAATTTATGAATTATTTGTATACTTGTGTATACTGTTTGTATCTAGGCATGAGGTGATTGGGATTGATTAAGCCAATATAATTTCCATTAAAAAAAGACATAGGATTTTGTGTTTTTTTTTAGATTTAAATTTTAAGGATCACAGTATAATTCAATGAGACTAAAATTTAGTATATTCAAGTGAGTTTTCATTTGAATATTTTTTCTAGTATTTTTTGCAATAATTTTAAAGTATTAGAAGATAATTTTATCACTCAAAAAATAAGTTCTAATACTATTCACAACTTGTTAATTGATTAAGCGGTTAATCGTACATTTTTAATTAATCGTATAAAATCGGATTAATCATTCTCTATAATAGCATCTAATTATTATTAGCAGAATACTTAATGCATTATGTATATTTTTTATATTTATCTACTTTAAACTTTTAATGAATATTCAAGTATAATATAAATATAATTTAATACCGAATTATTCCTTAATTTTATACCAACAAAACTTTTATGTTTACTTTTCTAGTTTTTTGCATTACTAGGTATATATAAATTTTATTAAATCTAATACTTATGTGTACAGATTATATTTGTTACTGTTTTAAAGCTTCTTCCCTTTAAAAAAAAGAAACAGATTTTTTTTTTGCATAGCAAATATAAGTTTTTCAATATTGGTTAAGGGTTGTACACTGTACTGTATGAAAATGTAGATTATACCAATTGTGATAAATTACATTGGAATATTTATTTATTTTTTTTTATGGAAAAATATAGATTTATTAAGGAAATGAATTATAGTGTTGTGGTCACATAGCCATAATCAATTCATTTTTTTTATTTATAGTTTTAAAAAATCAGGTAAATTTTATTTGTACACCTATAAAGTAAAGTTAAGTCTTGTTTAAGTAGAAATAATTTAATATAATTATGCAAACTATACTTGAAGTATACTTGAACTATTCATATTATCTAATATCGTAATCGGGGGAGGGAAATCTATGCTTTCATAAAAATGTGAAGCCACTATACAACCTTTGAAAACATTTATTATGAAAAGAAAATTTTTCCCCATTTTACACTCAATTAACTCTGAATGTGCGACTATTTAAGAACCGGACCTGTTATACACTGAAAGCAGATACTTAGGTGGACGGAGAGATTACGATTGTGTGATTTATATTCGAGAACTTGAAATACGTAATTATATTTGAAAACAAAATAATCAGTAATAATAAGTTAATATTTTCCAAACGTTATGTCATTAAAATATATAGTTCTATATATCGATTTATCGATTAAATTATATCTAAATATAGTTAATTTAAAAAAAATTTATATAAATACAATTTTAACCTGACTATGTTTAGGAAAAAAGAAACAACAATAATATTGGGAAAAAAAAAATTGCCATAAGTTTTCATGCGAATTTGATGAAAATCCTCATTTGAAAATGCTCAAATTGTATAAATTAAAACTTTTTTAATTACCATTCTTTAATTCAAAATTGTGATGTTATGTTGTTTGATTAAAATTGTGAAATGAATATAGCACACTTCACTTATGAAGTTAATTTCAAAAATAAACAATTTCTGGGAGAAAATTAACAAAACAAAAAGTTTCTCAAAATAAAAATATAGAAACATTTTGAGTTTTTCTATTTATATACAATTTTTCTATTTTAATTACCACAAAAAAAAATGAAATAAAAAATGAAATAAATTAAAAACTTTTTAGGGATTTTAACGTTTTTAAAATTTTTTTTCTTTTTGGGATTTTACATTGGAAAATTGAAATTTTCTCATATTTTTTAATTCTATATTGACAACTTCAGAAAGTGAAATTTGTTATGTAGGTAACCAACATAAAATTACCATCAATTATTGTATGTTATCATAAAAAATGGATTATTTGCTGGAGTTTCCCATATATAAAATTATTGCAGTATTATCCCTAATAATGTGGATTATAGTTTTAATATTAACTAGATAATGCATATATATACTTTGAAAAGGTTAAATTTATTTTCATTTAATTAGATTTATTTAATTTATTTTTATATTTTACTCGAAACTTTTATAATTACTTTTATTTTAATTTTAAAACAATTTATGCATAATAATATATCCAAAAATTTTGTACACCGCATAAAACCCTATTTTTTCCATTAAAAAAAAATCACTATAAATGTCATCTGTTCAAGTTTACGGGTGCGGTAGTAATAATTGTATAACAAAATAAAAATAAAATTTCACAAAAACATCAAAACAACTACACTCGTATCATCTCAAGTTTTTTTTCGGTTTTTGATGTTGAAACATCAAAACAAAAAAATAATTCAAAAATCACCGAAAATATTTAATGGAAAACTTCTTTTTGTTTAAGTATTTTGGTAATTTTGGTTTTTTAATTTCTCTAAAATCTGATTGAGTCTGACTGACATCTTCAACGGGAAACACAGATTGGTACTTTATTTTTTACTATTTTTATTAATGATTTTTTTTAAATATATGTATTATCACAATTAGAAAAATTTGCTCTAATTACTCAATTTAAGGATTTGGGATTGGGATAGCTTTTAATTTTAATCTTTCGGACCACATTAATATTATTATTGCATGCTTTGTTTGTATCTGAAATGTTCACGAAAACTGCAACTTACAGATAGTAGTGACATTTAGAATTAAGTATAAAGTATAAATCTATGATTTTACGGTCGTTTACATATTTCACACCGCAATTATGAAGATCAAATTTATGTTAATTTTCACTTAAAATATATGTATGTATATAGAACAGAAAAAAAAAGGAACATTTTAATTACTAATGAGTTATGTACAGAGAAAAAAAAATCTTAAAAATAAACTCATTTATATAAAATATAAAAAAAAATAATTTATATATTTTTAACGGTTTTCAAGAAATTAAAATTACAAAATTACATTATTATTGTGCATATTATCGTATTACTTATATATATATAATTTTACATCAAAACATAGCGTGTTCATGTTTTACACGTCGTCAACATGGTTCTTCTCGTCATCTTCCGTCGTCGTCGTCGTACATACATTATTCAAATGGAAAAATTTATTTCAAATTGTACCTACAACAAAAAATACAGAAGAAGAAGAAAATCACTTTGAGTCTCACTTTTTTTTTTATTCCCTTTTTTTAACAACAATTTTTTTTTTTGCTTCAAAAACAAAAAAAAAAAAATTTTTCCCTTAAAAATATCTCTGTTTTTCTTTTTTTTTTTCTCATTTTTGATTTTATTTTGTTGCTTCTTACAAATAAAAACACTTAAGATTCACCTTTAATGAAAAAGATTTTTTGTGTGCAGAGTTGTATCATCATTAAAATACTTCTTGAGGGCAACAAAAATGTATACATGATTATTTTGTATGCATGTTTTTATGGCATATTAAGAAAGCCCTTTACCTCAAAAGCATATACGATATAATAATAAAAAAAAAAAGGATAATATATAAATCATTGACGTCTCCTGTTTACTATTCGTATTTAATTCACCGAAAAAAATAAAAGAAGGATAATGTACTTATGAGAATTTGTAAAAAAAATGTATATATACATATATATATAAATAAATTTATTCGTTATACTGGGTTTATGTTTTTTATTTTAACTTTTTTTAAACATACTTTTTCTTAAAATTCTATTATGATTTGTGTCAGTTTTTTTTTTGTTTTTTTTTTTTTTTTGTCGTTTTCATTTTATCGAAATGAAATTTTCGTGAGCTGTAATTAAAATCATATCAAATGAATGCTGGATCCTTTGAAATTGATACTGAGTGCAGCGCAGTGAATCCAGCAGTGAAAATGTTGTTTTTCAAAAAAAAATTGATATTTGTCAGATTATTTGTTTGAAGTATAAATTTATTGTTCTTGCAGATATTCAATCATATGTATATAATCATATGCTAATGTTACATAAGAATGTTAACATAATATAAGAATATACTAAATCTAAGTCCTAGAATACATTATATTTTTCAACTTAGGCAAACAGGTGCAGATTTTAAAAAGGAATTAATTAAATTCGAAAATAATAATCACAAAGTCGTATATAACAATCACATCAGATATCCAATAGTTATTACTTCTTTTGAGTCTTAGTCGTAAGATTGTTTCTAATTTAATGTTTTTTAATAATTTTGATGTTAATTTTGATAGATCTTGTATTTTAATCTCCAATTTTGATCGATCTTGATCAATAAAAGTTTAGCTACGTCTGTTGTAGATAGTTAGTCAGATAACATAACTTTTATTATAACTTTATTCCAATAATATTTTCCTAAAATTATTGTGTAACTAATTTAAAAAATATAAAATAATAAAAAAAAAAGTTAACTATTATATATATAATAACAACATAAAATTATGTAAATATATGTTTTTAGTAAATACACCACAATTTTTTTGTAATTTATATTTTGGGAATTAATTTTCTTTTATATTTTCACATATTTCACATATTTTCGCAATTTTTTTTTTTCTTTTCAATATTCAATTTTTGTTCGAAAAGCATAAATACATAGGCATATAATAAAAAAAAATTTTCAGTGCAAGGATAATAATTTATGTTTTTCGTTGTACAATAATTTGTATTTGTACCGATATTTTTGTGATGCACATTAATTTATATTTATGTTGTGGCATATATATATATAGTATATTTTAATGTATGTATGTATGTAAAATGTACTTACATACATTTTTTTTTTTTTTTTTTTACCATCTTTATATGAATTTTTTTTTCGCAAATTGGTTTCTTTGTGACCTGCATATATGTACCACATATATTATTATTTTTTTCTGAATACAAAAAATGTATGAAAAAAAAGGGAATATTCTCGTACACATGTGCAATGCACACTTGCACTGAAAAAAAAATCATATATATATATATATGTAAAAAATTCAAAAAAAAAAAACGAGCTGAATAAAAAAAAATACAACAAAAGGAATATTATTTACACATGACGGAACCAAGCACTTGACAGAAAATATTAAAAAGCAAACATATCACTGAATCACTAAATATATAAATATACATGAACAGGGAATATAAAAATTATATTTTCCTTTCCTTGGGATTTTTATGCTTTTCATATTTTTTTTTTTTTTTGCATTATGCTTTTTTATGTTTTCACATTAAAACTATACATAAATTCAGTTCTGCGATCAAGTTGTTAAAAAAAAAATAAAAATAAATAAACCGGTCAAGGTACAAAAAATTTGTGTTTTTACAGCTCAGTCAAAGGTAAAATTACAATTTTATAGAGGTTTAAGATAAATTTTCAATAATTTTCTTACATGGGGTTGTTTTTTTGTTATTAGAAAGTCCATTTAAAATTTAAAACTTTGAAATTTATCATCATTAATTAAACGTACTAAACTCTACACAATTGACAAATTCCGATATTTGATACATAACAAATCAAAAATTTTGGGCATTTATGTCTTATATGGTCTACTTATGCTTTGGTTTTTTTTGTTATATTGTGATGATCAAGTTGCAGCGTAATGATTCATTTTTGCATGCTTCAATTTATGATTATATGAAAGGAAAAAAAAAAATGTTTTTTTTCGAATCATGCTTTTGAAATATGTAAAAAAAAAAATATAATAATAAAATATTATGTATGATGTATGTATATATTTTTTATGTATGTATACATGTATGTACTGAACATAAATATATTGTTTTTAATAAAACAAAAGTACATTGCATCTAATGCATTCAATATATAATTTTTTTTATTTTTTTTCCCTTTTTCAGAGATTATCAAAAATTGAAGCAAAAATCTCATAGAATTTTGTAATTTTTATATTTTATATTTATTTTTGTTGAAATAATTACTATATCTATACTACTGTGAAAGTTTACATATATATATCGCTTTCATATTTTTTATTATTATTATTATTTTTTTTTTCAAACTAAACTGTATATTATGTTCACTACGTATATACATACTATATATTTTTAATGTTGCCACTATATGTAGTTTATGTACACAACATAGTTTAAATTATTATAAAGTTCAGACTTTTACCCCTAAAGCAATTTTATATTAGAATTTTTTTTGCTTCTTCTTCTTCTCATATTATTAACTTTGGCAACATAAAAATATTAATAATAATAATAACAGTTGTAATAAAATAAAATGTGTATATGTATATAAAAATGTTTCAAAATAGCGCCATATTTTATCTTCAGAAATAATTAAATAAAACACCGACTTGAGAAGAAAATTATTTATATATATTTATATGTACATTGCATAATAAAGTATATTAAAAGTTAAATGATATTTAAAAATAAAAAAAATAAAAATTAAATCAACAATATAATAATAATAAGTTGGCTAGAATATTATTCCGTATAAAGTATAATTACGAGTTTGAAGAAAATTTAATTTTGTAAGTCAATATATAGTTTAATATGAATATAAACAGCACGCAGTCCAGTAAGATTTTCATTACTAGATTTTGTTTTAAATTGTATTCACGTAGTTTCCCCATTAATTTCATTGACATGAAGTAAAATTTATCTGAAATTTCAACATTTTTATATTAGCTGACCCAATGAATTTTATCAATACGGCACATTAGACTTTTTTTTTGGCAATAAAGGAATAAAATCTTCTCTATGCTCTTAAAGTATGTGGAACTTGTTTAAGCTCTTTTTCTAGCCCGTTTTCCATCAAAAATGAAAAATGACTATGTGTCCGTTTGTAAAATAATAAGTTTAATATGATCCGTAAAATTATTTATTTTAAGTTCCAAAAACGGACACCTTAATTTTATTCGACATGATTACTTAATTTGAAAAAAAAATAATAAATTAGCTATTTGTTTACATACTTTGTACTATCGCTAATATACAACAATATGTGTAAAAAAAATAGTGTAATATGTAATTTGTAAAAACATAACATAATTCTAAATAGCCACATTCATTTCATTTCAAATAAATTCTAACTTTATTATACCTATATCTATGTGTATATCCACGTACGTCCGATTCTTATATACATATTTTTCGATCAAAAATATAAATAAAAACAAAAATAATGTAATGAAAGGTTTCATGTTCATAATATTAACAGGTTTTGTTTAGTGTTCAAGAACTTTGATACCATATTATTGACAGGGTTAAATGGTATTTGAATGTTTTTTTTTTTGAATTTTTTTGAATAATGTATAGCATTATAATATATAATTGTGATTGAATTGAAGCCCTTTACATTCCAGTCATGCATTTAGAAGTATCGTACATATAAATTTATTTATTTATTTTATACGATTTTATTTTATTTTTTTATATATATTTTAAGAATCTCGAATTTCTCTTAAACAAATTCCATAAAACAAATAAAATTGTAAATAAATATGTAATGCATATATATATAATATAATATATGCATATCATATAGGTATACTTATTTTTTTAAGGGAAGTTAAATGGTTTTGATTAATCTTCGGAAAAATATATTTTGATGTGTAAGGAAATATTGTCTACTGTGGTTGTGTTTTCTATACCTAATATTCGTAATTTAATAAACTTAATTTTAGTATTATAATTTTTTTGGGTATTGGTGTATTATTATCGTTATCCTTCAACTGATTTATATTTTTTGTTAAAATTTTTCTATTATACTGGACTCGATATAAGGATAGTGCAGAAGCTTAAATTATTTTCTGATTAAATAAATAAAAGTCTAATTCTGCACTTAATTCGGCCGATTCATATCAATTTTATAAGAATTGAAAATTTTTAGCTTGTACGGTCGGGAACTGTACTTGAACCTTAAAACTAGTTAATCTTTATTTTCAACTAATCTAAGTACTAACCTTTGTGTCAGTTTGTAAACAGATAAAGTTTGAAAATAGACATATATACCCAAAACTAATCAAAATAAAACTACCACAATAAAAGCTGACAATATTATTATTCTCCTTTTATTAGAAACTGATAAAGCGAAAGCAAAAAGAAAAAAATAAAAAGTTTATTTTTCAATTTTTTGTGATTTAACATTGCTAATAGCAAGTAATATTAATCAATAAATGCTTGAAATTTCCTTCACCATTTCAAAAAATAAAAAAATAAGAAAAATGAAAATGAATTTTATTACGCTGCTGCTCTTGTGTGTTTTTCTTTCTTTTATATAAATTTATTGTATATATAATTTTTTATTTTTTTTTATTTTGAAACATAGGAAAAATTATAACACAAAAAATGTATTTTATTGTGGTTTATTTTGATTGTTCACAAAGTTTGAAATATGAAGTGGCAAACCATAAAATCTAAAAAACAAAAAAAAAAATAAAAATATTTTTCCCTTATAATTTATTTTTTTTAATTTTTTTTTTTTAAAACATACATATAATATGCTTTTGTTTATGTTGTACATAGATTTTTAATAACGAAAACAATTTTTGTAAGCTTTAATTAATCTGCATGCATGAATGAATGCGTGAAAAATTAATGTTTTTCGAAAAATAAAATCTAAAAAACAAAAACTCTTGAATGAAAGTTATATTCTTTTTTCAGAATGAATTCAAATTTCAAAATTTGTTTTGATTATAGAAAAATACAAAAATTTGAATTTGTTTTGTGGTACAATTTTGAAATATTAATGCTTATATCCATCATTTTAGATTTTACAGGTATAATTATATGTTAAAATAAAACCGATAAATGACAGGATTTGTGATGACATTAACAGTTTTTTTTTTTGCAAGCTAGAATAGCAGCTTTTATTGCATCAGCTCCAACATAATTTCATATCCTGATATATGTATTTTGTGAAAATTCCCTACAATAAATAATGTACTTTTCTATAAATAATAATAATGTATGTTTTATTGCATGTATTTTTTATAACATAATTATAACTTGATTCCAAATTTGCAATTAATTTTTATCTAAAATTCAAAATTTTTTTTTAGGCAATATTTGGTGACAAAATTCATGTTTGTTTATTTATTTTCAATATATATAATGTTGATCAACATTATTTTTTTCCTTCGCATTATAATGATGATGACTTTGTTATTGTCAATCTTTCATATAATTTTAATATAATAAAATAAAGCTAAATCTAAATGTCACAAAAATAATATTTTCACCTCATAGTTTTAGCGACAGCGCAACATACATAAATGTATATTATGTATATAAATGTATATTATGAATTTTATTATTATAACTTATGTTCACGTATAATTATTGTATACACATATGTATATATAAAAGAGATGATGATAATAATGTTTCCTATTATATTAAATATATAAAAAATAAAATCATTAAGGATTGATGATGTTTTTTTTTTTAAAGTGTCTTGAAGCAATTTCCTTCAAACATTTATCTGAAATATTTTCAAATAAAGAACTTCTCAAATTAGGAACTTATCATGATAAATAACTTCCAAAAAAAAAAAATTATGTTTTTTTATTCTTTTGATAACATCAATTTTGAGTTTTGCTGTAGTCTCTTGACTTCTGGTAGTGATGTGTATATCTACAAATAGTTATATGATTTAAAAAGAAAACATATTGAACGAAATTTAGAGGTATTAAATAGATGTACATGAATATAAATTGATGGATAATAGTGTTTTTTTTTAACATTCGTATGATTTAACTTTTTTTTTTTTTGATATTATGAAAACCATAATATCAGAATATTATTTAAAGAATTTATTTGATAACAGTCACTGTTTGAATTCAGAAATATTTACATTAAATTAATTCTTAAATTCGTCAGAAACTCAACTATAACTATTTATATTCACTATGTATTAAATGATATAAAATAAATCATAACATTATCAAAAAAAAAAAACCAATTATTGCATTCAAGGAATTAAAATCGATTAGATAGTTAAATAGTTGTAAGCCTTTTAGTATAGTTTAATTTTCTCATTTTTGATGGAAATCGGTCTAAAAATTGACACCATGTTTCAAATTCTTAGTTTTAGAATCATTTGCAAGATTATTACAATTTAAAATTTATAAATGAAAAATCGATAAAATTATAATTAACATTTTAATCTAATAAAATTTTTGACAATTTTTCATAAGAAATTTAAATAATTTAGTTTAGTTTATACATAATAAATAACTTTTAGCTTTTTTAATCCGTTTAAATAAATTATGTTAATCGTTTTATGTAAAGTTACATTATGTATTATGTATATTACATCGTCTACCTGCGTACATCCTAATACTTTCAAATGTATATAACCAAATTAAATTAAAATTTAAAGCAATTTAGAAATTTGCATTTTATTAAAATATATGTAGTTTTTATTATTTATAAACCATAAAATATTTTATTTTTTGAGTTTAAAATATTATAATGTTGTTTAGAATTATAAAAATAATATTTATTTAATTGCATAAAAGAATGTTTACATAATTGTTGTCAGTGTTCTGTGAAAACTCACTAATTCCATTTTTGTCCAAATTGTCGTAAAAAAATCAATATACCTACTGATATTAGTAAACTAACCTTTCTCCTAAAGTTTTCAATTCTTAATTTCAGCTAATTCAAAAATTATTAAGCTTAAAACTTGAATGGGATATAGTTACAGATTAGTTGATTATTTAAATTCACAATCATAATTGAATGTTTGTGTTTTATAAAAAACCTAAATATAGTTAAGAAGATTTAAATATCTTTATAATATAATTCTATTTATATAAATTTTATTAAATTTTTACCTGAAACACAAAAGTATATATAATATATACACAGGTAAAATAAACATAATAATATAAAGTAAAAATAAAATAAAATAAGGTATCCTGTAAACATTTCGAAAATAATATAAAAATGTTTTTAAAAGCTTGTTTGTATAATATATTATATATATACAATGTACTAAATATGGTACACATTAATTAATATGCCATTGCATTGGTGAGCAAAAAAAAATTTTTTCTTTTTTTATTATAACTATACTATATTTCCATGTTGTAAAATATTAGGGAGAAAGCTGTAAGATACATCTAGTTAGTACATATATTCTATATGTTGCGTACACATATTTTGTTGTACATAATAATTTATTTAAAATTTTATTTCTTACATGTAATAATTATTAAATTTTTACTGTAAAATTAGAATGATTCATTTCAACTTTAGAACTTTTGAATCCAATAGCAGCAGCAACAACAACAACAAATAAATAAACATCATAATATTATCCTTTCATTTTATGAACTTTTGAACTGCTTGAAAAAGTTTCAAAAAGTTTCATTTTAAAATATAAAAAAAAAAGTTTTTTTCTTTTTTTTTTTTTAAATATTATGTTTATAAAATTTATTTATTTTTTTTTTCATTTCTATAAATATGAATTTAAATAACCCATACAAATAAAGTGGGTAAATGTGTAGAATCTTCTGAAATTAGGATATTATTGAGGTCGATCCCGCCGCGAACTTTGTTCAGCTCCAGTCTAGTCTTTATTAATAATAATTGAAAAACATTTTACAAATCTCGTCGAAAGAAGTCGACCAAATGTCATGAGAAAACCGCCTAAAATCGTCTACCTACGCAAATAACTTTTCCAATGGTACTGGTTTCGTCCAAATTGATTTAGAAGTTTACAAGTTACTTACATAAATGAACTTTAATTTTTTATATATGTAATATGTATATATACATACTTATACTTTTTTAAACGCAATTTTTAAGTTTTTCGATAACTTTTGTTTTTGGCACATAATTTTTACTAAATTTTTTTTATGGCATTAAGAAATAAGTTGAAACCACTCTAAATCTTCTAATGCAGATGTTACTACTTTTAAACAGATTGACTTTAATAATTTCTTATTTTATTTTTCTTGAGTTTTCATAATAATATTTCTATAACTAAATACATAAGTATATTAAGATTCCTAAAACTTTGATCATTTAATTTATGAACAAAGTGAAATTGGAAGTCAAAATTTTAAGTTGTGATGGTTTTATTCGAAATCAAAGCCAAACTTCCTACACATCAATATTTAATTAACATTTTCAATAAAAAAAATTCGTAGATTGATAAATGTAAAACTTATAGAAAAGCTATACCTTTGAATTATCATTTAATTTTTAGACGTATTTTTCACTATCAAATAAAAAAAAATAAAAAACCTAAATGGTCAATTTTTCTTCATACTATTATGACGATTTTGTTGAAAATTTTATTTTCTTAACGTCATAAATACATTTTTCAAAGCATCACTATTTTTATCTAAAAAATATTCGTATTTTTTGTTTTCCTTTCGTCGTACATATATTTTCAAAAAAATATTATCTTTTTATTTATTAAAGCCGGCAATAACGTGCTTTATAACAAAATATATGTATAAAAAAAAATTAGATAGATATCTCTAAGATATTCTAAAAATAATATATTGCATTTTAAAATTTTATATTTGACCTACGAGATTTTATATTATTACTATACAACATTGTACAACTACATTACAAATTAATATGCTACATAAAAAAATTTCAAGATATATATATAATGTAAACATATAATAAATAATATATATACATTTATACTCATCTATTCATATTAAAACATATATTTACAAATTTTATGTATATAATATATTTTTTTTTCATTTTTAACAGCATCCTTTCATTTTTATCAAAATGCAATAAAATCATATATATTCTATATATAAAATTACAATGTAGATACTATATAAATACATAGAAAATATTTTATGTTGAATAAAAATTATGAAACTTATATTTTTATTTTTTTAATGTCTCTGTTGAATACGTAAGGTACCTACCTATATATACGAAAAAGAATAAAATATAAAAGCTTTCGTCTGAGTCCTTGAGCAGTAAGCATTAAATCAATCTCTTTTCAAAATATTTTTCTTTCTTTAATATGAAATTATATATGTGTGTATATATATAAAAGAAGAAAAACTTTAAGTAGAGAAAAAAAAGAAATTATGGTGTGTGCATAAACCATTTTTATGTTGGCGCGAACTTACATAAAATAATCAAAGAAAATTTATATTTAAAAAAAAAAAATAGTATTAAAGCGCAACAAATATTCTGCGTGAAAAATCGGTATTAATTTTCTCCTATAATGACTTTCTCATTTTCGTAGTGTTATATGTATTTATTTTTTTTGATTAAATGGTGCCTACATTATTATAAAACAATTTAAGAGTAATTTTTTTTTCTTGTATATTAAGATATTTGTATTAAAATCCCAATAAACAATAATTTAGACAAACTTAAATTTTTAGAGGAATCAACGTGAAAATAGTTTACCGTGAACCGTTTGAAATATTAGTACTGGAGAATAGTATAGTATAATCGTTATAGTAAGGCAATTAGATATTACAAAGTTTCGTTTTGTTTAAACTTTTTTTTTGATAGTTTGTTTATAGAGAAACGTGAAAAGTGATTTCAATCTCGGTGAAATATTTATTGTTCTAGAGGAGGTTTTACAAGAATAAGTTGGTTCTAGGTATTGGAGTTCTAAATAAATTTATGGAGTTACGAATAGATCTAGTAAAATAGTTCAAGTTAATTTTTGTGAGTAGAGATACTAGATACATAAGTAAGAGGAAATTTTATTTGTATCAATGTTGTGAAGACAACTCTCGTCTAACAGATAAAGACTTTTGTCTAGCGAAATAATATTCTTTCGAGTCAATGAAATTTTAACAGCTTCTTAAAATACTGGATAATTTAAAAGAAGTTGATTGATGTTGATGTTGTTATTAAAGGTTACAAATATTCCCGAAATTGAACTTATCACACGTGATATGATTTTTTTTTGTATGCTTGAAATAGAGAGACAGGGCAGCAAAAAATTCTTCGATAATTGATTTCGAATAATGCATACACACTATTTTTTTGTTTTTTAGCCTAGAAGATATTGTTAGCTAGCAGGTATATAAAAATAAAAATTTCATTCAATGAATTTTTTGTCTTTTTTTT